>JAAGEH010000092.1:3307283-3323358 GCA_011751065.1 Lasiurus cinereus | reverse complement strand
TGGCTTTAAATGAGTCTTTCGATGCTTCGTCCATGGAAGTGCGCGGGATCTGCTCCAGCAAATCACTGTAAATTGCTCGCGCCTTCTCGCATATGATGCCCTGTGTTAATGTATCTCCTTTAAGCTGCTTCTCCATCACCCACACCATCAGTACATTCTCCATCTTTTCATGGAGAGAGCTACGGAGCTTAGAAATTATTGTAACGCCCCTAGCTGGCGTTATACCCTTTATCGACTCCTTCTGTTTAAGCACAGTGCATATCTTTGAAGTACTACGCCCGTACTGCCTCGCCCAGTCAGCCACTCGCACACCTTGCTCATATTTTTCTATGATTTCACGCTTTAATTCAATAGACATCATCCTCTTCTGAGCACTGACCTTTCCACTCACTTTCTTCGGACCCATGGTTATAAAAAGAAATGTGATAAAGTATGTAAATGCATAAAAGATGCTTCGACAACGAGGTAAACAAGCACACTGACTGAGGCGTGGGAAACCATGAGACGCTCAAGTCGCGGTAAACTGGTGGGTCGTGTGCAGCTGGCCGATCCGTGCAATTACTTGTATCTCAAATGTTACTCATATTTCAAAGCAAAAAATCGCTTGCTTGATGGCTCGTATCTCAAAAATCTCGTATGTTAGGGCACTCATTTCTCGAGGTTCCACTGTATACTTATTAGATCAGACAGCCGAATGACCTTCCGGATATCATTCTGGATGTCCTTCTGGATGAAGCCTCAGTGGCGGGGCTGAGCAGAGGCAGTTGGGTGATCAGGCAGGCAGGCAAGCAGTTAGGGGCAATGAGGTGAGTAGTTAGGGGCGATGAGGTGGGCAGGTGAGCAGTTAGGGGCAGTCAGGCAAGAAGAGGTTTTTAGGGGCAATCAGGTAGGCAGATGAGCAGCTAGGGGCGATCAGGCAGTTGAGTAGTTAGGGATGCTAAGGCAGATGAGCAGTTAGGGTCATCAGGCAGGCAGGCAGAGCGGTTAGGGGTGATCAGGTAGCCAGCAGTCCCAGATTGAGAGAGGAATGTCTCACTGCTGGTTTAGTGGGATGGGGCCTAAACTGGCAGTCTGACATTCCCTGAGGGGTCCCAGATTGTGAGAGGGTGCAGGCTGGGCTGAAGGATACTGCCCCTCTTCTCCTCCCTGCTCCTGTGAACGAATTTTTTGCACCAAGCCTCTAATATTTGATAAGGATACATCCAATAAGGGGTTATTTCTAAAATATACATGGAACTTACATAGCTTAACAAAAGGAAAACAATCCAACTTTAAAATGGTCAAATGAACCAAATTGACTCTTCTCTAAATGACATACAGATGGCTAAGACACATGAAAAAATGCTCAGTCACTAATCATCTGAGATATGCATATCAAAATGACACTGATGTTTCACACCTGTTAGAATGACTGTCATTAACAAATAAACAAGTGTTGTTAATGATGTGAAGAAAAGGGACCCTAGTACATTGCTTGTAGGAATGCAGACTGGTATAGCCAGTGTCGAAACCAGTGTGGAATTCCTCAAGAAATTAAAAATGAAACTGCCATTTGACCCAGTGATCCCACTTTTGAGAATATATTCAAGAAATCAGAAATCCCAGTTAGAAAGAACGTATGCATCCCTGTGTTCATAGCAGCACAATTTATAATAGCTAAGCTCTGGAAACAGCCCAAGTGCCCATCACTAGATGAGTGGATAAAAAGCTGTGGCACATTTACACCATGGAATACAATCCACAGTAAAAAGGAGGGATCTCTTACCCTTTGAGACAGCATGAAGGGACTTGGAGAGTATTATGCAAAGTGAAATCAGTCAGTCAGAGAAAGTTGAGTGTAACATTATCTCACTCATATGGAATCTAATGAACAAAATAGATCCAGAGACATAGCAGCATGGAATAGACTGGGAACCTCAGAGGGAAGGTGGGTGAGGGTGGATGGATGGGAAGAAGTCAGCCAAAAAACTTGTATGCATCTATGTGTAACCCATGGATATATACAGTAGGGTAGTGAAGGCCTAGGGCAGGGGCTGGGGCAGGTAGAAGAGGTCAGTGGGGGGAAAAAATGGGACATACATAATATTTTCAATGAAGATTTAAAAAGTAAAATGGAGTGGAGCCTAATTAGCCCTCCTGGATATTGCTCTTTTTAGCAGAGTCTGGTTGGATCCTTTTGGCTCAGAGGTTTCCCTGGGCCAATCATCTGCAGCTGGGGAGGGATGGGAACACAAACATGGCTCCATATGCAGCACCTTCATCTGCCCTTCGTACTGAAAACCAGGCCCAACATTGGGAGAAGTTCTTCAGAAAGGAAGGCATTGGCAGTCATGGGATAGCAGTGCTGAGCATGGATACTGTCCTCAGAGTGCGATTACCTTGGGAGCTTGCGTGCCCTGGTCATCACTTTACCTTTGCTGTAGCATGCAAATTCTCATGCAGTAGGTCTAGTGGGGCTTGAGATCCTGCATTTTATATAAGCTTCCAGGTGATGTGGCTATTGCTTGTTCAAGGACTGCACTCTGACTTGAAGGCCCTATGAAAATGTTACATCACCATCTTCTAACCACAAGGGCTCTGTCTCTTCCTTCCTGACCTTGAGTTCCCCCCTTTCTTTCCATGACTGGGATTCAGAGTCATGTCAATTTGTCACAAAATAAGAGACCCTGAGGAAAAGAAATAGTCATGGGAGGAGGGAAATCCCTTTCAAGTGTTTCAGGGGAAGAGTTGGAGGAGATTCCATCTCACCACCATGATTGTTCCCACAGGTCTCGGAGTCCAAGACTAAGAAGGTGAGCCAGAAGGGAAGCACCTCTTCCACATCCTCGTCCTCCAGCTCTGTGGTGGACCCGCTAAGCAGTGTGCTGGATGGAACCGACCCCCTCTCTGTATTTGCAGCCAATGCTGATTCTGTGGCCATGGCAGCTGTCAAGGTACCGTATCCTACTGGCTGTCATCTTGCTGGTGGTTGGGCCTGTGGGTACAGGAATGAGGTTTTCATGGTTTTCTTTTTAAACCACATGGGTGCTTTCTGATTGTAACAATTCACAGAATCCAAATATGTACAGAGTGCAGCTTGTATAGCAGGTGGCCCTGAAGGTGAGAGCTGTCGCAGATCTTGAAGATTTTCCTTTCTTTTTAAAAGCATTATAAAATGATTTCTTCATTTTTATTTTACTATTTTTATCATTATTTTTGGAAAATTTATCCTTGTGTAATTATGTAATTAATTCAATTAGTTTTTCATATAAAAAGACAATTAAAATGTTAGGGAAGCAGGAATGTTGGAATAGATTGGCATAGCCTCAGGTCTCCCCGCCCGGTGCTGGGGTATGAGGCATGGTTTGAGGTGCCTTGTCAATCCCCACCGGGTGGGGAGTACAGCCTGAGGTCCCCTGTCAAGCCCCACCAAGTTGGGGCATAGCTTCAGGTCTCTCGCCCTGGCCCAGTGCCATGCAGCCTCAGGTCCCTACTAATTGCTCATCACAGCTCATTATGGCTCGTTATGGGTACCCCGCCTCTGCTGTGGGTGCAGCCATCTTGTGTTATGGGAACCCTCCCTCTACTGTGGTTGCATCTGTCTTGTGCCAGCGTGATGAAGTGAGGGTCAATTTGCATATTACTTTGTTTTATAGGATTGCAACAATAACAGTATCACCTTTCTATATGGCAAGCCTTTCTAAGTGCATTCTGAGTTTAGTTCTCATATCACATTGAGAGGGAGGTTTTATAATCCCTACTTACAGAGGCCTACACAGGAATAGAAATGCAAAGTCACATCTGAGCTGGAATTCCAACCGGCCAGTCTGATTGCAGAGTCCACACTCTTAGCCTTCATTCTATGCTGGCATTCATACATTTATTTACTTTTTTAAAAACGTAATTTGTACTACGTTTATACATTACTAGAGGCCCGGTGCATGAAATACGTGTATGGGGTGTGTGTCCCTCAGCCCAGCTTGCAACTTCTCCAACCTGGGACCCCTCGAGGGATGTCCGACTACCCGTTTAGATGAGATCAGGCCTAAACAGGCAGTTGCACATCCCTCTCACAATCCAGGACTGCTGGTTCCCAACCGCTCGCCTGTCTGCCTGCCTGATTGCTCCTAACTGCTTCTGCCTGTCAGCATGATCACCCCCTAACCACTCCCCTGCCAGCCTGATTGATGCTTAACTGCTCCCCTGCCAGCTTGATTTTCCCTAACTGCCTTCCCTTGCCAGCCTGGTCATCCCTAACTTCTCTCCCCTGCAGGTCTTGTTTCCTCCCAACTGCCCTCCCCTGCAGGCCTGGTCACTCCCAACTATCCTCCCCTACAGGCCTGATTGCCCCTAATTGCCCTCCCCTGCCGGCCTGGTTACACATAACTGCCCTCCCCTGCAGGCCTGGATCCCCCCTAACTGCCCTCATCTGTTGGCCTGGTCACCCCTAACTGCCCTCTCCTACAGGCCTGATCGCCCCCAATTGCCCTTCCTTTCAGGCCTGGTCCCTACCAACTGCCTTCCCCTGCTGCCCTGATTACTCACAACTGCCCTCTCCGGCCTGCATCTGTGGTAGCCATCTTGTGTCCATATGGGGGCAGCCATCTTTGACCACATAGGGGTGGCCATCTTGTGTGTTGCAGTGATGGTCAATTTGCATATTGCCTCTTCATTATATAGGATTTTTAACATGATGTCTTGCAGAACTTTCTATGTTAGTACTTCTAGATCATCCTTATTTTGAATGGTTGCATTATATTCTAAAGAATGGGTATTACGCAGTTTAATTCTTCATTCCTCTTCTGACATATACAGACAGTTTCTGGTGTTTACTGGTACATATGGTGGTGCCTTGGTCTTTGAACATGTACACATGTTATGCATACATGCAGGCATGCAGGGGTTCTTCAGGATAGCTTCCTAGAAGTTCATTATTAACTTAAGGCAATGTGTAGTTACAGTTTGATGGCTATTGCCAAATTGTTCCCCAGAAGGGCTTCACCAGTGTGTACTCCCACCAGTGTTATTTCAGAGTCTCTGTCTCTTTGCACCCTTGTCGACCTGAATATTGTTAATCATGTTAACCCTTTGTCATTCTGATTGTTGAAAAATTATCTAGTTCAGTTTGCCTTTTCTTGATCCTTTTATTTTTTGGTAAACTTCATCTGAGGTTATGTTTTCCATTGCTCTTCAGAGACAGAGGCAGGGAGGAAGGGGGAGAGAAAGAGAAAAAGAGAGATAGAATTACCCCCCACACAAGCTATGCCCAAGCCCTAACCAGGTCAAGGACTGGAATGGAACTGAATACTCTTTGGTGCTCATGCCAAAGTTCTAACCACTGAGCAACTCCAGCCAAGGTTTTTTTCTTAATTCTAATGAGTTTTAGATATGTTTATTGGCCATTTTTGGTGAATTGCCCTATTATTTTTTTTTAATCCTAGCAAACCTTTTGGTCGATGTATTTTATTCTACAGTGAGGTACTGGTTACTTTTTACATTTTTTTCCATTGAATTTTAAAGAGAGTGGAAGAGGGGGAGAAAGAGAGAGAGAGGGAAAGGAACATCCATGAAAGAGGGACACATTGATTGGTGACCTCCTGCACATGCCCTGACTGGGGCTAGGGATTGAATCTGCCATCAAGTACATGCCCTTGCCTTTGGTGCATGGGCCAACACTCTAACCATTGAGCTCCACTGGCCAGGGCTGCCTTCTTATATATATATATTTTAAAGGTATAATTGACAAAATTATAAGTTATTGAAAGTATACAACATGATGATTGATGTGCATATACATTGTGAAAGAATCCCTCATCAGGTTATTTAACACATCCAGCACCTCACTATTTAACCTTTTTTTGTGACAATATTTAAGTTCTCTTAACAAATTTTAGTTATACAACACCATGCTTAGAGTGTTTGCTTATATTTTTTAATTTTTAGAATAAAATTATAGTGGCATTGAAGAGGCTGACTTTCTTTCCTTAGGACAGCTCCAGGAAGAAAGGTGATAGAGACCAGAACTCCATTGTAGGATTTGATTTTGAGCCTTGGACCAGCAAACGAGGAGAAATCCTTGCCCGGTACACGACCACGGAGAAGCTCTCCATCGTGAGTGCTGTGACTGGCCCCAGGGTCTCCCTCAGATGTAGTTGTCATTTCTTTTTGTTATGAATCTTCTCCCAATTTCAGTGTGTTTCCCCCCACACCAAGCAGTTCTACACCACCAGCTGGGGATCCTAAGTTCTTCTCAATCTGATACCATGTACCCAGACATGGGTCTGTTTCTGCAGGTTAAAGGCTCAGTGTCAGCTCTTTTTTTTTTTTTAATATATTTTATTGATTTTTTACAGAGAGGAAGGGAGAGGGAGAGTTAGAAACATTGATGAGAGAGAAACATTCATCAGCTGCCTCCTGCACACTCCTTACTGGGTATGTGTCCACAACCAAGGTACATGCCCTTGACTGGAATCAAATATGGGACACTTGAGTCCACAGGCCAATGCTCTATCCACTTAGCCAAACTGGCTAGGGCTGTGTCACTTCTTGTTCAAGTTGTCAGAAGGAAGAAAGGAAAAATTAGGATGTACCCTCTCTCATTTAGAGACTTCCAAGAGTCCCTCTCAACACATCCAGTTAATTTATCTGGAAGGTAGCCACAGGCTGTGTGTAGATGCAAGGGAAGCTGGGAAATGTGACATTTTGCTCACCAAAACTCCAGCTGTGAGCAGGGAGGAATGCAAGACTTTGGTAGGTAACTAGGATGGTGCTGTCCCCTACCCTCTCTCAGGGTATATTCTTATTGAGCCAAATGGCAGGGAGAACTGTTGGACTGTTAAATTATTTTTCTTATTTTCTACTAGAGGCCCAGTGCATGAAATTTGTGCATGGGGGTGTGGGGTCCCCTCAGTCCAGCCTGCACCCTTTCCAATCTGGGATCCCTCTCACAATCCAGAACCACTGGCTCTTAACTTCTTATCTGCCTGCCTGCCTGATCACCCCTAACTGCCTCCCCTGTTGCCTGGTTGCCTCCAACTGCCCCCACCCTCCTCCTGCCAGTCTGGTCACCTCTCACTGTCCCCCTCTGCTGAACTCACTGTCCTGCCTGCTGGCCTTGTCACCCCACACAGCCTGCTGCTCAGTTGTTTGGTCGGCCCTCACTAACCCCTCTGCCGGCCTGGTCGCCCCTAGCAGCCTGTTCGGTCATCCATTCGGTTGTTTCAGTTGCAACAGTTGCTTAGGCTTTTATATATGTAGATGTGCATTGATTCACATTTGGGAGGAAGATTATCTACCAAAGGACATGCTGCATTGTCTAGAGACCTTGTTGTCACAATCATGAGGGTACAATTGGCATTGAGTAGGTGGAGACCAGGGGTGCTGCTGAACATCCCACTGTGCATGGCGCTCCCACAACAGAATTTTTTAGCCCCTAATGTTATCATTGCTGAGGTTGTGGACCCTGATGATAAGTAGGCTAAGTGCTGTCACGTGACTCCAGTGCCCTCAAAATTTTGCTATTTGTTCCTCACTTCAAGAGAGAGAATTGAATTGAGTAAAAATTACAGTCTCGAGTAGTTTCTACTTAGGTGTATTTTCATCCTCTTAGTAAATATTTCTAATTTTCATTTGAACAAATAAATGAATTTGTTGGAAAATGATGGGTCTAACTGTCCTAGTATTACTTGAGTACTAATTTAAGTAGTTTACAGGTGTGTGTGTATGTGTGTGTGTTTGTCATACAACCCAGTACGTTTTAGAAATTATTAACAATTTTTTTTTGCCTCTGCAGAATCTTTTTATGGGTTCTGAAAAAGGTGAGTTTTGTTGTTATTATTCTGATGGGATTCTCTCATTAACTTGAATATAATTTCACAAAAGAAAAAGTTTGTTATCCAATTCTGATGATTAATTCAACTGAAGCTATTATTTCCTAGATTACATATAGACTTAGTAGAATTGAAATTCATATTTATATGATGATTGGAAGAGAAGACTAAAAGAGTTACATGGAGTAAGACATGGGCCTACTGCTTGCTTTCAGGGTTACAGAGCAGTACTCTCTCCCATGTAAAACGCAGATTCGCTGGTTAGGGGACCTCGTATTCAGACACACTGGCCGCTGGTCACTGATACAGCACGTCTTAGTTTCCTCTACTGAGACGTGTGGTCGGAAGCTCTGGCCCAGACTTCTCAAGCCAGCTGTGCAGCAGGATCATCCAAGGCTTAATACATCACAGGCTGTTGGCTCCATTGCGTTGTTGACTTTATCCTGAGAAACGTGTCCAGAATTTCTTTTGTGAAGCTCCTGGTGCTTCTGAAGCAATTGACAGATGGTGTTCCTCTGGTGTGTGGGTGAGCTTGGCCTTGTGTTACGTGTAAATTGCCAGTGTGACAGCTGCAGCTCTCCCCCATCCTCTGCAGGTTGAGACAGCACATTGGAAATCAGGAGAGTAAAGCACCTTTGCTATTGACATAACTTTGACCCCCAAACCATAAAGAAGTAAATCATAGCATTGTATATCCAGCAGTTTGGAAAAACAATAAAGATTGCTGATATCACCTGTGGTGAGAATGTGAGCAACAGGAACTCTGATGTTACCCACTATGTAAAGTACTTTTGTATTATCTATTAAAATAGGATGCAGGCCAACTCCTTGACCCAGAATTTCTGCTTCTAAGATGTACCCTGTATCAGAAATCAGAGCCTATCTTGCAGACCAAATCTGGCCCACTGTTTGGTTTTGTAAATGAAGTTTTATGGAAACACGGCTATGCCAATTGGTTTATAGATCGTCTGTGACTGCTTTTGTGTTATAATGGCAGAGTTGAGTGGTGTTCAGGGACTGTTCTACTCACAAGACCTAAAATTGTATGTCTGACTCCTCTTCACAGAGTCGTTTTCTAACTCTGCCCACATCATATATATATAATTTTTATTGATTTTTTACAGAGAGGAAAGGAGAGGGACAGAGAGCTAGAAACATCAATCAGCTGCCTTCTGCACACCCCCCACTGGGGATGTGGCAGCAACCAAGGTACATGCCCTTGACCAGAATCGAACCTGGGACCTTTCAGTCCACAGGCCGATGCTCTATCCACTGAGCCAAACCGGTCTTAGCCACATCTGCATTTTTAAAGTGTGGTCTTTGGACCACAGGTAACTGGGAGCCCCTCAGAAATGCAGTTGTACCCCTGCCAGATCTTCTGGAAATAGAATCTGAATGTTAACACATTCTGAGTGATTCCTGTCGGAGGAACTGCATGCACACATGAGCAGGAGACAGCACAGCAAATAATCCTGGGAGCATTGTTCAGAGTGGCCCCTAGAGGAAACAAGCACCCATGGACTGTAGAGTAGGAAAAATTGTGTTGTCCTCACATAGTGGAGCAGTGAAAAGGAGTGAACTTAGTGGTGGTTACAAATGTTTAATAGTATCTATTAAAATGTACATGTGTGCACAGTTCTGTGCATAATATATTTCAGAATGAAAGAAATAGAAAAAGATTTTTTTAAAAAGCAAATTATTTGGAAACTTCTTACTTTAATAGTTATTAGTAATTAACTAATGATACCATTCTCTCAGTAATCCCAGACCAATCTGAGCAAGCAACAGAGCTAAGAAGCCGGTGCCTTAAAAGAATAAATCTAGCTCCTGAAGTGAGTCTGGCAGCAGGAACAAAGGGCCCTCGATCTAGAGCAGATGCCTCTTGAGAATGAGAAAGGCTTTGAAATAGGAGGCGCTGGAGAGCAATAGCCAGCTGGACAGACACCTAACCCTGCAGCTGGCTTGTGGCTTGAAGGCTTTCCTTAACTGTCCACTGTCCCTGCCAATGGAAAGGACTACGCTGACAGATGATGGGCGGAGGTGCAACTCATCCTGTTTGCTCAAGGGAACTTTGGATCTCCAGCGTTTCCATTTCCCAGCAGATAGAAACCTGAGATGGTTGTTTAGTTAGTGTAAGGGCACAATAGTCCACAATGAGTAAAGCCTGAGAGGCTTTGTTCTTGGAGAACAATTCAGTGGTGGATGTTTGGCATCTTTATCTGGACCACCTTTCTTTAGGAAAATGTTATGGAACATAGTAGGTCCTTTTTGAGGCTGGTCCTCCACTTCCAGGGGTAGCTTTTAGGCAGAAATGTTTCTGATGGATGGTGGTTAGAGAAGGATGTTGCTGCTGAAGTATAAAGTCAAAGATGCCTCCGGTGGGGGTGTTGGTGACAGGAAAGCCCCCCATGTGACAGAGTCCATGTCGTTTAGGCAGAGCCGGACCTGTCGTGTTCGCAGTGTCGGAGAAGGTTCGGACCAGGCTGGAAGAGCTGGATGACTTTGAGGAGGTGAGCTGGTCATTGGCTGAGCACAGGGCCCAGTGGTCTTCCCTTTCTTCTGCCCAGTGAGCTCTCTTTGCTGGTTGCTTCGGTTAATTCTCAAGCTGTGCATTGTGCCTCCTCCTTAAGTGCCACTGATCCGGGAAAGAGGCCCAGGAGCTGCTCAGGCTCAGGCTGGCCTTCTGAAATCGTCTGAGCAAGCCCAGGTCATCTGGAACAGTTCTCACTGTGCACCAATGGAGCCATTCTCCCAGGAAACGCAGGACTTGCTGCGGAGAGTGCGCGGCCCTCTGCAGGGCTTGTGTATGCTCAGAAAACATGACTCACTCAGTGCATTGACAAACACCATCTCCTGGTGCTGCCATCACAACAGAGAGCTCCCAGCCAAGCTGAATAGAGGGTCCCTTTTTACTGTCTCAACCCAAAAGGGACACATACCCCTTTGCTCACAGCCTATTTAGTCACATGGCCCCTCCTACTGCAAAAGGGCGGGGAATACCCTATCTCAAGAGGCAAATGACCAGTCAGTTTCTTGACCCTTCTATGTTTATTTTCTTTAACAGTGTTCACTGGTTTCCAGGGGACATTCATATAAAAAAATATGTGGTTCCTGATCTCATCCTGTGGGCTAGAGTGACCCTGACCTCTATGAGCTTAGAGCTTCTCAACTATAGACAAGGATCACTGAGCACACACTCTACCAGGGACTGTGAGTCTCTACACCGTTGATGCACCCACATGGTGGCCTTGCTCTCTGCATAGATGCTTGCTGTGGTCTGTTCTGTCCTGGTGCCCTCTCTGCTCTAACACGCCCCCCGGCTCCGCATTCCCCCCTGCCTCCCACCTGCTCAGTACTGAGCTCGTCTCAAGCATTGCTTTCTTCAGGAAACTGTCTGTGACCGCCCTGGAGTACATTCCTGTTACCACACGTCTTCCATTCTGAGATGTACCTTTTCTTTGAATGTCCCTGAAATTAGACCATGTCGCAATTCGTATATGCTGGTGATCTCCGGTCTTTCCTTAGTGGCATGGGAACAGTTGTACTTCTTACTGTGGGCACCGGGTTCAGGGAGCTGTTATTTCCTCCCAAGGATTTATTTTAGTTTGTATTAATGTCCATCTTGTCCTCTGCCTTAAACTCCATTAGTGCAGAAATAATGTCTTTCTGCTTATTTTTGCATCTTGAACATCTGGCACACCGTGCTTGGTACACCATGGGCGCCAAGAACTGTGCTATCTCTGGCCACAGAGGAAGCCCTGGGAGGAGAGCAGCTCACCCAGAGCCACGTGGTAGGAAGGGGCTAAGCTGGGAGTTAACCTACCTTGGACTGGCATCCAAGGCTAGTCTTTCAGTCATTGCACTCTGCCTGTCTTTGCAGAAAATGTAATGACCTGTTTATTTATAAGACAAAACTATCAATGCATGGGGGCTTATGAAGAAAATTAAAGAGTGAGGCTTAGTTGGTGCTGTTCATAGGGTTGGAAGTCAGACACTTTTCCTTTTGTGCTTAATGCTTTCCCTCTTCTTTCCACAGGGATCCCAAAAGGAACTGTTGAATTTGACTCAGCAGGATTATGTGAATCGCATAGAGGAGCTTAACCAGTCGCTGAAGGATGCCTGGGCCTCGGACCAGAAAGTGAAGGCTCTAAAAATAGTCATCCAGGTCAGGTCTAGCGATTTTTTTTTTTTCATTTTCTTCATAGCTTCCTATGTAAAATTTCTCTGGATAATTAGGGTTTTCCAAGGCCTGCCTCCAGGATCTGCCTTTTTCATCTGTTCCATTTTCACATATTTACTGTGAATCTGTGTTTTAGAGTTGGGCAATCTCAGAGCCACCCGTGCAGTTCCCCAGGTTGTGCATGGCACAGTTCCAAGTCACTGAGATCACTACTAATGATGCCCTCTGAGATGTACTTTTCACTGGCCCTGTATGGCCCCTGGCACATTGATGATTTGTACAAACTAAAGATTGATCAGCTATATTTTGGGTTTCCTTGTCCAGATTTTCTTTGTGTCTTTGGGACTAAGAGTTGTATGTTTCTGATATGTACATTTTTGAATCATAGTCTGCATAATTATGTGATGAAGAAAACATGTTTCTGGTGTTAGGAGAGTTACATTTGTTGATGAATTTGTTCATCACAAGAGCAAATTCTATTGGACCCTTAAGATCATCCTGTCTTGGCAGACCATGTTCAGAAATACATTGTAAAAAGAAAGTATGATTGCCCTAACCAGTTTGGCTCAGTGGATAGAGTGTCGGCCTGCGGATGCAAGGGTCCCAGGTTCTATTTCAGTCAAGGACATATACCTTGGTTGTGGGTACATCCCCAGTTCAGTAGGGAGTGTGCAGGAGGCAGCTGATTGATGTTTCTCTCTCATCAATGTTTCTAACTCTCCCTCTCTCTTTCTCTCTGTAAAAAATGAATAAAATATATTTATTAAAAAAAGAATATATGATATTTCAGAGACAAGTTAAAGAATTTCTGAACAGCCATTGTAGTTCAGAAGGACAGATCCCATTTTTGTGAAATGTCATGGCAATGTGCCATTTGTTTTCTCACCTGTTGCCCTGGAGAGAGGGTTAGGAGGCTTTGCACTGGTGCTTGAAGTCTATGAAGGCGGTAATTTCTAGGGCAGGTGCTATTTTTTGGGGGGAGTTTCATGACCAAGACCAAATAAATCTCAGCCCTGGTAGAGCCTACTTCAATCACTGTTGTTAGTTTTCACAGTAAATACCTGTGAAAAAGGGTCCTCTCACCTGGACACATGTGACAGGGTTGTTTTCTGAGTGGTTCAAGTGAGAAAATAGCTAAACTAGCAAGTGCTTCTTCAAAGTATCTTTATTGGCAGCATCTCTGCATATTGTGGTATAGAACTGTGACTTGTTCACCATGTGGAGATTTGATTCATGTCTTTGCAAAGAAAATAGCTGAACATGTTTCATTACCTCCACATCTGATTAATCATAACTGTTTTACTTTCAGTACTTTAAAAACTGCCTTCTTTATTTAATAAAAACACTGAAGCTGCAGAGTGTGGAGAAATGAGACTAGTTCACCTTATTTGCTCTGCAATAGGGTTTTTGTTTTTGTAACTTTATTTAAATACTAGAAGTCTGATGCATGAAATGTGTGCAAGAGTAGGCATTCCTTCCCCCAGCTGCTGACACTGGCTTCCCTCTGGCACCTGGAGCCTAAGCTTCTCTCGCAATCCCGGCTTTGTCCAGAAGGTCGTCCAGAAAGGTGTCCAAATCTAATTAGTATATTATGCTTTTATTATAGATATTTTTTTTCTAATAAAAAAAATTGTATTTACTTAGAAGCATTCAGAATGTCAACAAAACAGCTGCAATTTTTTTTTTTGCAATTACAGAGTGGTATTCAGTTAACAGAACAACAATTATTTCGTATAAGTTGCATCAGACAACTGAAGATGAAAAAACTACCATCCCCATATATAACTAATTTGTGCTGTGCACCAACAAGAACCTGCTTTAAATTTCCATGCCAATTTACAACCCCCATACTGTACCAGGCAAGGTTAGTGGCTATTGAAAATACCACCAGGAAAGGGCTATCTAAAGACACATTCGGTAGTGTGTTAACTATACAAAAAAAGACACTGTACAGTTTAAAAACAAATCTTACACAGCTTTACATTTCAATTTTTTTCTTTAAAAGGAGTGAGTTGTGTACAGGGGGGTTAAATACTTTATAGACAAGAAAAAAAACTGCGCTAGAACCAACTTATTCATCATCACCATCTTCTTCTTCATCATCTTCTTCATCTTCCTCCTCTTCTTCTTCCTCCTCATCTTCCTCATCTTCCTCCTCTTCCTTCTTTTTCTTGCTTTTTTCAGCCTTAACAACTCCCTTTTTGGCAGCATCAGGCTTTCCTTTAGCTCGGTAGGCAGCAATATCCTTTTCATATTTCTCCTTCAGCTTAGCAGCCTTCTTTTCATAAGGCTGCTTATCATCTGCAGCAGTGTTATTCCACATCTCTCCCAGCTTCTTTGCAACGTCACCAATGGATAGGCCAGGATGCTCTCCTTTGATTTTTGGGCGATACTCAGAACAAAACAAGAAAAAGGCCGAAGGAGGCCTCTTGGGTGCATTGGGATCCTTGAATTTCTTTTTTGTTTCCCCTTTAGGAGGAATATAAGTTTTCATTTCTCTCTCATAACGAGCCTTGTCCGCCTTTTCCATGTCTTCAAATTTTCCTTTCTCCTTAGCAGACATGGTCTTCCACCTCTCTGAGCACTTCTTAGAGAACTCTGAGAAGTTGATTGAAGCATCTGGGTGCTTCTTCTTGTGTTCCTCCCGGCAAGTTTGCACAAAGAAAGCATACGATGACATTTTGCCTCTTGGCTTCTTAGGATCTCCTTTGCCCATGTTTAATTACTTTCCCTCAGCGAGCACACAGTCACCCAGTGCCCGGCCGGCTCGTACTTGCCCCGGCGCTGTCTCTATGGAGCTCAATGTACTGCAATGGCTGTGAGAGCGGGAGCCAGACCTATTATAGATATTTTACATATTCTAAAATCCACCATTGTAAGTATGCAATTTAGTGATTTTTTGTGAGTTTACAGTTGTACAACTAATACCGAATTATGTATTAGGACATTTTTGTTATCCTCCCTTTCAGATTCTCTCAAGCATGTTTGCAATTAAATCCCACTGCCACTTCCAATCCCAAGAAACCTGCTTTTGATTCTGTAAACTTGCATTTCCTGAACATTTCATGCAGGTGGGATCATTCATTAAGTAATCATTTGCATCTGCCTCTTTCCTTAGCATAAGGTTTTTATAGTTCTTCCATGTTTCACTGCCTGTACTTTGTATATTTTTACTGCTGACTGGTATTTTATTGTATGAATAACCCTCTTTTACTTATTCATTAATAAGTTAATGGACAGAACTAGCCAATTTGGCTCAGTGTATAGAGCGTCAGCCTGCGGACTCAAGGGTCCTGGGTTGAGGGCTCAGTCCCCAGTACAGGAGGCAGCAAATCAATGATACCCTCTCATCATTGATGTTTCTACCTCTTCCTCTCCCTTCCTCTCTGAAAGTAATAAAAATATATTTGAGGGGAAAAAAATACAGTGGTACCTCGAGATACAAGTGCCCTAACATACGAGATTTTTGAGATACGAACCATCGAGCGAGCAATTTTTTGCTTTGAAATACGAGCAACATTTGAGATACTACTAATCGCCCGGATCAGCCGGCTGCACACGACCCACCAGTTTACTCGAGCGTCTCATAGTTTCCCACGCCTCAGTCAGTGTGCTTGTTTACCTCGTTGTCGAAGTATCTTTTATGCATTTACATACTTTATCACATTTCTTTTTATAACCATGGGTCCGAAGAAAGCGAGTGGAAAGGTCAGTGCTCAGAAGAGGATGATGTCTATTGAATTAAAGCGTGAAATCATAGAAAAATATGAGCAAGGTGTGCGAGTGGCTGACTGGGCGAGGCAGTACGGGCATAGTACTTCAACGATATGCACTATGCTTAAACAGAAGGAGTCGATAAAGGGTATAACGCCAGCTAAGGACGTTACAATAATTTCTAAGCTCCGTAGCTCTCTCCATGAAAAGATGGAGAATCTACTGATGGTGTGGGTGACGGAGAAGCAGCTTAAAGGAGATACATTAACACAGGGCATCATATTCGAGAAGGCACGAGCGATTTACAGTGATTTGCTGGAGCAGACCCCGCGCACTTCCATGGACGAAGCATCGAAAGACTCATTTAAAGCCA
>JAAGEH010000092.1:3290622-3306883 GCA_011751065.1 Lasiurus cinereus | reverse complement strand
GGCAAACCCGAAGGCATGGGTCACCAGGCAGTTCTTTGTGGAGTGGGAATGTAGTGATTGAAATTGGGAACTACTGAGGAATCCCCTCACAGCTAGGCTTGACACTTCCTCCCCTAAAGCCAGGAAAGAAGGGAGAGGGGAAGGTTCAGAATCAGGGTTAAAAGTGTGAACCTGCCTCTGATTAATTGTAATCTTGAGCCTATTATCTTCAGCCAGACCACAACACCTGAACCAGGGCTTCCTGAGTTTATTAGGCTAACTAGGTCAATCAGCCTTACTAGGAACCTCCTGGGTTAGCTGGTCCCTTGCTGCCTGAGAACCAGTTAGCCAATAGGGGAAGGCAGAATGGGTATAAAAAGAGGGACAGCCCCTTTGTCGGTGCTCTTACCATTCGAGCCCCTGGCAGCCCAGCAGCCAGGCCCTGCCTGACATGACATCGTCTTTAAACCCTGCATGGCAATCCCTGATGCACCGCCGTGATGCCCAGGGAAGACAGGGCGACCTGGAAGTATACAACTGGAAGAACCAGAACCCTCCTGTCTCGCTCGCTTCGTCCAGAGAAGTAAGTTCTACCAGAGGAGCCAACATGTGATACTGTATGTGCGAACTTTGGAACATGAAGTCATCGCTTCTATCAAATTGTCAGTCTGAGGATGAGGGTTCTCAGTTGGTTTGAAAAACACCAGCTGATGCTGGTTCTCTGCTCTGTGGGCCTAGAAGAGGCTGCCCAAGGCCGGGCCAGTGAGTGAGTGATGTTGGCTAATTCTGGTGAGCTGGGTTTGCTGTGCTGGAAGTACCCATCACCCCAGCTGGGACGATTGCCAACAGCTGGTGAACTGTGTGGATTGCAAAGAGGGCATCATCCTGAGCGGCTCCACGGACAGAATGGCCAAGGTATGGTCTTTGGCCTTAAGACCTCAACAGTGGGCAGCCGATGATGCACTTGGGCAGTGACTTTCCCCCAGGGGCTGGGGTGCTGGACCTCATGTCCCCTTTCACGCTCCTGTCCTGTGGCTATGACATCTATGTTCGATACTGGGACCTCCGAGCCAGCGTCAGGAACCATTTGCTGGCCACAGGTTTCTCCTACTACTGGGTTGTACGACTATGGGATCGGTGCCAAAGGGCCTGCTTAAATCCAGATGTGGTATTCCTGTTTTGTTATACTCAGTGTCTGTTAATCGCACATCACAAACCAGGTTCTGGAAGTGATAAAGGACAGCATGTGAATTTAAGCTATGGGACTGTGGTGGCGATCCAAAGTTCGAGTCTTGCTGGCCAGCCCTGATGACACGCCTTCCCACTGACGTCGACACCCCTGAGCAATCCAGTGTATTGCCATCTCAGCTGTGGGCCAGGGAAGCCAGCTACTCAGGGACCTCTCTTGCTTGGAGGGTGCAGTGATGATGATCCCCACCTGCACCCACAGGCTTGTAATCAGGGACCTCTCTTGCTTGGAGGGTGCAGTGGTGCCCCACCTGCACCCACAGTACTTGTCTGCCGTAGTCAACCTAGACTTTGTCATCTGGGCACAAGCCCTAGGACATGGGACCTCTGCCTAAAAGGCCGAGCTGATTGCCCTAACTCAGGCACTCTGATGGGGAAAAGGAGCCAGGCTGCTGCGTCAGCTCAGGTTTGAGCCCAGATTCCAGTTAGGTGAGCCCAGATTCGAATCTGTAATAAATTTAGGCCTGTTGGAGGAGAAAATGGCGGAGGAGTAGACGGACGCGTCTGGAGCTTTGTCACTGGGCAGAGGGAGAGAGAGCGGCTGAGAGTTGCATTGGGAGTGTTTGTTGGCAAGCTAGGAGTCAGTTGTCCTCCAGGGGAAGGCGGGGAACTGCTGGAAGGGGCTCTCCCGGCCAGGCAGCTCCACTGCCACGGGGTTTTTGTCGGCCAGAGCCACCGGCACGAACGCGGAGCCCGAGCCATCTTGCAGTGGGAGGTGGATGTCTGCGGTGGTCTGCGGCCGGCAGCTGGGCACCCATCGAGCAGCCAGGGACCCGGGGACCCAGAACTCTGCTCTTAATCGGCGCAGACACACGGCGGAATCAGAGATCCACAGAGCACACGGAAAGGTCAGATTGCGCCTGACTTAAGGGGGAGGTGGATGTCTGCCGAGGTCTGAAAGCTGCGGCTGATGGAGGCACCCACAGAGCAGCCAGGACCCAGAGCGCGGCTTCCCAGGTGGCACAGACATGCAGGCGGAGGATTCAGAGATCCACACGGCGCGCGGAAGGGTCAGATTTCGTCTGGGCCAGGGTGAGGTCTCCTACCCCCGCAGGGCAGAGACGCGCACACTGTGGGAGCTGGGCTGCGGGAAAGCTGCCTCTGGAGAGGTCCGCAAACGTGGTCAGGGCGTGATCCCTGAGTGTGAAGGCAGACATAGGGACAGACTGGGAGTTATTACAGTGTCCTGGCTGCAAAACCCCCACAAACTGGTTTTGAGAACCACAGAGTAGCAGGATCTGAGCACAGCCTAGAAAGGTCCTGTGCTTTGTCTCAGAGATCAATTCCGAAACACTGCCACCCAATGGATGACACACAAATTGACTCTCGCATAACCACAAAAGAATAAAGAGATTAAAACACCAAGAGGGGAACACAGGGAACTGCAATACCTTCCCTACTGGGAAACAGGAGTGCCAAGCAGAATAAGAGTGGAAGTGAAGGACCATTCTATTCTTCTTCTTTTTTTTATTTTTCCTTTTTTCTTTTTTTTTTTAATTTTTAATTTTTTATTTTTCATTTTCACATATTTTAATTAAAAGAATATTTTTTTTCTTTCTGCCTCAATTGATTTTACCTTTATAATTATTACATTTTTGTTTTAAACTAGTATTATTAATTACTACTAGTACTTTACCGTTTTTGGAAAAAAAAGTGTCATTTTGTTTTCTCTTTATTTTATTTCGGGATTAGAGTTCTACATTCTATTTTCATCTTCCCTTTAGCATAATTTTACTCCAACTCAACTCTACCTTTATGCCAACACTTTCCTCCTAACTTTCCCCATTTTTGTTGTCTTGTTTCTCTTTCCCTTTTCCAACTTTAGATTCTCCCTATTTTTCTCTTTACCTGGTTAAAATTTCACCCCATTTATATATCTAATTTAAAATCCCCTACTACAAGTCCACAAAAAAATCTCTCCTCTTGTCTTCACTAGCCAAAAAGTTGTTTTTTCTCTATGTCCTTTTGTTGCTATTTGTCTGAAAAGTAATTATATCGATTTTTTGAAATTTTTTTGTGAGATTGTTTTAGTTTATTCTACTTGTTTTATTTTGCTTTTTGCTTGCTCTGTTTTCTACTTCTCTTTTCCCTCACCTTCCTCGATACCAGTTGCTATTTGCAATTTGCTTTAATCTCTAGGTACTGGTTGCTGGCCTTTATTGGGATTAGTGACTGTTCTATTGCAGTTGTCTCCTGACATCTATATTTTGTTCTCCTTTTCTCTTTTATACACTTTCTGTTCTCTCTGACTTTTTTCTTTTCCTCTTTCCTTCCCCTTTTTCTCCTTTTTATTTTCTTATTTTATTTTATTTTATTGTTCATTTATTTATCTTTTTTTTTCTCACTCTCCCAATTTGATTTTGGCACTTCTTTCTTTTCTTTTTTCCTCATTTTCCTCTTCTTCTTTCTCTATTTACCCCTAATTTGTCCTTCATTGGTGGTCACCTTATTTGTGATTATTAACATCTTGAATACATTTCTACTCAGTGCCTTATGTGCTGTACCTGGTCGTGTTGTAGTTTGTGCCTTTCAATCAACGTAGGAGAGAGAACTACATAACCAGACACCCAGAGAAGAAAGACCATGGGCAAAAAAAGAAACAGCCCACATAAGACAGAAAGGCAGGTTTCACCAGAAAAGGAAGTAAACGAAATAGAACCACAAATAAGCCTACCAGAGAAAGAGTTCAGAGAAATTATCATAATGTGGTTGAAAAGAATGGAAGACAAATTTGACAATATGAGTAAGAGCCAGGAGGAAATAAAGAAGACACAAAAGGAGATGAAGAAGCAGCAAGAAGAAATGCAGAAGAACCTAGAGGAGGTGCAGAATAAACAAGAAGAAATGAAAAATGACATCACTGCTATAAAGAACTCAATAGAAAGCATCAAAAGTAGACTAGTAGAAGCAGAGGACCGCATCAGTGAGCTAGAAGACACAGTAGGAAAAAATACCCAAGTACAGCAGCTTCTAGAAAAAAAAGTTAAAAAGCAAGAGGAGAGGCTAAGGGAACTTTGGGACAACATGAAACAAAATAACATCCACATAATTGGGGTTCCAGAAAGAGTGGAAACTGAACAAGGATTAGAGAACGTGTTTGAAGAAATAATGACAGAAAATTTCCCCAATATAGAAAAGAAAAAACCCACACAAATCCAAGAAGCTCACAGAGTCCCAAGCAAAATGATCCCCAACAAACCGACACCGAGGCACATTATAATTAAATTGGCGAACACCAACGACAAAGTAAGAATCTTAAAAGTAGCCAGAGAGAAACAAAGTTACCTACAAAGGAACCCCCATAAGACTAGCTACTTACTTCTCAACAGAAACTCGTCAGGCTAGAAGGGAATGGAATGAAATATACAAAGTCATGCAAAGGAAGGGTCTGAATCCAAGAATACTGTACCCTGTAAGACTCTCAGTCAAAATTGAAGGTGAAATCAAAAGCTTCACAGACAAAAAAGGACTAAGGGAATATATTACCACCAAACCAGCAATGCAAGAAATGTTAAAAGGTCTGCTGTAAATAAAAAGAAAGAGGAAGCGAAGAAGGAACTCGGGGGTAAGGACTAAAAATGTCAACAGATAAGTACTTATCAATAATAACTTTAAATGTAAACAGATTAAATGCTCCAATCAAAAGACATAGGGTAACCGATTGGATAAGAAAACATGATCCATCTATCTGCTGTCTGCAAGAAACCCACCTTAGGAAAAGAGATGCACACAGATTGAGGGTGAAGGGATGGAACATCGTATTTCAGGCAAATGGAAATGAAAAAAAGGTGGGGTTGCAATACTTATATCTGACAAATTAGATCTCAAAGTGAAGGACATAACAAGAGATAAAGAAGGCCACTTCTTTATCTCTTATTAAAGGGGACAATCCAACAAGAAGAAATAACTCTGGTAAACATATATGCACCCAATATAGGAGCACCTAAATACATAAAAAAAACTCTTGGAGGATATTAAGGGAGAGATTGACAGCAATACAATCATAGTAGGAGACTTTAATACCCCACTGTCACCCTTGGACAAATCCTCTAACCAAAAATCAGCAAAGAAACATCAATCCTAAATGACTCACTAGAACAGATGGAATTAATTGACATCTTCAGAACATTTCACCCCAAAGCCACAGAATATACATTCTTCTCCAGTGCACATGGGTCATTTTCAAAGAGAGATCATATGTTGGGTCATAAGAAAAGTCTCTTCAAATTCAAGAAGATAGAAATCATATCAAGCATTTTCTCAGACCACAGTGGCATAAAACTGGAAATCAACTATAATAAAAACAATAGAAAGAAATCAAACACATGGAGACTAAACAGCATGCTTTTAAACAACAACTGGGTAACCAGAGAGATCAAGGAAGAAATCAAAAACATCCTGGCAACAAATGACAATGACATCACAACAATACAAAATTTATGGGACACAGTGAAAACAGTCTTGAGAGGGAAGTTCATAGCCCTGCAAGCCTACTGCAAAAAACAGGAAACAATGGTAATAAATTACCTAAACCTACAACTCAAAGAGGTAGAATGAGAGCAACAATAAAAGCCCAGTGTACTCAGAAGGAAGGAAATAGCGAAGATCAGAGCTGAGATAACCTGGAGACCAAAGAAACAATTCAAAAAATCAACAAAACCAAGAGCTGGTTCTTTGAAAGGATAAACAAGATTGATGGACCCCTAGCCATGCTCACCAAGAAGGAAAGAGAGAATACCGAAATAAACAAAATCAGAAATGAAAGAGGAGAAATAACAACAGACCCTGTGGAAATACAAAGGATTGTTAAAAAATACTATGAGCAACTCTATCCCAACAAATTGGACTACCTGCAAGAAATGGACATTTTCCTAGAAAAATATAACCTCCCAAAACTCAATGAGGAGGAAGCCAAACATCTCAATAGTCCAATAACTATGGAAGAAATTGAGGCAATAATGAAAAAGCTTCCAGCAAATAAAAGCCCGGGTCCAGATGGCTACACAGAGTTTTACCAAACATTCAAGGAAGAATTAAAACCTATCCTCCTCAGACTACTCAAAAACATTCAAGAAAAAGGAATACTACCAAACACCTTCTATGAAGCCAGCATCACCCTAATACCAAAACCAGATAAAGACAACACAATGAAAGAGAATTATAGGCCAATATCTCTCATGAACATAGATGCCAAAATCCTCAACAAAATTCTATTAAACCGGATCCAGCAGTACATCAGAAAGATCATACACCATGACCAAGCAGGATTCATCCCAGGAATGCAGGGATGGTTCAATATCCGCAAATCAATTAATGTGATACATCACGTAAACAAATTGAGAGATAAAAATCACATAGTCATATCAATTGATGCAGAAAAAGCATTTGACAAAATCCAACATCCTTTCTTGATAAAAACTCTCAGCAAAGTGGGAATAGAAGGATCATACCTCAACATCATAAAAGCCATATATGATAAAACCCACAGCTAACATCATAGTCAATGGGCAAAAACTAAAACCATTTTCCCTAAGAACAGGAACAAGACAGGGATGCCCACTCTCACCTCTCCTGTTCGACATGGTACTGGAAGTATTAGCCATTGCAATTAGACAAGAAGAAGAAATAAAAGGCATTCAAATTGGAAAAGAAGAAGTAAAGCTGTCCTTATTTGCAGATGACATGATATTGTACATAAAAAACCCAAAGGACTCTATTCCAAAACTAATTGACTTAATTAATTAATTCGGCAATGTAGCAGGATACAAAGTTAATGCTAAGAATTCTGTGGCATCTCTATACACTAACAGTGAAATTATAGAAAGAGAAACTAAAAAAGCAATCCCATTTACCATCGCACCAAAAAAATTAAGATACCTAGGAATAAACCTAACTAAAGAGGTAAAAGACCTTTATTAGAAAACTACAGGACACTGAAAAAAGAGATAGAGGAAGATGTTAACAGATGGAAAAGCATACCATGCTCATGGATTGGGAGAATCAACATCATTAAAATGTCCATACTACCCAAAGCAATCTACAGATTCAACACACTACTCATTAAAATACCAACGACATATTTCACAGACCTACAAAGAATTCTTCATAGATCCATCTGGAACAAAAAAAGACCTCGGATAGCTACAGCAATTCTGAGAAAAAAGAATAAAGTAGGTGGGATCTCAATACCAGACTTCAAGCTATACTACAAAGCAACTGTTCTCAAAACAGCCTGGTACTGGCACAAGAACAGACATATAGATCAATGGAATAGAATAAAAAACCCAGATATCCACCCAAACCACTATGCTCAATTAATATTTGACAAAGGAGGCATGAACATTCAATGGAGCCAAGATAGCCTCTTCAATAAATGGTGTTGGGAAAATTGGACAGATACATGCAAAAAATTGAAACTGGACCACCAACTTACACTAAATACAAAAATAAACTCAAAATGGATACAGGACTTAAACATTAGAAGGGAAACCATAAAAGTACTAGAGGAATCCACAGGCAGCACAATCTCAGATATATGCCGAAAGAACTTCTTCACTGATACTGCTCCAAAGGCAATGGAAGGTAAAGAAAAAATAAACAAATGGGACTACATCAAAATAAAAAGCTTTTGCACAGCAAAAGAAACCATCAACAAAACAACAAGAAAGATCAATGCATGGGAGAACATATTTGCAAATGCTATCACTGATAAAGGTTTAATCTCCAAAATCTACAGCCAACTTATACAACTTAATAAAAGGAAGATGAAGGATCCAATAAAAAAATGGGCAACGGACCTAAATAGAACCTTTTCAAAAGACGACAGAAGGAAGGCCAAGAGACACATGAAAACATGTTCAAAGTCATTAATCATCCGAGAGATGCAAATCAAAACGACAATGCGATACCATCTTACACCTGTCAGAATGGCAATCATCAACAAATCAACAAACGACAAGTGTTTGCGAGGATGCGGAGAAAAAGGAACCCTTGTGCACTTTTGGTGGGAATGCAGACTGGCGCAGCCACTGTGGAGAATAGTATGGAGTTTCCTCAAAAAACTAAAAATGGGTCTCCCATTTGACCCTGTAATCCCACTCTTAGGAATTTATCCTAAGAAATTACAAACACCAATCAGAAAGGATTTATGCAGCCCTATGTTCATAGCAGCACAATTTACAATAGCCACAATTTGGAAACAGCCTACGTGCCCGTCAGCAGATGAGTGGATCAGAAAACTGTGGTACATCTACGCAATGGAAGTCTATGCTGCCATTAAAAAGAAGGAATTCTTACCATTTGCAGCAACCTGGTTGGAACTGGAGAGCCTCATGCTTAGTGAAATAAGCCAGTCAATGAAGGAGAAGCATCACATGATCGCACTCATTAGGGGTTAATAAAGAACATTATAAAGTGATGAACAAAAGGATAGATACAGAGACAGTAAAGCTTCAAACAGACTGTGAAATTACAGCAGGAAGATTAAAGTTAGGTGAGGTAGATAAGAGATCAATCAAAGGACTTGTATGCATGCATATAAGCATAACCAATGAACATAGACACTGGGGGGTTGGGGTATGCCTGGGAGCGAGGGTGGGCAATGGGGAGATATGTATAAAAAATTAATAAAAATTAAAAAAAGTGTTATAAAAATAAATGTGCTCTCTCTAAAAATAAATAAATAAATAAATAAAATTTAGGCCTGTTTGAATTTGGTTGGTCTTTGTGGTCTGTCTTGTGGGGACTCGCTCTGTTACAGGGAAACCTGGTTTTCGGCTCTTCTGTTAAGAAATATCTACAGGGCCGAGACCGGTTTGGCTCAGTGGATAGAGCGTCGGCCTTCGGACTGAAAGGTCCCAGGTTCGATTCCGGTTGGGGGCATGTACCTTGGTTGCCGGCACATGTCCAGTGTGGGGCGTGCAGGAGGCAGCTGATCGATGTCTCTCTCTCTCTCTCTCTCTCTCTCTCTCTCCGATGTTTCTGACTTTCTATCCCTCTCCCTTCCTCCCTATAGAAAATCAATAAAATATATATATATTTTTTAAAAAAAAGAAATATCTACAGGAAAACAACCTAACCATGCAAGCCCTCCTCGTCATCGACAATGCTCCTGCTCACCCACTGAACCTCGAAGATGAACTCCTCGGAGAGTTCAAATTTATAAAGGTTGTCTACCTACCTCCCAACACCACTACTATCCTGCAGTCCATGGATCAGGAGGTGATTTCTAATTTTAAAAAGCTGTACATGAAGCACCTGTTCCGGCGCTGCTTTGAGGTGACGGAGAACACAAACCTCACCCTTCGAGAGTTCTGGAAGAACCACTTTAACATCGTGATATGCCTCAGAATTATTGATCAGGCCTGGCTGGGTGTTACAACGAGGATTTTGACCTCTGCATGGAAGAATCTGTGGCCTGAGGCCATAGCCGAAAGGACCTTAGAAGGATTCGAACCCGAGGTGCCAGTGGAGGAGGAGATAGTGTCTCTGGGAAAACCCATGGGCCTGGAGGTGGATGAGAGAGACGTGAATGAGCTCGTCGAGGAGCACTCTCTGGAACTCACCATGGAGGAGTTACAAGAGTTGCAGTCTCAGCAACATGCGGAGGTTCTCCAAGAAATTGGTTTTGAGGAGGAGCCAGAGGTGGAGGAGATCTCTACAAGTGAGATAAAGGAGATCTTAGGAATGTGGGAGAGGGTGTCACACTTCGTGGAAAAGAAACACCCCGAAAAAGTTGCTACTGGTCGTGCATTGGAGCTGTTCAATGAAACTTGCCTCACCCATTTCAGAAACATTCTGAAAGGGAGGAAGAGGCAAACCTCATTGGACACGGTTTTTTTGAAATTGGCCAAAAATAAAAGACCAGTAGCAATTAAGTTCAGTGAAGATTAGTTAAGTTACATTCAGTTTAGGGATAAAGTGTAGCATTAAGAGTGTAACGAGTAGGTAAATACACTTTATAAAACCAGTTTATTCCTTTACATTCTCTTTTATTATGTTTTTATACAATATTTGTCATTTATAAATACATTTTTCTTATTCAAAAACACGTAACAAGAACAACTGGGGTGGCTTTTTGGGGTTGGAACGGATTAACGGCATTTCAATTGATTTCAATGGGGAAATTTGCTTTGAGATACGAGCAACTTGATATACGAGCAAGGTTACAGAACGAATTAAATTTGTATCTCGAGGTACCACTGTAAGTTAATGGATAGATTGGTTCCACTCTTACACTCATGAGTAAAGCTAATATGAGCATTGGCATATAAGTCTTTGTGTGGGCATGTTTTCATTTCTCTTGGATAGATTCCTAGGAATGGAATTGCTGAGTTGTATACTAAGTTTATTTTTAAATTTTTGAGAAATGGCTGATATGCTTTGTAAAATGGTTACACCGCCTGTCTGCATTCCCTCCAGCAGTACAAGCATCCCAATTCTTGTTATTATAGCCATCCTAGTAGGTGATACCTTCTTGTGGTTTTAATTTGTATTTCCATACTGACTAATAGTATTGAATATCTTTTCATAGGCTTATTGGCTTTCTTTTTTAAATCTTCACCCAAGGATATTATTTTTCATTGATTTTTAGAGAGAGGAAGAGAGAAAGAGAGAGAGAAAGAGAGAGAGAGAGAAACATCGATGTGAGAGAGACACATTGGTTGCTTCCCGCACATGCTCTGTCCAGGGATGGGGATTCAATCTGCAACTGAGGTGTGTTCCCTTGATAGGGAAATGAGCCTGTGACCCTTCTGTCCATAGGCAGCATTCTAATCACTGAAAAAAACTGGCCATAGCTGCTTATTGGCCCTGCTGTATTGCTGAATTCATTTATTCTAGTAGTTTTTTGGTAGAGTCTTTAGGATTTTCTATGTCATCCTATATAATAAAGAGATTATATACAAATTGACCATCACTCCAACATATAAGATGGCCGCCCCCATGCGGACACAAGATGGCCAACAGGGGAGGGCAGTTGGAAGGGACCAGGCCTGCAAGGGAGGGCAGTTGCGGGGGATCAGGGCTGCATGGGAGGGCAGTTGTGGGGGGGCAGGCCTGCATGGGAGGGCAGCTGGAGGCAACCCGGCCTGCAGGGAAGGGCAGTTGCAGGCAACCAGACCAGCAGGGGAGGGCAGTTGGGAGTGACCAGGCCTGCGGGGGAGAACATTTGGGAGGAACCAGGCCTGCAGAGGAGGGCAGTTAGGAGGGACAAGGCCTCCAGGGGAGAGCTGTTGAGGGGTGGACCAGGTCTGCAGGGGAGGTCAGCTGAGGGAGATGGACCAGGCCCGCAGGGAGAGCAGTTAGAGTTGACCAGGCCTGCAGGGGAGGGCAGTTGGTGACGATTGGACTGGCAGGGTAGAAGTTAAGTGCTAATCAGGCTGGCAGAGGAGTGGTTAGGGGGTTATCAGGCTGGCAGGCAGGAGCAGTTAGGGGCAATCAGGCAGGCAAGTGGTTTGGAGCCAGAAGTCTTGGATTTTGAGAGGGATGTCGATCAGGCCTAAACAGGCAGTCAGACATCTTTCAAGGGGTCCCCAGATTGGAGAAGGTGCAGGCTGGGCTGTGGGATATCGTCGCCGTCCTCCCCCTTCCATGCACAAATTTCATGCACCTGGCCTCTAGTCTATGAATAATGAGAGTTTTACTTCTTCCTTTTCAATTTGAATGCCTTTTATATTTTCTTCTTGTGGCTAAGGTTTCCAGTACTATGTTCAATAAGAGTAGTGAAAGTGGGCATTCTTGTCTTTTTCATATTCTTAGGGGATATGATTTTAGTTTTGCCTCTTGAGTATGATGTTGCTGTAGGTTTGTCATATATGGCCTTTAATATGTTGAGGAATGATATCTCTGTTTCCACTTTGCTGAGAGTTTTTGTCAAAAAAGGGTGATAGATTTTGTCGAATGCTTTTTCTCCATCAATTGATATGATCATGTGATTTTTGTCCTTCAGTTTGTTTATGTGATGATTTGCGAATATTGTACCAACCTTGCATCCCTGGAATAAATCCCACATGGTCATAGTGTATGGTCTTTTTAAGATACTGCTGGATCCAGTTTGCAATTTTGTTGAAGGTTTTAGCATATGTGTTCATCAGGGCTATTGGCCTGTCAGTTTCTTTTTTTTGTAGTATCTGTAACTGGTTTAGGATTAGGATAATAATGGTCTCATAGCAAGAGCTTGGAAGTGTTCCTTCCTCTTTAATTTTTTGGAATAGTTTGAGGAGGATGGGTATTCTTCTAAACCTGAGCTTTTGTTTGCTGGGAGTTTTTTGGTTACTGCTTCAATTTTGTCATTTGTTATTGGCCTCTTCAGGTTTTCTGGTTCTGCCTGATTAAATTTTGGAAGAGTGTATTTTTCTAGAAACTTGTCTACTTCATCCAGGATGTCTAGCTTGTTGGCATATAGTTGTTCATAGTATTTTCTTGTAATTTTGTATTTCTGTGGTATCAGTTATTACTTTACCATTTTTGTTTCTGATTATATTTATTTGGGTCCTCTCTTTTTTTCTTGATGAGTCTTGCTAAAGACTCATCAATAAATTTCTAGGATTAAATGGTTTATTGTTAATTTTTCTTTTTTTTTTTTTTGAGGTACGCGTGTAATGCTATGAACTTCCCACTCAGGACTGCTTTCACTATCTTCCATAGATTTTGGGTTGTTGTGTGCTCATTTACATTTGTTTCCAGCAAGGTTTTTTTTAGTTATTTCTTGATCTCATTGGTAACTCATTCATACTGTTTAATAGCATACTATTTAGCCTCCATGTGTTTGAAGGGTTTTGTGTATTTTTACTATAATTGATTGCTAATTTCATTCCATTGTCATCTGAGAAGATGCTTAATATGATGTTAATCTTCTTGAACTTTTAGAGACTTGTTTGGTGTACTAACATGTGGTCTATTTTTTGAGAATGACCCATGTGCACATAAGAAGAATATATATTCTTCAGCTTTGGGTGAAATGTTATATAAATGTATATTAAACCCATCTGATCCAATGTGTCAGTTTTTAGAGTCAGTGTTTCCTTGTTAATTTTTCACCTGGAAGGTATATCCAGTGAAGTCAACAGAGTTTTAATGTCCCCTATTATAACTGTATTGCTATCTCTCCCTTAAAATCCTCCAGAATTTTTAAAAAATATATTTAGGTTCTCCTATATTGGGTGCATATATGTTTACTAGGGTTATATCCTCTTATTGGATTGATCCCTTTAATATTATGTAGTGACCTTTATTGTTTCTTCTAATAGCCTTCATTTTGAAGTCTATTTTGTTAGATATGAATATTGCTACCCCAGTTTTTCATTTTATTTTCATTTGCATGAAACATTTTTTTTACATCCCTTCACTCTCATTCTTAGTGAGTCTTTTGTTCTGAGGTGCTTCTCTTACAGACAGCATATATTTGGGTCATGTTTTCATACCCATTTAGCTACTCTCTGGCTTTTTGGGGGACATTTAATCCATTTACATTTGAGGTAATTATTGATAGGTATTTATTGCTATTTTAATTCTTTAAGCTTATATTTTTCTCTTTTTTTTCTCATTACAGCAATCCATTTAGCATTTCTTATGGTGTTGGTTTGGCGGTGATAATCTCCTTTAGCTTTTGTTTGTGTGTGTCTGGGAAGCTTTTTATTTCCTCGTCTATTTTGAATAATAGCCTTGCTGGATATAATAATCTTGGTTTCAGATCCTTGCTTTCCATTACTTTGAGTACTTCATGCCATTCTCTTCTGGCCTGTAGATTTCCTGATGAAAAATAAGCTTACTGGAGCTCCTTTGAAGATAAATTGCTTTTCTCTAGCTGCCTTTAAGGTTTGTTTGTTGTTGTTTTTTGTCTTTAATTTTTTGTCATTTTAATTATGATGTGTCTAGGCATGGACCTGTTTGAGTTCTTCTCAATTCTGTACTTCTGAACTTGTGTAACATTTTCCTTCACCAAGTTATGGAAGTTTTCTGCCATTATTTCTTCAAACATGGTCTCTATCTCTTTCTTACTTTCTTTACCTTCTGACACTCCTATAATATGAATATTGTTACATTTCTTGTTGTCCCACAGCTTCCTTAAGCTATCCTCCCATTTTTTAATTGGTTATTCTTTTTGGTTCTCTGATTGAGTGATTTTTTTTTCTACTAGTCTGTCTACTAGTAATTCACTGATAACCTGGCTTCCCCTAATCTGCTGTGTACTCCTTTCATAGTGTTCTTTATTAGTGCTATGGCATTTTCATTTCCAACTGGTCTTTTTTCATAGTATCTGTACATTTTCTCAGGCTGTTGAGCATCCTTGTCATCATTATTCTGAACTCTATATCTGATAAATTTCTTATTTCCATTTCATTTATCTCTTCTGGAGAATTCTCCTGTTCTCTTATTTGGGGCTTGTTTTTTGTATTCCCCCATTTGGCTGCTTTTTTGGGTTTGTGTCTTTATATTAGGTAGTGCAGGACAATGTCAGACATTGTTTGATAATGGCCCTGAGTAATCTCTTTGGAGCTATCAGCAATCGACATCTTGTGGCTCCCTTGGCTGAGGCTGAATGCCTTTGAAAAGGACCAGAATGTACACCAAGATCTGCTTTTTTTTAAAAAATTTAATTATTATTATTTTTTATCTCTGAGCATAGAATTAGATCAGGAAAGACTCAAAAGTCTCCAGAGACCAGCTTCTGCCTGCAATGCAATTATTATTCTGACTTGATTAGCCTCAGGCTATTGACCACAGGGACTGGAAGAGAGTTTTCCTACAGGGTGGGGTAATTGTTTATGCCTGCAGGCTGATTGTTATTTTCAGTCTCTTAATGGGCTTCAGAAACTTCACAGGGTGGGATGAGGCATTTTCCAATAGGGTAGGACAATTGCTTCCTCTTAAGCATAAGCTGCTTGAATGGTAAAGGTCTGCTGAATAAAGGTATCTGTAATAGGGCAACCCGCGACCAAACAGTCAATTAGAAAATTTAGGAAGCCTTTATTACGGACTCGAGTCCGGGCTCACTGTTCCACTGACACAGCAGGGAAGCATGAGAGCCCTGAACTTCTGCAGCAAGTGCCTTTTATCCTCAGCGCAGGAGGACTTGGCAAATTTTAATTGGCTAAGCATTACTAAATTTCATATACTGATTCTTTGTCTAAGCTTTTTGGTTATGCAAGTAAGCAGTCTAGATAGCGGTTGTCCTTGCAGGAGTTGTTAGTCAAACTTTATGGCTTCTCAAGGCCGGGGGTGCCTTCAGGCACCTGGTGTTCTATGTCACAGGATGTCAGCTGGGAAACCCCCATTCCTTCTGCCTCCAGGCCTGAGGTCACCCTGACCCTGATTCATTCTTTATGGGGAAACACAGTCTGGTCCTTGCCCCTCCACATTCCCTACTGGTCTTATAGGGGAATCAAATCCTTGATTCCGACTGTTCCCACTCCCTGTTTGCTATGGGTTGGTCACAACATTCCCTCCTCTTGTTATGGCAGAATCAAATCATTGATTCTTGATTTCTAAAATCCTCTTGGGAAAGTCTCTGGTATGGTTGAGCTAAAACCATAAGCTTCAACTGTATCTATTCTGTTTTGTAGGAACGTGATAAGTCTATTAACTAAAAATGGTCCGCAAGTTATACCTATCATAAGGTAAGAGGGGGCCCGCTATAGCAGAAATTAGAGTGGTCAACCAATTATTACCTACTTCATTTTCACTGTCTCTTTCACAAAGTCTTTTTCTAAGGACCTGTATGCTCTCTCTGATGACTCCGGAGTGATTTACGAGAAACAGCAATTTTCACCCAGGGCGGCACACAGTCCTCCTGGATTGCAGAGGGGTCGGCTGGGCGAGCTGAGTGTGATGGACCCAGGTCGCGACGCAGTCTACTTTGAGGGCGGTGAAGGTCGTCAGCACCACAACGTAGGGACTCTTCCAGCTTGGCTCAAGGGTCTCCTAGCGATGTCTTTTGATGTAGACCCAGTCCCCAGGCTTATGCTGACGGGGAGTCGGGGCTGGCCGGTTTCGTAGATGATGCGGAGGCATAGCCAAATGTCCTCGTGCACCC
>JAAGEH010000092.1:3243218-3275622 GCA_011751065.1 Lasiurus cinereus | reverse complement strand
TGCTGGCTCCCAACCACTCACCCGCCTGCCTTATTGCCCCTAACCACTCCCCTGCCAGCCTGATCAAGGCCTAACTGCTCCCCTGCCAGCCTGGTCACCCCTAACTCCCTCCCTTGCTAGCCTGATCACCCATAACTGCCCTCCCCTGCTGGCCCCTGAAATCCCTCCCTTGTTAGCCTGGTCACCCCTAATTGCCCTCCCCTGCTGGCTAGCCCTTTCCTGCAGGCCTGGTTGCCCCCAACTGACCTCCCCTGTAGGTCTGGTTGCCCTCAACTGCCCTCTGCAGGCCTGATACCCCCCAACTGCCCTCCCCTGCAGGCCTGGTTCTCCTAACCTGCCTTTGCCTGCAGGCCTTGTGGCCCCTAACTGCTCTCCCTTGCTGGCCTGGTTGTCCTCAACTGCCCTCCCTACAGGCCTGGTTCTCCCAAACTGCCCTCCCCTGCAGGCTTGTCCCCTCCCCCCAACTGTCCTCTGTAGGCCTGGTTCCCCCCAACTGTCCTCCTCTGCAGGCCTGGTCACTCCCAACTCCCTCCTCTGCAGGCCCGGTCACCCCTTACTGCCCTCCCCTGCAGGCTTGGTTGCTCCCATCTGCCCTCTTTTGCCAGCCCAGTCACCCCTAACTGCCCTCCCCTGCTGGCCTGATCGCCCCCAGCTGCCCTCCTCTGTAGGCTTGATCGTCCCAACTGCGCTCTCCTGTTGGCCATCTTGTGTCCAGATGGGGGCAGCCATATTGTGTGTTGGAGGGATGGTCAATTTGCATATTACCTGTTTATGATATAGGATTATCTGCCTGGCCCCCAGAAGCATTCGAATTTGCATGTACTATAATAATTTTTTTCTTCCAATTTTTATTAACTATACAAACAACATTTTAGACCCAAGTAAGAAAAATTACTAGTAACTTAACTCCCTAAGTAAACTATAAAAGTTCAAGATAAAAGCAGATTTTCATATTCACTTCTAGTCCTTGTCAAAGTTATTAATTAGCACTTTTATCACTAAAATTCTTCCTTCCCTGAAATACCTTTCGTTATTTTTTCACTTTAAACAGTGCAATTCAGACTTCTGTTTTCTTGAAAATAGTTTCTTCTTTTACTTAAAATCTTCATCTGCATGTGTTCTCTGGTTCCAAGAACTTGAAAGGGAAAAGAGATAAACCTTTCTCAAAAATATTAGTAATCTCTGGGATATGACTCTACAATAATTATGAAGGAAACTTTTGAAACCCACTGTGCAGAATTCTGCCTGAAGAAGGGAAATATAGAGAGAAGGCTGGTGGCATGTGTGCTCATTTTCCCGTTTGAATCAAGTTCTGACTGATGGATTTCGTTTCTGAGCCTTTACCTTCAGGAGCTCTTTTGAGTTTAGAAAGACACAGCATCATTTTGGCCATAGAAAGGATAGCTACTATACTAGATGTAAAGGCATGCATTTTTCTCATTACTTCTAATCCAGCATATATGTGAAGAGGTTATTTGTTCTGATAAAATGTTATTTTCATCTTGAGAAAAATAATTGGGTTTATTGTGGTTCTTATAATCAGTCGTGAGCATTCATTCCCATCTCCAGTTTCCCCATGGTTGACGTGGGCCATAGCTGGATAAGCAGGGCCTTGAACTCACCTGGCCTGCCTGATGCCTGCTGAGATGATGTTGTGTAGAGGTCTCACTGCTATTGCAGAGACTTGGAAGCAACAGACTTGTTGGTTTCCTCCCTCTTCCCAAAGTAGCCAAAAAACTCAGGTTTAGAAAAAGCAGTTCTGTAAGAAAAACAAGTGGGAACTCAAAGGAAAAACCTCTGCTGTTTGTCACATTGAAGTCTGTTCTGAATGAAAATCCAAATTCTGAATTCATTTCCCATGTGGCAGCCAGATGCTAAAGTATAACTCACGTCATGTCATCCCTCCACTTAGAACTCTTCCGGGAGCTTTCATAGCACTTAGAGAAACACTCAAACTCCTCTCTGAGGTTGCCACCATGTAGCCTGGCTTGTGGTGCCTGCCTCTCTCCTTGCCACGTTGGCTGACTTCCTGTTCTTTGACCATATCAGAGGTCATTGCTACTTCAGGGCCTGTGTAATTACTGTTTCTTCATCCTGCAAATGCATTTTCTCCACTCTAGACATGCTGGCTCCTTGTCATCAGGGCTCAGCTCAGATGACTCCTCTGCAGGAGCCTTCTCTGGCCCCTATCTAATGCTCCTCCCCCCCAAGTTACTCTGGTCCAGTACCTAGTTTTGTACCGTTCATCGTGTTGAATGTTACTAGATGTTACTTGTTTACTTGGTTATTCTGTTCCCTGTTTATTATGTTTCTTCCATCACTGGAAGGTAAGTTTCGTGTCTTATGTACTGTGATCTCCCCAGAGCTGAGAGCCCTACCTAGCTGGTTTGGCTTGGTGGATAGAATGTTGGCCTTCGAACTGAAAGATCCCAGGTTCAATTCCAGTCAAGGGCACATGCCTGGTTGTGGGCTCAACCCCCAATGGGGGACTTACAGGAGGCAGCCAATCCATGATTGTCTCTCATCATGAATATTTCTATCTCACTCTTCCTTCTCTGAAATCAATAAAAATATTAAAACAACAATAACAACAAAAAAACATTTATCTTAAATAAAGTAAAGCAATAAAGGAACGTAACATTTAATTTGCTGTAATGTGATAAAGTCTTACATAACATAAAACTTCTAAATCTTTTCTTGAGCTGGTAAGCAGGTTATTATAGAGCTGCAGTCAATATGTGTACCCTGGGCTGAACCTCAGTTCCCACCACTGGGATGTGCGACAGCCTCAGAGACTGACTTTTGCTTTGGGGTTTCAAGTCATATTGTTCAGCTGTATGAAGGAAAAGAATCCCTCTCCATTTCCACAAGGCAACATTGACAAAGGAATTTCAGGATGATTCTTAAGTTTTCTTGTCTGGAACTCTTGGAACTTAAAAAAATGTTAAATGCACAGATTCAAGCCAGGTAAGGGAAAATGGTAACTTCCATTCCCGTTGGAAATGGAACAATAACTCAGGAATGAATGAAGCATGTTAGGGTATCCCAAATAGGTTACCACCTGAGATTGCAATTCCAAAATATTGCCAGTTGTGTAGTGACTAATGTGCCCAGAGGTTGATCTTCTTGCTAATTCCACAGGAATTTGATTCCCTGAATTGCAGCAGAAAGCAGAACCAGGGGCAAAACTGACTCATGGCATAAGATGAGAGCCAGATAGCCAATGTTCCTTTGCTATATTCTGAAGTAATTATCTCCTCCCTTTTTGCTAGAGTCCTGAACATATAGCACATCCAAGGGTGTGGCCAGGCTCCCACCTGTACAGAAACTACTTAGGAGAAGACATTGCATGCAGAGGCAGCGAGTGGCATTGGCTTTGCTGAGGTGTTCTGTTGTCTGTCTATCTATTTATTTTTCATATTTCTGTACTTTCTTCCATTCCTTATTAAGATGTATGGCAGCATTAGTATTGGGTGTCATTATGCCAAGACTAGGGGCAGCTAGCCCTGGGACCAGGGATCATGACTTCTCTCTGTTGCGCTCATGGTTATGGAGGTTCCAGCCATTACACCTGCATTCCAGCCAGCAGAAAGGGATGAAGGAGTGAAGGTCAAGCCCCTTTTTACACAGCAGTTTCCTAGAGGTTGCACTTCTGTTGATGCTCTGGGACAAGAACTTGGGCACGTGGCCATACCTAGCTGCAAGGATGGCTGTTTGTCCAGCAGAAAAGTGAGAGTTCTGCCACTGAAGAGGAAGAGAAGAGATAATAGGCAAAACTGGCAATTTTGCCACAAGTGACTCAAGTCTGAGGGCAGTGCTGAGCTGGAGCCTACGTGGCTGCTTTCTCACCTGATCAAGGTGCTCAGAGGATCGACCCTCAGGTCTGGCCTATGTGCTGTTTGGAGCACAGGCTTCGGTCACATTTCATGTTACAGATGCAGGTTCCTAAAGCTTCTAAAATTCTTACAATATCGTCATGTTACTGGTGGGCATACCCAAAATAGTATTAGAGCAGTGGCTAATTACATTGGAGCCGACTGCCCGAGTTGAATTCCAGCGCTTACCTCTGCTTGCTCTGTCCCTTGGGTGGGTTGATGGAATTCTCTTTTCCCAGGAAGGCTGGTGGTAAAGGCCCATCCTTTGGAGGCTGCTGGGGGCGTTTAGTGAGTTGAGCAATCGAAGTAGCACCTGAACCTTAGGATAGCACCCATTGTCACCAGTTGTTTTCTTAATACAGACTATGTGGATGGAAAGGCTAGAAGAACTAGGCAGCCACCCCTTTCTGCTCCACTAGTTTTCCCATCCCAGTATTCCCAGCAGCTGTCACAGATCCTGAGGGTTAAGAAGGCTAATGGGTATTACTTTTGTATTACAGGGAACTTCTCTCCAGAGAATGTAAATGACACGGCCAGAGAAACGTGCTTAAACTGGTTTTTCAAGATCGCTTCCATCAGGGAGCTCATTCCAAGATTGTATCCTTCTTTGATGATTTTAAAGAGGCAGAAAGCATTGCACCATGGATAGAAGAAACCCTGCCACTGTGGTGAGAAGTTGGCCCCGAGTGGTGGCCGCCTGAGCACAGGCCTGCCACATCCTAGAGAAGCCTTGGGACCCTTGCTTTCCTCTAGCAGTTTTCTGTTTTTTTTTTCCTTTGACTACGGTGCCATACACTAGGCTTGTGTTTCCAGTGCGGAATACCTCCACATTAACTCTTTCCATTTAAATGGTTTGTTTTCAAGTGTTTTCTCTGGTTCCATGAATTTGAAAGGGTCAAGCATCTCTGCACAAATGCCAATATTGAGAACAGAGAATTGGGCTGATAACACACACTGAATCTTAGTTATCTGACGTTCAAGTTTTCTCTGTAAATCTTCATTGGAAATGCTCAACACCTGGTTTGAATTTCAGCATGCAACGATGAATCAACATGTAACATTTTCCAAATTTTGTTTTAACTAGGTATGAAACCTTGAAAACCAAATACAACAGCCACAAGCTACTAGCTCACTTACTTCTCTGATTGTTGAGAGCCATTGTGGCTCCCTCTTCTGATGACATACTTAGTTCTGCTCATAAATAGTTATTTCTCCCCGTGGAGAGCGTGCCATCTGTAAATGTCTTTCTTAACAGAATGCTTTTGTAGTTACGTGGAAGCATCCATCCTGAAGTGTAACAAGTTCCTCTCCAAAATGTAAGGCTCTTCCTGAATGTCCAGAACCATAACATTTCCAAAGAATCAGCTCTGTCTCCCCATGGCAATGTCATAGTTGCTGTACTTATTTGGTTACTTGCAGGCAAATCTTCCATGCACTTTCTTATTTTATCCAAATGAAAACTGAATGGAGTAGAGGTACCATTTAATCCTCATTTTACTGATAATGAGCTCAAGCTGGGAGAGGTGGTTTGGTGGCTCACTCGCCCTCAGCTCGCTGAAGATGAGTCCTGGTCGGCCATTGCAGTCTGTGTGGCTTGAGACCTTGGGTAGCATCTGCCCTCAGCGCCCTCTGTGAACAGGGTCCTGGGCAGCGTACAAGCTGCATGCATCAGAGAGCAGCATGGCAGATGGTGCCTCCACGCCCTGCTAACTAGGCGGGCGATGTAGACCACATCAGCCTTCATCCTGGAGCTCCAGGATGCTCTGGATTACTGTGGCCATAGTTTTGAAGGCAGTCACAGAGCTGCTGGGAAACACCAGAGTCCTGTTGGGTAGCATGTAGATAGTAAACTCCCTGATGCTGTGGCCAACTTAGGGTTCCACAGTGGTGGGCTTAGAATCTAGTGTTCCAACCATGCTTGATGGGATATAGGGTTGCCTGGGTTGTCTGGGGACAACACTGGTGTGGAAGGAGCAGTTATTTTTGCTTCACCATTTGGTGCAAGGTAGTGCCCCAGGCTGAGGGAGTCAGTTCCATGTTGCAGGAGAAATAAATACTGCACAGTTCCCATGCTGGGGGCTGCTGACGCCAGCTGGTGTGCGGGGTCAGGTGCTGGGAGGGAGCAGTGTCCTAGATGGTCAGTCAGTGCCAGAAGAATATACAGGAGTGGATGAAAGGAAGGTTTCTGTTGTAAGTATGCAAAACAAGAGATAATTCTTATATTATTACTTCTTCATTATTGTATTATTTATTGGTATTATAATTGTAAACCTCATTTTGCCCACCCCTATGGTTAGAATATGGAGATCAGAGGGTACCCATCCACAAGAAATAATTGGAGGACAAAAACTGGTAAAATAGTAAAATACATGATGTTACCTCAGCAGAAAAATAGTGAAGGTTAGAATTCTGCACTTGGAAATGGTAAAGATGAAAGAAACCATTCAACGAACGAATGAATCATGAATGAGAGAAAGGTTGTTGGTATAGAGCCTTAGAAAACTGACAATTTGACCTTGGTTTGTTTCTAAAACCTGACTTCCTCTCCCTGAATTTGGGGAGTTTGGTTTGTATTTATTTTAAACATGAGAGTCCAGGGAGCTCTCCTGTGGGATGTAATGCTGCCTTCTTTTGCTTCTGACAGGGGTATCTCAGAATGTCTGCCCCGCCTGACCTGCATGATTCGAGGGATCGGAGACCCGCTGGTGTCAGTGTATGCCAGAGCCTATCTGTGCCGGGTAGGCCCTCAATGGCTGTGCTCCCAAAGGTGGCAGCCTCTCGTCTCCTTCAGTGTTGGCATGGGCTTCTGTTTTCTTTTTTTCCAATCATTATTTATCCTCCCTCTTCCACCTCCACCCACCCCCTCACCTCCACAGTCACCACATTTGTTCCTGTTCATGAGTTCCTTCACTTTTTTCTTTTTTTTTCCTCAATCCCTTTCCCTCTCCCCAACCAGGGCTGTCCGCCTGCACTCTGAGTCAGTCTCTATTTTGCTTGTCAGTTCAGTTTGTTCATAGATTCCACATATGAGTGAAATCATGTGGTACTTGTCTTTCTCTGACTCTTATTTTACTGAGCATATTGTTCTCCAGGTGCATCCATGCTGTCTCAAAGGATAAGATTTCCTTCCATTTCATGGAAGAGTAGTATCCATCCTGTAAATGTCCCACAGCCATTTTATCTGCTCATCTCCTGGTGGGCACTTGGGCTGTGTCTGAATTTTGGCTGCTGTAAATAATGCTGCAGTGAACACAGGGTGCATACTAGTCTTCTTTTGAACTAATGTTTTGAGTTCTTCAGATAAATTCCTAGAAGTAGAATTTCTGGGACATAAGGCAGTTCCGTTTTTAATTTTTTTGAGGAAACTCCATACTGCTTTCCACAGTGGCTGTACCAGTCTGCACTCCCACCAACAGTATACGAGGGCTCCCTTTTCTCCACGTTCTGGACAGCACTTATTTGTTGCTTTGTTGATGGCAGCCATTCTGACAGATGTGATGTCTCATTGTAGTTTTAATATGCATCTCTCTGATGATAGTGATATTGAGCATCTTTTTATATACCCATTGGACATGTGTATGTCCTCTTCAGAGAAGTGTCTCTTCAGGTCCTTGACCCATTTTTTAATTGGATTGGTTTTGGTGTTTACTTTTATAAATTTTGGATACTAACCCCTTACCAGATATATCGGCGAACATGTTCTCCCATTCAGTGGGTTGTCTTTCATTTTGTTTATGGTTTCCTTTGCTGTGCAAAACCTCTTTAGTTTGATGTAGTTCCATTTGTTTATTTTTTTTTCTTTTTTTTCCCTTGCCTGAGGAGATATATCAGAAAAAATACTGCTATGAGAAACATCTGAGATTTTATTGCCTATGTTTTCTTCTGGGGTTTTATAATTTTGAGTTTAATATTTAAGTCTTTAATTTAGTTTGCGTTTATTATGAGATTGCAGACCCATCCCAGGAAGAATGGTGATGAAATGTACTGTATCTGTTGAAGTCACTAGCAATCCAGTGCTAACTAAGAAACAGTCACGTCTGTAAAGAACTTTTGTGAGTTTATTTGAGCCAAACTGTCGATAGTTGCCCAGAAGCAGAATCTCAAGGCATTGAGCTAATGCTCTGGAGAATGGTGGTTTTTCACCTATTTTTATAAATTGTGGTCAAAGGAGGAGATGTAAATGGGTTACATGAATTTCATTGGTTGTACATTAGAGAGGCAGGAGAAAGCAAAGTAGCAAACCTCTGGAATTGGATAAAAAGTAAAATGATAGACACGTACCTCTTTGACATAGGTGGGTACAGGATAGTTAACAGGCAAGTTTGTAACAATGAGGGGGATTGTGGTCTCTGCTCTGGACCATCAGTTGAGCCCCGAAGAATCCAGAAAGAAGGGAAGTTACACATTACCTTAACATTATTCCAAAGGTATGTTATCATAGATAACAACAGCAGGCTCAGTTAAGATAAAAATTCATCTACCATACACTGCTTTTTAATTAAAAAGTTTTCATTTCAGATACCCCTTTGTGGTCACTTTAGGTCTGAGTTTGCAAGGCCGCCATGCAGGCCTTCTCTGACTAGTCAGGTTAGCATGTGGCCCCTTTCCTCACCACCAGCCAGTGCATTAATTCCCTTGATTGAGTAGTTATTAAAATTTTTTCACAAAAAGAATGAGTGTACATTAGTAAGAATTCTTACAGGTTTTGTAAGTGGCAAAAACCCAGTTCATACTACATTAAGCAAAAAGAGATTGGTCTGAAGAACCTCGGGATAGTGTAGGCTGGCTAGGTCCAGGGCCTTAGATTCATGCTCTCCGTCTCCCTCTGCTCCATTTTCCTCTGGACTGACTGTATTCTGATGCTGCTATTTCCACACGGTGACCCATAGCAGCTTCATCGTTCAATGTAGTCCCTTTTCCCGGTAGTTCTAGTGAGTCTCCTGGCTGATTTACAGTGAACCATCTTGGGTCAGTCATCCAGTACTCTTGTGGAACTCAGGGTGACCGGGTCCTGCTCTGCCCCAAGCTCTTGATCTGGAACTGTGATCCCCACAGACAGCAACAGTGAGACAGAGTGACAGGCAGACAGGACAGCAGATGGAAATTATGAACAATTGCCGGTGTTCCTCCAGGTAGACATCTTTCAGATCCGTTTGGCTGATGAGAAGGGAAAACAAAACAGTAAAGCAATGAGTAGACAGGGGTGGCGGGGGGTGAGGGGGGGGGCCTCAGTCCTTTATTTAAGAAAAGTGTGATTAACGCCTCTTCTCAGTCAAGGCCCTTCCAGCCCATGCCACTGCTTGTACACTGGCCCTGTGTTTGCTGTCACGGGACAGATAATTATTTTCTTTCTAAGATATAATTAAGTGAAAGGAAAGACAATAGAGTCAAAACATACTAAAACTGGATCTGACAGCCGTAGATCTATCTTGCCCTTGGAATTTAACAACCGGTGAATTGCGTAATCGTTCTCAGGAATTCCTCACAGCCATCTACAGTAGAAATCCTCACTACTGTAAGTTAATTTTTGAGCTTCTGGCGAGTGAGGAGAGTAGCATAAATCTGTCCCTGTTGGAAAAAACCAGGCCCCAGAAAGCAACTTTCCTTATGAAGTTGATTTTGTGCTAAAGTCAGCAAGTGTTTGAGCAGCATAAAGGGACATTTCGATGCTTTGTTTTGTTTTAAAGACATGAGCTCCCTCCATAGTTCACACTATACACTCCCATTCAACCGCAGGCCTCTGGCTACTTCTCTCTGATAGCAAATTCTTTCAGTTGGAAATGCTAGTCTGTTCTTAACAATGAACAGAGGAACCAATGGATTATAGCAAAGAATGAACTGATATATTTTAAGAATGCAACAGTGAAGTCCCAGCTGACCCTCTTGCATACCATAATCCATCTTTGTTTATCATCTTTCAGAGAGGAAAAGTGTACTCACAGCCTTGAAGTGCATTCCTCCTTAGGGCTATATTGATTTGTCCTCCTGGCCATCTGTTCAGAAATACTACAGTCATTACATCTGGGAACCTGCAAAGATGATTACTTCAAATATTGTCCCTTATTTATTAAAAAGAGCTCTGTGAGCCCTGGCCGGTTTGGTTCAGTGGATAGAGGGTTTGGCTTGTAGACTGAAGGGTCCCAGTTTTATACTGGTCAAGGGTACATGACTGGGTTGCGGGCTTGATCCCCAGTAAGGGGTGTTCCAGAGGCAGCAATCAGTGATTCCCTCTCACCATTGATGCTTCTATCTCTCTCCCTCTCCCTTCCTCTCTGAAATCAATAAAAATATATTTAAAAAAAAAAGTTTCTGTGGCTTTTTAATGAAAATGGTATATGTTTATTTGAATAAGAAAACAGGTAAATAAAAAAATAAAAATGAACTTTCTGGGCTTCTCTCTGCCTGTATATAATAATATCTGTGTGTATATTTTATATTTACAAAAATGACACCATAGTGTGTATATTATTTGCGGCCTGTTTTACCATAATGAGGGTCCTTTCATTTTGTTTGCCTGCAGGTGGGAATGGAAGTAGCCCCACATCTGAAAGAAAGTCTAAATAAGAACTTTTTTGACTTCCTCCTCACATTCAAACAGGTAGGAGAACACCGTCAGAACAGCTAATTGATGTTAGCAGTTACTCTGCCAAGTTGAGTTTGCTTAATGCTCTTTAGATGTGTAAACCATGGAAATCACACTGGCCTCCAGCACAGGCCATTAGAACGTGTTTATGGCACTGAGCAGGCAAAGAGAGTTGATGCGCATTGCTGACAGGAGACATCTCCAGTGGATCAGACTTTCTAAGGCTTGGTCTTCTCAGGCTCCTGCTTTGTGCAATGCACATTTCCAAAGCAGCCCAGCTTAGCGACATGGAAAGCTTTGTTTGTTTTTCTAGTTTTGAAAAAAAGCCCTGGAAAACCAGGCCATTTCTGTCAGAATCACCCACATACTCACAGGTGTGCAGTCATGAGCTACATGTACTGTGTTTCTCATGCTCTTTTCCCTCGTGTCTAAGTGTGTCTTTGGTCTCCTGTAGATTCATGGGGACACAGTACAGAACCATCTGGCAATCCAAGGGGTGGAGCTCTCATCCTATCTCCCCTTGTACTCACCTGCCATGGACTGGATCTTCCAGTGCATTTCCTACCGTGCCCCTGAGGTAAGTGCTATGTGCATCTGTATGAAGGTCACATCGAGGGGCCAGTGCCGGCTCCTCTCTCCTCTGTTCTGTGGAATGACCTGCATCCATGTGCCCCATAGGGTAAATAGGGCTCTTTCATTGCAGAGGGCTCATCACTGCAGCTGATCAGTATGAAGCACTTTTCCTAATTGTCTTGTTACAACTCTAAGATGGGTGTGTGGAAGTTCAGAGAGGCCAGTATTCACAGGTGGTCACACAGCTAAAAAAGTGGTGTAACTGCACATAAATCCATGGAAAAAGTTTATTCTATGGTGGGAAAGAGAAAAAGGGGTCTTTTCTATTCAACAAGGATACATCGTACAAATAAAAACTCAAGTATACCTGCCTTTTCCCAGAAACTGCAAACCACATTGGCAGCCCTAAAGAAAAATAATGTAACTGACTAAGCAATCCCACTCTTAAGAATATCGCATAGAAATGATTGGATAAGTACACAACCCACACATGTACATGCATATGAGTGTTATCAGAGAAAATGTGTCTCGCTTCCCCTGGTTACTGCTGGGGATAGAGTCCTTGCAGTATCTTAAGAAAAGGAATTTTCTGAGACTTGTACAGGAGGATGCAATATAGTAGGAAGCTTTATTTTTTGTGGAATTAACACCCCTGGGTATTCAGAGTCCCATTTCCCCTAATCCAGTCCTAGAAGTATTGCTGGGATTTTAGAGCTAAATCAGAGCCAGCGTCCCAGGTTTCCTCTCCATGTTGGAACCGGGTTCAGTTCAGCACCAGGCTAGTTGCAGTCCAGCAGTCCTTTGTGAGTGGAGGTCTGCATGATCGTGGGCCACGTGGGAAAATATCAGGAAGGCAAGCAAAGAGTGCCAACAGGAGCCAAGAGAGTGAACTTCTTTGTTCAGGGATTAGTGTCCCAGATCTTCCTGTGCTTGCATGGCCTTTCCCAGTGGCTTCTGCTCCAGGTGTGACTGACAGGCATGGTCCCTATGTTATCCACTTTTTTAAGCATGTGTCTGCTCTTTGTTGGATCCCTACCCATGTTTTAGGGAACATACCTAGAATGTCTGGTCTTTCCTTTGCTGCTTTTGTTATTAATTACTAGTTGATTACAAGGGTATTGTTTCTCCCTTAGAGAGAAGGAACCTCTTTGTAATCTTACTAGGGGTGAGTAGACAAAGGTCTTTATCTTTTTGTGGCTTCTCCCTGTTTTTAGGGACCTAGTCCTGCCAATCCCAAGGCCCAGAGGCTCTCGCTATCTGAAGAGGAGGGGCAGCAAAAAGGGGAAGGAGCTGCATGCAGGGAAGAAGGGTTTTGCAAAGTCCAGATCTGTCTGTTGTCCCTGAGAGCTGGCATCCTTGTTGTATTCAATAAATGACAAGCTTGACCAGAAGTTTAAATGGCATCATTCAAAAGTGAGGAGACTTATAGCAACTACAAGTCATGTGAGAGGTAAAAACCCATGTGATAAAGGGGAAGGCTTTAACTTCCAGTGTCCCCCATTAGGTTAGGGAATGGCTTCCTGGGAGGCAAGTGGGTCCCCCCTGTCTGAGGCCCTCTTGTCTACCATACTTAAATTAAGAGAAAGAGTCTAAGGTTTCCTCATGAGAAACTGTGGACCTTTCTGTCTGAATCATGTGGGCAGAAAAGGGAAAGGAGTTTCGAGCAAAATATATAGTTTATTGACCATCTATACTTTATTGACTCAACTCTAAGTCCAGACTGTTGAGTCCATATTTCAGGAGACAATGATACTGATGGCTTCTGTAGTGGGGCCTGAATTGTGTGAGCAAGTACTTAAGTAAACAAGGGCAGAAGCATACATTCTATGAAAAAGAAACAAACAAACTACTAATGTAAAGAGCAGGTCATAAGCCAGTGGAGAAGACTTGCAGATGCAAGGCCCCTGATGGAATGAAAGAACACAGTGACGATGAATTTGGTGGGATGCTATGGACCCTTTAAAATGGTGGTGACTCTTGCGGAAGATCTGTCTTTCCTTGCTTAAGGGTGTTCACAGTACAGTGCTGAATGAATACAGGAGGCTGTACAAACTACTGTGCATGTCCTGAGTGTAGCGTGGCCTAGTGCCAGATGTGGGCTCTGGAGCTTGGGTGCCGAGTCTGAATCTCGTCTCTGTTTACAATCATCCAGATAAAGCAGAGGCCAAGTCATGTGTCTGTAATCACCCTGAGCCTTTCTCTCTATCTAGAACAAGGGAGCAGAAGAATTCCACTTCTAATCTGATGCATGGATGAAACATGCCAGCCCATTTGTAGTGCTTAGGAGAGTGCCCATGTGTAGGGTTTGAATGTTTGTCCTGTTGTCAGGATTGCAACATCGTTTCTGTATTCCCGAGAGTGAGCTAGGAGGGTGAGATTTTACATCATTTTTCTTGGCCTGTGTTTTCTAACTTTCTATCAAGTATAATGTATTTTTTTATAGTTTGATTTTTCCAAATTCAAAAGTATGAGGAGAAATAGGGACATCTTGTATTTCAGGTGGGTTCATTACTATAAAATAAATTGATTTTTAATCAAGCCAGTATAAACAGGTTATTTGAAAGTTGCAGACTATTCTCTGTGGTCAAGCATAATCTCAGTAACCACATGCTGGCCAGGCTCCTGGGCAGAGGTGCCGTGAACTTGACTGTAGACAGGGCCACCTACCTTTCAGCTAAATGCCTGAAACCCATGGACAGACTGACATGTTTGGAAGTAAGGACATTTATTCTCCTCCCTTATTTTAATGAAAGGCAAAATCAGATTTAAAATAAAATGCTTGTGTCATAGGGTGTTCTTTCTTTTATTTTAAATACTGATAAGCTTTGATTCTTAGGGTACTTAAAGAAGGAATGTGAGGTGTCTTAGAAAAAATTTATCATTTTCAAAACACAGAAGAATGGATGCCAATGTAGTCGGCAGTGTGGAAAATGTGTGTGGCGGTATGATGCCTAGAAGCTCGGTGATAGTGGCTGGGGTGTGTCAGCAAAGAAGTTAGAGCTGTGTGTGACTTAACTGGTCCTGCCTCCAAAGTAGGGGGTGATCAAGTTTGGCTGCAGTATTTGGTTTATATACAAGACAGACCAGGGAAACCCAGCAGAAAGGAGAGCCATGTAGATGAGAGGAAGAAGCGATGCCTTCAGCTACGATATCTGACATCCACAATTCAACATTGAAATTGAAATACAAAATACCTTCCCCCCAAACATCACAGTGACTCAAAAGGCTTTCTTATTTGATGACAGGCTTCTCTTCCCCTTACAATTAAAATTATAGTAAGTTAAATAGGATTATGCTTTCCATTTAAGACACATTCTACACATACTCCTATCTAATAAAAGAGTAATATGCAAATTGACCCTCACTCCAACATAAGATGGCTTCCCCCATGTGGTGAAAGATGGCTGCGACAAGATGGCCAACAGGGGAGGGCAGTTGGAAGGGACCAGGTCTGCAAGGGAGGGCAGTTGTGGGCGATCAGGCCAGCAGGGGAGGGCAGTTAGGGGTGACCAGGCTGGCAGAGGAGGGAAATTGGAGGTGACAGGGCCTGCAGGGAAGGGCAGTTGGGGGGACCAGGCCTGCAGGGGAGGGCAATTAGGGGCAATCAGGCTGGCAGAGGAGCAGGTAGGCATCAATCAGGCTGGCAGGGAAGTGGTTAGGGGAGATCAGGCTGGCATGCAGAAGCAGTTAGGGGCAATCAGGAAGGCAGGCAGGTGAGCAATTGGGAGCCAGCAGTCCTGGATTGTGAAAGGGCTGTCCCAGATTGGAGAGGGTGTAGGCTGGGCTGAGGTACACACAACCCTGTGCATGAATTTCGTGCACTAGGCCTCTAGTGTTAAATAAAAGTAGTGAAAGTGGACATCATTGTCTTACTCCTGATCTTAAAAACGTTTTTTAGCTTTGACCCTTGAATCTGATATGGATTGTAGTTTGTTATAGTACCCTTTATTATACTGAGGTATGTTTCCTCTGTTCCTACTGTGCTGAGAGTTTTTACTACAAGTGGGTGCTGAATTTTGTCAAATGTTTTTTCTGCATCTGTTATTCTTCATTTTGTTTATGTGATGTATCACATTCATTGATTTGTGAATATTATACTGTCTTGCATCACTGTGGTAAGTCCCACTTGGTTGTGGCATATGATCTTTTTAACATATTTTATGGATTTGACTTGCTAATATTTTGTGGAGGATTTCTGCATCTATGTTCATCAGGAACACTGACCAATAATTTTCTTTTTTTGTAATGTCGTTAGCTGGTTTGTTATCGATAATGCTGGCCTTCTAAAATAAGTTTGGGAATCTTCCTTTCTCTTTAAATGTTTGAAATAGTAGTTAGAGACTAATAGGTATGAATTCTTTGAATGTTTGGTTAAATTCACCTATGAAGCCATCAGGTCCAGGACTTCTTTGTTGGGAGGTTTTTTTATTACTGCTTCAATTTTGTTAGTTGTTACCAGTCTGTTCAGATATTCTGTTTCTTCCTGGTTCAGTCTTAGAAGATTGCATGTTTTTAGTAATTTATCTATTTCTTCCAGGTTGTCTAATTGATTGGCATTTTTCATAGTATTTCCTGATATTCCCTTGATATTCATTTGGCACCTCTCTTTCATTTCTGATTTTATTTATTTGGGTCCTCTTCTTTTTTCCTTGATGACTCTGGCTTAAGATTTGTCAATCTTATTTATCTTTTCAAAGAACCAGCTCTTGGTTTCATTGATCTTTTCTGTTACTTTCTTTAGACTCAAGATCATTGATTTTCATTCTGATCTTGATTTTTTTTTCCCTTCTACTCACTTTGGGCTTTGTTTGTTTTTCCTTTTCTGGTTCCTTTACACGTAAGGTTAGAGAGTTTATTTGGGATTTTTCTTGTCTCTTGAGATAGGCCTGTATTACTATGAATTTCTCCTAGAATTGCTTTGTCTGTGTCCCATAGATTTGGGGCTGTTGTGACTCAGGGTATCTTTTGATATCCTCCGAGAGCTCGTTGTGAACCCATTTATTCATTGTTTAGTAACATCTTATTTAGCCTCCATGTGTTTGTGTGTTTTCCAATTTTCTTTTTGTAATTGATTTCTAGTTTCATACTACTGTGATCAAAGAAGATGCTTGAAATGATTTCAGTTTTATTAAATTAACTGATACTTGTTTTGTGGCCTGACGTGGCCTGTCCTTGAAAATATTTCTGTAGACTTGAAAGTATATACTTCGGGATGAAATGTTCTGTCAGTATCAATTAAGTTCATCTGCTCTAAAGTGTCATTTAAGGCCACTGTTTCCTTTTTGATCTTCTGTCTGTATGATCTATCCATTGATGTCAAAGGAATGCTAAAGTCCCTTCTGTGACTGTATTACTGTAGATGTCTCCCTTTATATAACTAGTGCTCCTATAGTGGATGTGTAGATGTTTACAAGAATTACATCCTCTTCTGGTATTGATCCTTTTATCATTGTGAAATGCTCTTCTTTGTTTCTTGTTACAGCCTTTGTTTTAAGTCTAGTTTGTCAGATGTAAGTATTGCTACCCCACCTTTTTTAAGATTTTTATTTCTGTGAAATATCTTTTTTTTTTTAAATATATTTTATTGACTTTTTTACAGAGAGGGAGAGGAATAGAGAGAAACATCAATGGGAGAGATCAGCTGCCTCCTCCACACCCCCTACTGGGGATGTGCCCACAACCAAGGTACATGCCCTTGACCAAAATCGAACCCTGGACCTTTCAGTCCGTAGGCTGATGCTCTATCCACCGAGGCAAACTGATTTTGGCCCAGATTGATTTTTAAGCCAGAATTCCTCAATTTCTTTAAGATCCCTTTTTTTTTTTTGGTCTGGTCATTTGGGTCTCCATTTCCTCAAATGTTTGTTGGTGCTGATCTGTCTGTTCATATTGAATGTTTTCCTCATTGCAATCTAGATTCTTTGCTGGAAAGTGGTTAACATTTTCATTGCCTGTGTAGTTTTCAAAGTGGAAATATTTTTATTCCCTTTAGTAATTAAAAAAAACTAATAAGTGGGTGTTCTTTTTAAGAGCATTCAAACACTATAAAAATATACAAAAGTAGAAAATTAAAGGCTCTATAATCCCATTCCCATATAACTACCTTTGGAAGCTATGGGCAGATTTAGTCATAAATAAAAAGATCTAGAATACATAAAAAATGAGACAATAATTAACTTTGCGAAAATATAATACACTTGTTAGCTCAGAAGTGAACAGTATTTACATGATCATAAAATAAATAAATATGGATTTAACCAACAATTTTAACATAACTATACTGAGAAATGAAGGAAGGTAGTCGGAGAATAGATGGAAAAATCCTCTATCCCTTTATGAATTAAGTGAAAAAATACATGCATGTTATTTAGGAAAGTATATGTACACTAGAGGTCTGGTGCAATGTAATTCGTGCATGGGGAGGGGTGTGTGTCCCTCACTCCAGCCAGCACCATCTCCAATCTGGGATCCCTTGAGGGATTTTCTACTGCCTCTTTAGGTCCAGACTGCCCCTAATTGCCCTCCCCTGCCAGCCATCTTGTGTGTTGGAGTGATGGTCAATTTGCATATTAATCTTTTTAATAGATAGGATAAGAGAACAAACACCTTAAGTTAGCTGCTTTTGGGGAATGGAACTTGGGTACCAAAGGCAAGGTAAATTAATGCTGTTTGGTTATAAGTATTTTAAAGCTACTTTATATTTTAGAGGAAATTACAATGTATCCAGATTGAGATCAGGCTATAAAAAATAAGCTAACAAATACCCTTATTAAAAACAAAATTCTCTTGGAAAAAATTTTTAATATTTACTAACAATAAATCATTCAACTTTTCCCACAGTCTTTATGAAGGTTTTTTCTTGCTGGTGAAATTTATTTTAAAAGTCCTCATATAAACTAATCAAGACTAAATAAGTTTTTTTAATGAACTCTCAAACAAATCTTTTTAATATATACCTTATTTCTTGGGATGACAATAGCATTATTATATATTGTTTTCTTTTTTATTCAAATATACTATTTTCAAGATTAATGGTTATTAACAAATCTTTATTATTAATATCTGCTAAGGCAAGATAGAAGCATGATACTTTAAAATTTCTTTTCAATAACTATTTTATACTAATTTTAAAAAAATCATTGATTTTAGAGAAAGAGAGAAATATCAATGATGAGAGAGAATTGACTGGCTGCCTCTTGCAAGCCTCACACTAGGGATTGAGGCCGTATCTTGGGCACATGTTCTGATCTGGAATCATACAATGACCTTCTTGGTTCCTAGGTCGATGCTCAACCACTGAACCATGCCAGTCAGGCTGTTGATCAACTTTTTAAAGCATATATTGACTGATTCTTATATGTGCCCTGACTGCAGACTGAACTCGCAACTTTGGTGTATTGGGATGATGCTCTAACTAACTCAACTGTCTGGCCAGTATAAACTATTTTATAGTAAAAAATTATTTGGCATTAAGTATTTTTATGATCAAATCCTAAAAACAATCTTTAGTTCCAGTTGAACTTGGTACTTTAAGATTAAAAATTTTCTTTTAATATTTACATAATAAATATAATTTTAATCACTAAGTTCTTCCTCATCACTGAAATATGTGCTTTTCTTTATCCTTGGGCGTCTTGAATCATCAGAGGTTGAGGGACCCTCTGAACTGGGTTTCCACCTTTTTTGTTCTTCTTCAATTCTGGCTTGCTGGAAAGCTATGGCCTGACTGAGGCTGTCAAGAGCAGGATCTTCTCCTTCATCTTCACTTTCTTCTACTTCTTCAGTTTCTTCTTCTGATTCAGGAACTTTTCTTTTTTTCTTTTTCTCTTTCTTCTTTGGAGGTTCACGTTCTCCAAGCATATTTTTAGGACAGGCATAACTTAAGTGTCCACTTTCCCCACATTCATAACACTTAGATTTATCAAAGTATTTTAGTCTTCGGATGAACTCAGCTGCTCTTCCGTTGTCAATAGCAATGCTTGCTTTTATCACTCTACCAAATAACTGTTTGTTGTTTATTGCCCTGGTACAATTTTGTGCAGAGTCTTTATCCAAAAATAAAATAAATGCAACACCTTTACTCTTCCTAGTATCTTTATCTTTTCATTATAGTAACCTTTACAACTTTGCCATACTTGGAAAATATCCGGTATAAGTCATTGTTGGTCAGGGAAAAGGGCAAGTTGGATACATACACTGTGCTTTTACTTGGGGCCAATCCACCACTCATTTCTTCAAGTGGGGCGGGCCGGGGCGATCGGAAGAGCGCGAGCCCGCGGCAACGGGGGCCTCAACCCCGATGACTCCTTGCCCCTCGTCGTGGCCTCGGCATCGCCAGGACCGGGAAGGCTCCGACGCCGCGGACGGGAAAGCAGCTCCGGTACAGCCTCTGCCCGCCTCACTTTAGACCCACTTCTGTGAAATATCTTTTCCATCTCATTATTTTCAGTCTGTCTATTAATATGAAGTGAGTCTCATATAGGCAGTATATGCATGGGTCTTGGTTTTTTTATCCATTGAGCCACGCTTTATCTTTTTTAACATTTATCTTTATTGTTGAAAGTAATACAGATGTTCTCCCCCCCCCCCATTTTTCCCCATTGACCCTTTCTGCCACCCAGCACTCCTCCTTCCTCCTCACCTTCCAAGCCTTCACCACACTATTTTTTGTGTCTGTTGATTGGCACATTTAACCTATTTACATTTGAAGTAATTATTGATAGGTATTTTATTATTTGTTTTATTTTATTTTATTATTTTTATAGTTCTCTTTTCCTTTTCTGTTGGGTGTTGATGACTCTCTGTAGTGCTGTGTTTGGATTATTTTTTTTTTTAATCTCTCATAGATTTGTGATTTGTGGTTTTCATGTGCTTCAAATATACCAAGCTATTTCCATGCCAATCTATTTTAAGTTGATGGTCCCTTAAGTTTGAACACATTTTAAAGTCACTATTATTTTTACTCAACTTCTCCATGTTTATGTTTTCTTTTTACTTTTTTAGTGTGTGTGTCCCTTAATTTATTGTTGTGATTACACATGATCTTTTTACTTTTGTACTAGCTTTATGGTTGATTGATCCACTGCTATTACTATGTCTTTTGTCAGTGCGAATTTTTTTTATATATATAAATTTTTTTCATAAAACATTTACAGTATATGTGAAAGATAAAATGTGTTTTTATTGATTTCAGAGAGAGGAGGGGAGAGGGAGAGAGAAGTGATTGGCTGCCACCTTCATCCCCCTTACTGGGGATTGAGCCTACAACCCAGACATGTGTCCTGACCGGGAATCGAACCAACAATCTCCTGGTGCATGGTCATGATACTCAACAAACTGAACCACACCAGCTGGGCTTATATATTTTTACTCATATTTCTTTAATCTATTCTTTCCTACTTGAAGAAATGCTTTTAACATACCTTATGATTCTGGATTAGTGGTGAAATGCTTTAGCTTTTTCTTGTCCTTCATTTCTAAATGGTAGCTTTGCCAGGTAGAGTAATCTTGATTATAGGTCTGTGCTTTTCATTACTTTGAATATTTCTTGCCATTTTCTTTTGATTTGCATGGTTTCTGTTGACAGTCTTATGGAGCTCCCTTGTCGGTAACTAACTGCTTTTCTCTTGTTGCTTTTAAGATTCTCTCTTTGTCTTTTACCTTTGACATTTTAATTATGCTGTGTTTTGTTCTGGGCCTCTTTCGATTCATCTTTGGGACTCTTTGCTTCCTGGATATATATTTTATTTCTTTTTCCAGGTTTAGGGGAGTTTTTAGTCATTATTTCTTCAAATAAGTTTTCAATCCCTGCTCACTCATCTCCTATGATATAAATGTTGTCTGAGAAATCCCTTAAACTGTTCTTGGTTTTTAATTTTTTGCTGTTCCAATTGGATGTTTTTCACTGTTGTGTCTTTCAGGTCACTGATTTGATCCTCTGCTTCATTTAATTTGTTGTTGATTCCCTCTAATGCATTCTTCATTTCAGTTATTGTCATTTTCATTTTTGACTGGTTCTTTTCATGGTTTCTATTTCCTTTTGCATGATTTCTATCTCTGAAATTTTCACTAAGTTCATCTATTCTTCTCTAAGTTCATTAGCATCCTTATAACCAGGGTTTGAACTCTGTATGTGGTAGATTGTTTATCTCTATTTTGTTCTTTTTCTAGAATTTTGTCCTGTTCTTTCATTTGAGATGTATTTCTTTGTCTCCTCATTTTGGCTGCCTCCCTGTGTTTATTTGTATATGTTAGATAGGATTATTTTTAGGTCTCCAGGTCTTGGTAGAGTGGCCTTATGTAGAAGGTGTTCTGTGGGGCCCGGTGGCACAGCCTCCCTGGTTATCTGAGCTGGGTGTTCTGGGGTGTCCCTTTTGTGGGTTATTTGCACCCTCCTGTTGTACTCAGGCCTTGATTTTTGTTGGCATTTCTGTGGGTGGGTTTGATCCTCAGGTTAACTAGCTGTGAGGGATGGCCGAGATTTAGGAGATGAGCTGCTGTGTGGAGGCCAATTCCATAAAGCTGGCCAGATGAGCTAGTTGGGTGGGGTTGAGCCTTAGTGAATCACCAGGCTGTTAGCCAGGGTAATGGAGAGCATAGATTTGGCCCCTGCCTGTGCCAGGTTGGCAACATGAAAGGAGAACTGAGCAAAGTTACAGTGGTGCTGCCAGTGCTTCTGCCCTTCCCACAGCTCCACCCTTCCTCCCAGTCTCTCTGTGGCTTCTTCTGTATATCCTTAGTCATAGGAGTTCTGTCCAGCTGGTCTTCAGATGCTTCTCAGTGGAATTTTGTGTGGTTGTGTGAGGAGCTGGACAATAAGCTTCCTGTTTAGTCATCCTGACTGACTATCCCACAAGTGTGTTCTTTTCATTCTTTCAAATTAGGGGAAAAAATCTCCAGATAAAGAGAATAACATGAAAAATTTTAAATTTTCTCCATTTAATACCTAGGGTATATAATTTAATTTTATTCATATTGAAATATTTTTTTTTTGAGACTGAGCTATATTAACTCTGAATTGGGGGAATGGGCATTAGCTGTTAAGATTAGTTCATGATTTCCCCCTCATTACATTTCTGCTTCAGTTAGAAAAATAAAAACAAAAAGATAATGTGCATAATTTTTAGTTCTTTTTTACATGAAGCAGTATATATAAGCATGGGGGTTGGAAGTTTATTTAGTAAAAGCAGAGCACACATTTGTGAGCAGTCTGGGCTACTTATGCGTTAGTTTTGATTTAGAAAATAGAAGTGCAGTGCTGCCCTGACTTATTTTTCTTACCTCTGTTTTTGAAGAAGGTATATAACACTCATCTGCAGACAATCTTTAAAAAAAAATACTTAAAATTTGCAATATAATGGTGATTCTACAAATGCATATGAATGAAATGTTACAAAGACAACGCCTTCCTCCCAAGATAATAAGTGCATGCAAACCCTGGTGAAACAGTCTAACTTATTACAGCAATGTCAGTGTCCTGGCTTTATTCATGGAGATGTAGCCTATGGGGAAAGCTGGATAATGAGTACCCAAGACCTCTGTTATTTTTGTAATTTTTTATGAGTCTGTAAATAGTCCAAAATAAAAAACTAAAAAATATCCACCCATTAGGGGCAACTTGAACAGCAGTGTTATATATATGGTATGGCTCCCTCAGGCATCTATACTAATAATAGCCTAGGTGGCATCACACCCTCAACATCGTCACAAGATGGCTGTCACAAGATGGCCACCTCACACGAAGGAGGTGGGTCGTGGCAGGGGAGGGCAGTTGTGGGTGATCAGGCTGGCAAGGGAGGGCTATTAGGGGGAGATCAGGCTGACACGCAGAATCAGTTAGGGGCAATCAGGCAGACAGGCAGGCAAGAGGTTAGGAGCTAGTGGTCCTGGATTGTGAGAGGGATGTCTGACTACTGGTTTAGGCTTGATCAGTTGGACATCACGCAAGGGGTCCCAGATTGGAGAGGGCGCAGACTGAGCTTAGAGACACCCCCCGCCACGCATGAATTTCATGCACCTGGCTTCTAGTTAAATATAACGAGATAGATTTGTATATACTAATGTAGGAGAAGTTGCAGCCCAATATGTGTAATATGATTCACATTTGTAAAACAGCAACAGCAATGTGAAACCTCTTGGTTTTAAAACAAAAGCTACATATTCTCAGGGCACAGACAAAGATTTAGAAAAGTGACCACCACAGTATCAACACTGGGGAGTCCTGGGAAGTAGGAGGTGAGCATTTGCTTTGTACCTGCTGCACAACAGGACTGTTTGAACTTTTGACCATAAGCATTTCTTATTTTTATAATTTTTATAAACTAAATATGTAAATAAAGAAAATGTAGAGGCCTAATAAATCTTCTGCCTCTGCTGTGTGTCTTCCAGTCTAGGATGCTGATTTGCAAATTTTTCAATGGTTTTACTCAGCCAACAAGCTTGTTTTGATTTCAGTCTGGTTTGAACTGTTGTACATCATGTTCTTGCCAAAGATAATCATTCCTGTTACTTTCAGATACAAAAAAATTAATCTCTATCGACCTGCCTGAGCTCTATAACAGCTGGCTCCCTGAACATTTATGAATATTCCTCTATGATAGTGGTTCTCAACCTGTGGGTCGCAACCCCTTTAGGGGTCAAATGACTCTTTCATAGGGGTTGCCTAAGACCATCGGAAAACACAGATATTTACATTATGATTCATAATAGTAGCAAAATTACAATTATGAAATAGCACCAAAAATAATTTTATGGTTGGGGGTCACCACAACATGAGGAACTGTATTAAAGAGTTGTGGCGGAGAGAATCCAAGATGGCGGCATAGGTAAACACCTACACTGCTGCCTCGCACAACAATCTCGAGACTGCAACTGAAAGACAGAGCGGACATCATCCAGAACCACAGGAAGGCTGGCTGAGTGGAAGTTCTACAACTGGAAGGAAAGAGAGGGGCTCACAGAAACCCAGGGGAGCTGCAAAAAAGCTGAGGTACGGAGACGCGTGCACGCTGAGAGAGCGGGCGCCAGAGGACCTGGCTGGCTTTCTCTGGCGGGAGGGAAACGGAGACTCTCAACGGCATTGAATCCCTTATCTTGCGACACTGAACCCCAGATCCAGCCGAAACTCATACGGGGGAGTTTGGACTGTGAAAAGGGAGAGGTGCACGGAAATTTGAGGGAGTCGCAGAGGATCAGGTCCGGTCTCGCACGCGCGCGGTGCTGCGCGGAGGACAGATTGCTGATTGTGCCGCTGGCTTTCGCGAGTGGGCGGGAGACAGACCCTCCCAACTGTGCCACTTCTGAGTCCACTGAGCCCCTGTTTCGGGCAAAACCCTGGGGACCTAGACTCTTGTGGTCCTGGCGCGCAGGGGAGATGGAAAGGCAGCGGTTAGAGGCACTGCGGGTGCGCGAGCGCACAGGGACCGCTCCAGCCATTACCCAGTCACATGAGACTTGGGGGCCGTGGAGGGCGGGGCCGACTGGAAGGCAAGGCGGTCTCTTAAGCCCTGAGACTCCACCCCTCCCAAGCTCAACAGAGGCTTCTGCGGCTTTGCGTCTGCTATCATAGGGCTGAATCCAACACAGAAGTTTCCCTGGCATGGTGAGGATGCTGAGACAGGGGAAGGGATCACAAACAAAAGAAATGGAGGGAAAAAAAAAAAAAGACTGGATATAGAGTTCAAAACCACGCTTATGGGGTTTTTCAAGAATATGCTAGAAAAGATGGATAAATTTAGCAAGACCCAAGAGGAGATGAAAAAGGACATACTAGAGATGCAGGGGAGCCAACTAGGGATGGAAAAGGTCCAACTGGAGATGATAGAGGACCAAATAGAAATTAGACATACACTGACTGAAATAAGGAATATTGTACAGAGTCCTGGCAGCGGACTGGAGAAAGGCAAAAATCAAGTAAAAAATTTGAAATATAAAGAGGCAGACAACATTCGACTGGGAAGGCAAGAAGAGAGGAGAATCCAAAGGTGTGAACATAATGTGGGGAGCCTCTGGGACAGTTTCGAGCATGCCAACATCAGAATTGTGCCAACATCAGAATTGTGGGGGTGCCAGAAGAAGAGAGAGAGCAAGATACTGAAAACCTATTTAAAGAAATAATGACTGAGGGGGACCGGGATCCGGGGAAGGAGCCGCCCGCGTCCCCGGCCCGGAGGCAGGCTCGCCTGCGAGGTCGAGGCCCCGGGGCCTGGGGGGACATGCCCTGCAGCACAGGGCGCCGGGCTGGCCCCCGCAATGGGGAAACGCAGGCATGGAACGCGGACTAACGGAGCTCCGCTCGGCACCCCGCCGTCCTCCTCCCAGTGCTGGACTGAGTCCCCGCTGCTGGAGACGCCCGTGGGGGAGAGGGACGGAGCTGGGAGGCTGGGGCGCTGGGGCCAGGCTGCAGGTGCTGAGACCCTCGCGCTGAGGCTGAGGCTGAGACCCTCGCGATGAGGCTGGGGCTGAGACCCTTGCGCTGAGGCTGAGGCTGGGGCCCTCGCGCTGAGGCTGAGGCTGAGACCCTCGCGCTGAGGCTGAGGCTGAGACCCTCACGCTGAGGCTGAGGCTGAGGCTGAGATCCTCGTGCTGAGGCTGCAGGCGCTGAGACCCTTGTGCTGAGGCTGGGACTGGGACCCTCGTGCTGAGGCTGAGACCCTCGTGCTGAGGCTGAGGCTGAGACCCTCGTGCTGAGGCTGAGGCTGAGGCTGAGACCCTCCTGCTGAGGCTGCAGGTGCCGAGACCCTCGTGCTGAGGCTGAGGCTGAGACCCTCGTGCTGAGGCTGAGGTTGAGGCACTGAGACCCTTGTGCTGAGGCTGAGGCTGAGACCCTCATGCTGAGGCTGAGGCTGAGGCTGAGGCTGAGACCCTCGTGCTGAGGCTGAGGCTGAGATCCTCGTGCTGAGGCTGAGGCGCTGAGATCCTCGTGCTGAGGCTGAGGCGCTGAGACCCTCGTGCTGAGGCTGAGGCGCTGAGATCCTCGTGCTGAGGCTGAGGCGCTGAGACCCTCGTGCTGAGGCTGAGGCTGAGCGGTGCGTCCTCGGCTCTCGAGCCGCCAGGGCACCTGCCCTCAGGGCTTCCGGTGCGGCTCGGGCTGGGCCGGACCTGCAGGAGCGAGCGCCGGTGCTGGTTCCCTTAACCCCTGCGACCCCGCGGCCCCCCACCCCCCCCCACGTGTGTGTGCTGCCGCTGTGGCAGCAGGAGGAGGTGTGCTCAGTGGGTAGAGCGTCGGCCGGCGGACTGAAGAGTCACTCACAGCGGAGCCTGCGGAGGACTTGCTGCTCCAGACCCACCCGTGACTGATAATTCTCAGGGGGAAAGGGGTGTGGGGTATACAGGGAGAGACTGGACAAAAATCATACACCTATGGATGAAGTCAACGGGAGGGAGGGAAGGGTGGGAGCTGGGTGGAGGGGTGCTATGGAGGGGAAAAAAGAAAAACAAATGTAATAATCTGAATAATAAAGATTTAATTTAAAAAAAAGAGTTGTGGCATTAAGAAGGTTGAGAACCACTTCTATGACAACAGAGCCTTTGTTTTTTTTTTAAGTTATATTCTTGGATGCATTTTTAATGTGTTCATGTCTTATAAAAAGAGAACACTTTAAGCATTTGTTTTGTCTTAATGGCCAGATATTTTAAACATATGCTGCGCATATGCACAAGTGCACTTGCATTTGAGAGAATATGCTACACAGGCCAGGGGTTTCTGTCTAACTGACTTCCTCACTTCCTGTCCCCAGTGTCTAGGACAGTGGCTGGCCCATTGATGTTGCTCAGTTAGTGGTTATCTGTATGGGCTGGGGATATCACTGATAATTCCATACTGTATCTTGCTCAGCCTTGCAAAAAAACCACTTTGATACTGAGCTTCCAGAATGACTTTTCAAATGTAAATGTTCTATGAGTGGGCTAGGGAGGCCATTTTTGGTATCACCTATTTTATCCTCTTCTGAAGTGCTTTTTGCTGCAAGGAACAAATACCCACCTCGTCCTACAAAAATAATTACATGCGTTCCCCTAAATAGCAAGTGCAGGCTTTGGGCTAGTCAGGTCTGTCCATCTCTCAGTCTGCTGCCTCCAGATAGTAGAGTAGCTGCATCATGTCCAGACATGGCTGCATCCAGAGGCAGAGAAATTGGAGTCTCCGGTTTCTTGGTTTTCTGTTTAAGACCAAGGAAATCTTTCCTGGGAACCTACCACTGGTTGGGGAATGAGACCACCATGACTGGTTTGGCCTGTATCAGTTTGTCTAGTCTGTTTAGACTGCAATCACAAAGTACCACAAGTTGAGTGGGCTATAAAAAATACATGTAGATTTCTCAGTTTTGGAGGCAGGGAAATCCATGGTCAAGAGGCTAAAAGTATCTGAAGGGGTCCACATCCTGGTTGTCCCTGTGTCTCACCTAGCAAAGGGGACAAAGGAGATTTCTTGGGTCATATTTATAAAGACACTAATCCTACTCAGGAGGTCTCCAGCCTCATGGCCTGATCACCACTCAAAGCCTCCACCTCCTAGTGTCAGCACCTTGGGGTTAGGTGGCCATTCTGACCACAGTAGTCTGCTGTACAGACTGGGAGGCTTCAACAATAGAAATTTATTTTCTCACAGTTCTGGAGGCTAAAAGTCCAGCATCAAAGGCCCAGCAGGATTGGTTTCTGGTGAGACTTTTCCCCTTGGTTTACAGCCCTCCACCTTCTCACAGGGTCTTCTCTGTTTGTGTGCCTTCCTGGTCCCTTCTTCTTCTTCTATTGGATTATGACCTTCTGATATTAGATACCTCCTTAAAAATTTAATCTCCACACACCGTCACATTTGGGGCTAGGGCTTCAACATATAAATGGGGCGTCATAATTTATTCCCTAATTGGATCCAGCCTGATTTTGGTTGGGAGAGACAGAAATATGAATAAAATCAGCGTTTTGGGGGTGTTGATAACCAGTTCCTCCACAGTCAGCTGCCACCTTAATTATTCAGGCAACCTAGAGGGACACATGGAAAGGTTGGCATTGACTGAAGACGACTTATTTCATTTTTGGACTTTGGGGCCAGACTTAAATACAAGTCTCATTTCCACCATCCACTAGAGAGTGGCTCGACCTCTCTGAGCTCTGGCTTGTTTTGCTGTGAAGGTGGGCATAGTTCACATAGGCCTCACAAGGCTGCTGGAAGAGGAAATGGGAAAGGTATGTGAGGTGCTTAGCCCAGCACCTGTACATGGTGGATGTCCCTGTCAGTAGGGCTCTTGTCCTTGGGGTAACGCTGTCTGGAAAAACTTGGGGATAACTGTTGCTTTAGGTTCTCCAACGTGATGATTTTTCTGTTGTTGTTTTTGTTTAAGATCATTTTATTGAGAAGCGAGAGGTAGGGAGAGGTAAAGGGTAGCTACAGCCACCCCAGCCCCACCAGGGGGAACAGACCCCCTTCTCGCTAACTACCTCAAGTGGCCCCCCCTGTATTATGGGGGGACTTTGTGCAAACTGTCACAGAAGGGTAGAAAGTGGGTGGAAATGGTGACAGTTGGGACTGGCAGCAGTGCTACTTGGTTCTGGGCAGCTTGTAGGGCTCCAGGAGGAGGGCAGAGAAGGTGTTGACCTTGTTCACCCCCTGTACCTCATGGGGAAGCAGAGGCAGCTTCACAATGTGGAAGTCTTCATGCAGGTTCTTCATCTGGACCAATTACTGGGCCTGGATCTTATGGCGGGCCTCACATAGCTGCAGTGCTTCTCAGAGTCTGGGAACACAAGTTGGTTGAGTGATGCTGTGCATGTCGATCTTGCATTTGGCCAGCTCTTGTATCAGCCGTTCTGTCTCATACAGAGACAGGAACTCAGTGATGCACACACAGATGAAAGTCCTAGGATCCTTGAACTGCTTGCTGACAGACCAGATGACAGGTAGCGTCTCTTCCAGCTTGGATGCCAACTGGTCTGCATTCATATCCCTTAGGTCCAGCATGTTGCACACCTGTGAGATGAAGGGACTGATCTGGTTGTTGATCTGCATGAGGCAGCGTAGGCCCTGCTCCACGATGGTGGGGAAGTGTAGCAGCCTCAGAGTGTGGCTTGTGGGTGCCGTGTCAAACACCATCACTGAGCAGTTCATGCCTTTCACCAGCCTCATGACCTCTGCAGAGCTAATGGCCTCGTCAGTGCCTGGGAAGGCGCTCATGGCCTGCATCATCTTCTTACCCATGTTCAACATGTCCTCCTCGAAGAACTCGTCAGGCAGCTCTGCCACTCAAAGGCTGGGGTCAGTCTCCATGGCAAAGAGGTTGTCATAGCCTTTGACCATTGGTAGACACTTTGAGGAACTTCTGGTCAAATGCATCGGAGATGTTGGGGGCTGGGTCTGTAGAAATGATAAGAACACTCCCCACCGCTTGGATAGCTGGACTTCTAGACTACAGCTGCAGGTGGTCTTGCCAACGCCACCTTTGCTCCTGACGAAGACCCATTTAAGGCTGCGCTGCTCGATGATGTTGCCAAGCATCGGTTCCAGCGACTACACATCAGGCACATCCTCTAACTCCGCTTCAACCCCCCCACCGGGCCACCCCTGCCACCATCTTGAAACTGGTTCATATCTCCAACATGATGGTTTTTAAAACCTTCCCAAATCGCCACCTGATGAGTAATTCTTCCATGGATTTTTTTAAAAACAGGCGCTCTTTTAAAGATATGTAATTGTCTTAAGATAGCTCTAGAGCTATTGCTAGTATAGCAATGAGTAAAGCAGTAATTTTCATTTGGGGCAAAAAAATATGCTTCAGAATTCATGGGGGGGGAATTTGGTGAAGAATATGGCCTTTGATGAAAGATAGCTGAGTCACCTCCAGCCACGTAGCTAGCTGTGTCCCCTGGGCCAGCACTCATTTTCTCATCTGTAAAATGGGAGAAGAAGAGTTTGCTTCCAGGTGATAGTGAGTAGTGAGAGCACAGGTGCTAAGTGCCCCTAGCTGGGACAGGTGGGCACCGGGCACTGGCAGTGTTTGGTTTACTGAGAATCCAATGGCACCACATGAGCGGGGAGGACAGTGGGGAGTCATAGTTCTGTATGCTCCTTAATACCTCCCTCACCTCCTGCAGAGAGGGTGCTATGGCCTGTATCATCTGCCTGAGGAAGCCCAGACCTAATGAAGTCAGTTGACTGACCCAAGGTCTCACTGTTGGTAGTTGGTGAGACTGTATTTGCACCCATGTGAAATGCCACAGGGTGCACTTTCTCTTCCCTCCTCATCCCTGCTGGGCAGGGAGATTGGGGAATGCACAAGAGGTTCATGTAGAGTACTGCTTTGGAAATCTCTTGTGAGAAGTGTTGCTTTAGGTTCTCCCATGTAATGATTTTTATTGTATAATTTTTATTTTTATTTTTTTTTAGAATCTGCTAACTGAGATGATGGAGCGATGCAAGAAACTAGGAAATAAGTAAGTATTTAAAAAGTAATAAGGCATGAGTTGGAAATGGAATTGGTTGCTTTTTTTGAGCTTTGCAGGCTTATGTGGGCAAGAGAGCCACAAAGGGGTAGGACAGCGTAGAGGTCAGGCTTCAGATGCCAGAGTCCACTCTCTCCTAGCTTTGTGAGCTTGGGTTACTTACTGGACCTCTCTGTGACAGTGTCTCCTTCTTTGTAAAATGGGTTTAATAATAGTCCTTTCCTCCTGGGGCTATAATTGTTAGGCTCAGGATGAACTCATATTCCTGTCTCCTTTTGGTGGTAGATGCCTCTAAGTTACTGTGTCCCTAGGTCCCAGACAGGGATTTTCATAAAAGATGCGAATGGATATATATTTACAACATGGATCAATAGTGTTACTTAATGTTTTGTTTTAGTGCACCAGTCTATTGAAGGCTCAGTGTACTTCTGTTTCAGAGGATTTGATTGCTTGCTTATTTACCTGTCCTTCCAGCCATTTACCCACCCACCCTCCCATCCATCCACCCATCCAGTCAATTTAACATCAATCAAGTTTCCAGCATGCACAGACGCTGTGGTAGTCTTGTAAGCATGTCAAACTCGAGGCATGTGGCCTGCCTGCTGCGAGTTTGACATGCTTGCTAGAGGTTGCCTTCTAACTCTAATGTGGTTGTCTTCCAATCTTAAAGAAAGGGCTGTCAGTCATCCTTCCTGGCCACATAGGCCCTAAAATTAAAACAGCTTTCTTCAGGGGACTCTGTGATTGGACATGCATATCTTGCAGTGCCTTGCTGTTGAATTCTGTGATGTCTGCTTTCCGGGCCGAGTTCATCGCCACCAGGTCCCTTGATTTCATAGGCATGATCAAGGAATGCAGTGAAGCCGGCTTCCCGAAGGTATGGCCTGGCTTCTGCTCAGCTGGAGGATGGACAGCAGGGTTGCCTCAGTACCTCTGAGGGGAAAGTCGGGGTTCAGGGCAGCTTGGCCAACAGGAAGTCAAGGGAGGCTCTGTCTGAAGAACATGCCGGATGATGAGTGGAGATAGGAATTGTTAGACGTGTAATTGCTGAGCATCTGGTCCCCCTGGGAGTCCTAAATCTGTGGAATTAGCTCTCTGTGAAATTTTTAGAAAAGACTTGGGTCTTATGTTTCTAAAAATATATCTTTACTCATTATTTATGAAAAGCCTCATCTAGCAGAACATCAGGCCGACAATTAGACCATATAAGCCTGGCTTCTTGCTTGCCCTTTTACATCTACCTTGTGAGGTCTGTGGTAGGATTCAGAAAGGTCATGGGAAATGAGCTCTGAGGCAAGCTCAATGTGACAGCCTAAAATTGTTCTGATTTAAAATCTCCAGTAACATAATGATTTTGCGTTTTTCTTAGCATCTTCTTTTTCACTCACTGGGGTTAAACTTGGCCTTGGCTGATCCTCCTGAGGGTGATCGACTTCAGATTCTCAATGAAGCTTGGAAAGTTATTACTAAATTGAAGAATCCACAGGTGGGTGACCATTCTGACCTTAGATCAATTGCTTTTTGTCCAAGTTATGCAGTATACTTTTTTAAAAATTATTATCTTTTAGGTAATTGTACCTCATTTATTTAAGAAATCTACTTCTTTCCCTAGCCGGTTTGGCTCAGTGGATAGAGTGTCAGCCTGTGGACCAAAGGGTCCCTGGTTTAATTCCGGTTAAGGGCACATATCTTGGTTGCAGGCTTCTCCCCAGCCCAGACCCTGGTCAGGGCTTGTGCAGGAGGCAACCAATCGATGTGTTTCTTTCACATTAATCTTTCTCTCTGTGTTTTCCTCTTCCACTCTCCCTAAAAACCAGTGGAAAAATATCCTCAGGTGAGGGGGGCAGGGAGGGAGGGAGGAGAAAGAAAAGAAAGAAAGAAAGAAAGAAAGAAAGAAAGAAAGAAAGAAAGAAAGAAAGAAAGAAAGAAAGAAAGAAAGAAA
>JAAGEH010000092.1:3197520-3243208 GCA_011751065.1 Lasiurus cinereus | reverse complement strand
AAAGAAAGAAAGAAAGAAAGAAAGAAAGAAAGAAAGAAAGAAAGAAAAGAAAAGGAAGAAAGACTTATTTTAATTGTTAACCTACAATGGAGAACTTACAGCTTTAAAGATATATTTCTCTGGTATTTTTATCCCAATTATGTCTTATTCTTGAGGCCTCAAGATGCACTAAAAGAGCAAATTTAAATATTTTAAACTTTTAAAGACCTGTGACTTTGAAAACAGCAGCCAAAATACAGCAAGCAGTCTGTAGTTTGAACTTGAATATACCAACCTAAGTAGGATATTATTTTCTTATTGATTTTTTTCTGGAAGATATATCCAGTAATGTGGGTGTAGTGTTAAAGTTCCCTTCTGTGACTATATTGTTACTCTCTCCATTAAAATCCACAAAGAGTTTTTTTAAATATATTTTGGTGCTCTTGTATAGGATGCATATGTTTATAAGGATTGTAATTTCTATTAGATGGATCCCTTTAGTATTATGTAGTGACCTTTTTTTGCACTTTGGTATAGCCTTCGTTTATTACAAAGCTGGCATGGCAGTGGTTGAATGTTGACCTATGAACCAGGACATCACAGTTCAGTTCCCAGTCAGAGTGCATGCCCAGGTTTCAGGCTCGATCCTCAGTCGGGGGTGTGCAGGAAACAGCTAATCACTGATTCTCTCTCATCATTGAAGTTTCCATCTCTCTTTCCCTCTCCCTTCTTCTCTGAAATAAAAAAAATATGTATGTATATATTTTTTAAAAATAATAATTTATTGATATTTAGAGTGAGAGCAAGGGAGATAGAGGGAGAAAGATAGAGAAACATCCATGTGAGAGCAAAACATCAGGCTGCCTCCTACACACATCCTCAGGGGATCAAGCCTGTAACTCCGGCATGTGCCCTTGACTGGGAATTGAACTGGCAATGTCTTGTTGCATGGGATGATGCTTAGCCAACTGCGCCATACCTCTCAGGCTATGGGCTTTGTTTTGAAGTCCATTTGGTCAAATATGAGTATTGCTATCCCAACTTTTTTTCCCCCTTTTCATTTGCATGGAAAATTTTTTCCTTCCCTTCACTCTCAGGCTGTGCGAGTCTTTTGTTCTGAGGTTGGTCTCTTGCAGAATATATATATATATATATCTCCTGTGTTCTTATTCATTCATTCGGCTTACCCTAACTAAGTCTTTTCGTTGGAGCATTTAACCCATTTACATTTAAGGTTATATTGATAGATACTTATTGTCATTTTTTTTCTTTATACCTATGTTCCTCTCTCTGAATTTCTTCTTATAGCAGTCCCTGTAATACTTCTTGTAATGCTGGTTTGGTGAAAATGTACTCTTTTAGTCTTTTCCTGTCTGGGGAGTTCTTTATTTTGCCTTCAATTTTGAAAGGTAGCCTTGGTGGATAGAATAGTCATAGATTCAGGACCTTACTTGCATTACTTTGAATACTTCATTTCAATTCCCTCTGGCCTTTTTTTGTTGAGAAATCAGGTTATAGTCTAATGGGAACTCCCTTGTAGGCAACTTTCTGAGTTTCTCTTGCTACCTTTAAGATCCTTTCTTTGTATTTAATGTTTTTTCATTTTAATTCTGTGTCTTGGACCTCTTTGGTCTAATCTTTATTGGGACTCTCTGTGTTTCCCGAACTTGTGTCATTTTCTCCTTCACCAAGTTAGGTAAGTTTTCTCTCATTATTTCTTTAAACAGGTTCTCTGTTCCTTGCTCACATTCTTACCAAGTTCCTTGAGCATCCCTATAACTATTAGTTTTCATGGGGTGGCCTTATGTAGTAGATGTTTCAGTGGTACAGTGTCAGATCTCCTGAGCTGGGTGCTTTACGGTTGTATGTTGTGTAGATTATGTGGGCCCTCCTATTGTAATTGGGTTTATTTACTTATTTATTTATTTTAAAATATATTTTTATTGATTTTAGAGAGGAAGGAAGAAGAATAGAAACATCAGAAATTGAGAATCATTGATTGGCTACCTCCTACATGTCTCCTACTAGGGATTGAGGCTGCAACCCAGGCATGTGCCCTTGACCAAAGTTGAACCTGGGACCTTTCAATCCCCAGCCTGACACTCTATCCACTGAGCTATACCACCGAGGGTAGCACTTGATTGTTGTTGCCTTTTTTGGGGGGAGGATCTCCCCTCAGGCTGGTTGTCTCCAACCACATCATGTGAGCTGTTGTGCAGCTGCTGACAGAACCAAACAAAAGAAACAAAACAAAAATATACAAAAGATGCAACAACAACAAATGTGACCACAAAACAAAGATAAAAGAGAGCAAGAAAAATAAAAAGATAAAATACGAGAAAAGAAGGATGAATAAAAGAGAATGTGAAAGAATAGAAAGGGAAAAAATACAAATAAAAAATAGGGAAAGAACCCTAGCCAGTTTGGCTCAATGGAGAGAGAATGGCCTGTGGACTGAAAGGTCCCAGATTTGGTTCCAGGCAAGGATCAGTTCCTGCCCTTAGGAGTGTGCGTGGGAAGCAACCAGTGCATGTGTCTCTCTCACATAGGTGTTTCTCTCTTTGTGTCTCTTCCCTTTCCACTCTAAAATTCAGTGGGAAAATATCCTTGGGTGAGGATTAACAGAAATAAAAAAATAAACGCATTATTTCCAAATCTGCTTTGGAAAAAAAAAATAGGGAAAGGAAAACAGTATAAAATAGGAAGGGAAAAAACTATGAAAAGGAAAAAGGAAGAGAAAGAAGGAGAAAGAGCAAAAATATAGGGAAATAAAAGGAAAGATAGCCCTCTCCAGGGTGACTCAGTTGGTTGGGCATTGTCTCATGCACCAAAATGTTGTCAGTTCAATTTCTGGTCAGGGCACATGCCCGGGTAATGGGCTCAATACCTGGTAAAGGGTGTGCAGGAGGTAGCTGATCGATGTTTTTCTCTCTCCTGCTCCCTTCCCTCTCTCTAAAAAGTAATACAAATATTTTTAGGAAAAAGGAAAATAAGAAATATGAAAGAAAGACAAAAATAATAACAATGTAATCGGAAAATAAAGAAAGGAAAGAATGCCCCAAAAAGCAAAGTGCACTTGGTCTTGACAGAGTTTAGTGCCTCCTGGTTCTCTTTGAATCCTGCTCTGTTGTGGAATGAGGCTGTTTTGTATTCTATGTGAGTCCCCTGGGTGGTACTTTGGTGCTAGTCCCTGTCTGAAGCTGTCCATGTTTGGCTCTCAGCGACTGTTCAATGCTTTCAGTGATTCACACTTTGTCTGCCAGCTCAGGCCTTGGCTGTACTTTGAGGGGCCAAGCTGCACTATAGGGCCAGTTTGTTAGCCATAAGGGGTCCAGGGACAGTAGGCAAACATCCTAAGACACCTTGGGGTTCTCCTTCTATCTCCTCTGCCTGCCAGTTAGTTGTCAGACTTAGCCCCTGAAAAGGCTGCTTCTGAAGGGGCTTTTGATAGAATTGGGAGAATTCGGCCACTGAGTGCTGTTCAGATAGGTGGTGGGTGTGTTCCCCTGTCCCAGAGCCACACATCTGAATCCCTCCTGGAATATTTCCCTGATGGCAGAGTGGTGTTCTTGAGTGCAAACCTGTGGGGTCTGCTGCGCAACCTTTTGCAGGGGTTTCAGGATCTGAAGAAGAGGCCGATGCACAAATGAAAACACTAGACAAGAAATACGAATTTAGAAGGCATGAGGCAGGTAGAAATCTCTCTCTAGAAGAGGCACCGAAACCTGGCCTTGTCTACTTTTTATTTAGTTTTAGATACACATCTTGCCCTCAGTAAAGCACGGCAAACAGGTAGCAGACAGAGCATCTCAAAGGTCAGTAAAGACCAGTAAGGCTCAGTAAACATCTACTTTGAGGCTATCAGGCCAGGAAATTGCTTCAAGCAACCGCTATCTCAACATAACAATGGTGTTTGGTGTTAGCCTTGCTAATCCTCCACTCTGACAGTATGAGGAAGACCCTGGCTTCCCGCAGTCTGCTAGAAGCCAGGAGTTTCTATTAACTCTCTTATGAGAAGCACCAGTGTAGTTTAGTTCCCAGCACTGTAGGGAGAATGGCTGTACCCCAGAGTCAGTCATGGATGCCCCCAGAGACTGCCCAGAGGTAGCCATGGCCTCAACTGCAGGCTCCTCAGCAGAGATTGAGATGCAGGGTGGGGCTAGCAGGCTTCCTGCAGGGGGGTTGAGCTATATCTCCAAGGTGGGGTTTGCCTTTCCCCAAGCGGCTGCTGTTTGAAGAGCTTGGTCATCTCAGGAGAAGTGGCTGCTGGGGTATGGTTGGATGGGTGGGGATGATCCAGCTCAGTCTCACAGCCTCCGTTTCTCTGTCTGCCTATCCCCAGCCCCAGCCTCTCCTCAGGTAGCTCCAGGCGCACTGCCCTCATACACCAGCGCCTCATGTGAGTGGCTGAAGGGAAACCCTGTGCTCTGGTGTTCTATTCTGCTTTTCAAGTTGCTTTACCTCCATCCATTTGCCTCTCTTCCTGATGGATAGGAGCTACCACCTTTCCTGGCTACACGTTAAGGGGCCATATCTTGGCTCTAGAGCTCTGGGCTGGGGAGCCCAGCCTGGGTCCAGGCCTCACTTCTTTCAGGGATCCTCCCACCCCAGCCTGCACCTATGAGAGTAGTAGCCTCTCTGACAACTGCTGTTCACCTAATCTTCAGTTGTTAGTTCCAGGTGAATGTGCCCCATTTAGTTTTATTTCTAACTAGGGGTCCAGTGCACAAATTAGTGAACCTTGAAAGGAACTGTGGGCTGTAAGGCTGTGGTAGGCACAGGGGCGGGTCTTGGCCCATCCTCTGTGCCCATACCTGGCCCCTCCCACCATGGCCCCTGGTCCCCTGTCTGCCAGCAGTCCTGCTCCCACCGTCACTGCTCCCATGTGCTGATGGCACCAGCCCCACTTACATCCGCTTACGGTGCAGAACGATTGGGGCCAGTGTCAGCAGTGGGTGTGAATGGGGCTGACACTGTCAGTGGATGTGAGGGGCTGGCTCCGTTAGCAGGTGCAAGCAGCAGTTGCTACCCTGATCACCCCTCAGGAGCAGAGGGAGATTGAGAAGCCCTCAGGGGTGATCAGGGCCGGCAGCCAATGCTTACACCTGCTGATGGCGCTGAGTATTGGCACTGGTGCCGGGCACTAGCAGTGGGTACGAGTGGACGCTCCAGCACCAGCTGCAGGTGCGAGTGCCTGGCAGGACCTCGGCACACAGAAGCAAAGAATTTTCAATAACCACCAGAGGCTTGCCCTGATGACAGTGACCAGTGCCCCGCTTTGGTCTGGCACCCCCACTCACCTGCTCCACCATCCCGCCACAGCCACCGCACACCATGTTCCACACATGCCCTCTGGTGGTCAGCGCACAACATAGCAACTGGTTGTTTAGTTATTCCGCCCATTCAGTCTATTTGCATGTTAGCCTTTTATTATATAGGATTTGATTCTGGGAAGAGTTGCAAGAAGGATACATCTATTAGGCTGCCACCTTGAAAACTGTTCTTTGGACTTTCTTAACTTTTACATTAGGAACATGCCAGGTATAACCTATAGTTTGTTTTTTAAAGGCAGGAAGCCTGAAAAATCACATTTTTGGCAGATCTGCCCACCACTGAGTATGGTGGTCTCCCTGCTGTTGTCTCCCTGCCCCTTGATTTTTCCCATTCTTCTGGTAGAGCTTCCTGGTTTTCTGTCTTGGTAGTTTTGTCAATCAAATGTTGCTGCCTTAGTTTGACACCAGTAGAAATCCCCAGTTTAGAGTGCAGGGAGAAGGAAACTGTTCAGCACCAACAGTTCAATTGTGACAGCATGGCTGTCGTGACAGCCACTGGCCTGTTTGGTGGCCCTGGGCCAGGCCCCTCCCTGCTTCCTGTCGTCAGCAGCCTGCCCTGAACTCTCTGATCCACTCTGTTCCTGAGATGTCTTCAATGTCTCACCTTTGGTGTTTCAACTCCGATTGGAAAATGTAGTGTCAGTCTTTGCAGGAAAGAGACAGTGTACTCCGAGAGCAGAGGGAATTGAGTCCCTCCACCTGTTCCCTGATTGGTTCATCCTCACACAAATGAGGACTCCAAATTCTTACAGTTTGTTCCAAAAGGCACTATCTTGATTGGTCAGAATTGAACTGCTCTGATTGTCAGTGCAGAAGCTGATAAGGATATAGCTGCATAGCTCTGATTGGATGGGGAAAGACTCAGTCCTGTTGGTTGAAATAGGATTCAAGCAACTTCTTTATTTTTTTTTTTAAATCCTTACCTTAGTGTATTTTTCCATTGATTCCTAGAGAGAATGGACAAGAGAGGGAAAGAGAGAGAGAAATATTGATATGAAAGAAATACATCAATTGGTTGCCTCCTGCACGCACCCTGATCAGGTCCTGGGCTAGGGAGGACCCTGAAAGTGATGTACGTGCCCTTGACCAGAATCAAACCTAGGACCCTTAGGTTGGCAGGCCGACACTCTGTCCACTAAACCAAACTGTCTAGGGCTCAAGCAACTCCTTTATAAAGGGTTGGCTTGGATCCCAGACCCAATATAGGCAGGCAGTTCAGTGCAGAGGCAGGCATCTTGGTGCAGGCTGCTCCCTGCAGTGCAGCTTGCTGGAGAGGCCTGCAGGGAAATGGCTGCTGGGCTCTGCCTTTGAAATTTGAGCCCAGTTAGCCTCCAGGAGTCCTTCTTATTAGGTGTCTTCTTTCTCAGAGTCCACAGTTTCAAGCAACTTACGTTTTTCTATAATTCACATTTCAGGGTAAAATATATCAGTGGGCAGAGTTTTTTGTAGAGGAAACACTCTGGAAATTCCTACTAGTTGTCAGCTCTTTCCATTGTCATAGCCCAAGAAGGGCTTCGTGTGTGACAAGCTTTTACCATCAGTCTAGTCTATACAGGGTTCTCACTGTGGATGTCTTTGCTCTTCCCTGCAGGACTACATTGATTGCGCTGAGGTGTGGGCAGAGTACACCTGCAGGCATTTCACGGTATGTATGGCTGTGTTTTTTAAATAATTATATTTTTTTCATGTTTATTATAGTGAGTAAGTCTAGCTTAGGCATTTTACAGTGATAATTATTCTTAACTTATAAAAAGTCCATCTTTTGTTGTATAGTGTGACAGAGCATTAGTATGTGTGCTATAGTAAGAGGGTTCCCATGTGAATTTGGGAAAAGCTGCATTGTGCAAAGCTAAGCAGCTTTTCACTGCAAGATACGTTAGATGCTTATATGCTGAAGTCACCATAACTTTCCATAGGGTCTAGCAAGCAGCAGTTCCCAAACACATTTGACTGCCATGTAATAATTACTGTCTAAGCACACAAACACACTCTTCCCGAGGCCCCGCCTGGGACCTCAATTTGGGAAATACTGGATTTATCAAAGAGCAGAGGCTTTAAAACAGGTAGAACTGGGTTTGAATCTTATTGCCAGACTTATTTACTTGAAGCAGTAACAGTGAAGTGGGCATTGGGTCACCTGGCTTGTGGGGGCAAGTCTGTGCTCTTACACAATGTCAGTGCACTTTGCAGCACCGGATAAGGACCTGGCGGGGGCAACAAGTGGCACTGTGGATTTTCCCAGCACATAGGGAAGCAGGAGCCTGCAAATGCCCAGAGCCTGTAGGAACGGTGCTTTTGTCCTGACATGATATGGACAGAGCCACTGTGAAGCTGTTTTATGGCAGAGATTTTCGCCTTCTAATATTTTCAGCAGAATATTTGAAAGTGTTTTCTGGAGGATTTGTACTATATTCTGAACACGTTAGTCCTTTTCTCCAGAAAAATGGTCAGTGACTACCCTTCAGTGTCTAATGGGGGTTTTGTTCACTTCCCATTAGAAAAGAGAGGTGAATACCGTGTTGGCTGACATCATCAAGCACATGACTCCAGATCGCGCCTTTGAAGACTGCTACCCTCAGGTACAGATATGCATTTCCCTTTCCACTGCTAGGTTTTCTTTGATTAAATTAAATTGGCATGTGGCATGGGTCACACCAGAAAGTCAGATGATCCTAGCTCTGTCATATTGTGACCGAGTACCTTTTACTCGTGTGCCTCATTTTTCTCTTCTGCAAAATGAGGATACTAATAGTACCACCCTCAGAGGTTGTGAGGAATAAGTGAGGTATAGATGGGTAGCCCAGGAACTCAAGTAAGGTGCCTATGTTTTTCAGTTTAACTTTTTATTTGGAAATAAAGTGTGTTGTAAAGGAATAGCTTGGAAAAATCCCATTATTCCTTACTTAGATTCTCCAGCTATGAACATATTCCTTATTTGCTTTATCATTATTCTTGTGTGCACACACACTCATATGCATGCAGATCTTCTCTGAATCATTTGAAGATAAGTTACACACATCTTACCACTTTGCCTCTAAAGCATTCAGTGAGTATTTAATTACTAAGGACAAGGACATGCTTCTGTGCAACCCAGGGTAGCGGTCAGCTTCAGGATGTTAACATTGAGGCATCACAGGGCCTAACTCAGGGCCCCTGCTCTCGTTGTTGCTGAGAGCAGGTTTTTCTCCTTCCAGCACCGAGTCCAGCTCAGGATCACATACATAATGTAACTTTTGATCAAATTAAGATTTTACTTTTTTTTTAAATTAGTAACATGATGTTCAGGCGCTTACTGCCTATGATCGATTTCTACCTTCACTTAGTGTAAGAAAATGAGTTACACATTCTTGTAAGAATTTTAGAATTCTCACTTTTTGCTAAGTTAAGACTCTCACCATTTGCTAATTAAAATGGGTCATCATTACAATTTATGGAGCAACCACTACTATGTGGCATTTTTCTAGGTGGGACATAAACAGCATGTCACGCACGCAAGTCTTGGTGAAGTTGTGGAGTAAATGGGTGTGAATGTGGCTGTTGGTCTCAGGCATGGATGAAGAGTGGTGTGTGTGCATTAGAATTTTTGTTGAGGAAATTTTGATAAGACCTTGAGTGCTAGGGGCCCAATTAATTGAAAACTTGAAGTAACAATGATTTGAATGTGGCCCATTCCTGAGAGAGACTAGAATTAGACTGGACTGTGATTCTGTGCTATCTAACAGAATCTTATAGCAGGGGTCTTGAAGATAGCTTGCATTCATGACATCTGTCTGTATTGGTCATGAGCCCGTGGACTGAAGTGGCCTTTTCTTCTTCCAGGCCAGGGTAGGGAACATGACTGGTAAGCCCGGAATATTTCTTGTGCCAGAAAGGACGGACACACAAAAAATACAGGGGCCTTAAAAGGACCCAGAGCAGCTTGAAAGGGACTCTTGTGAATTCCCAATTTGAACATCAAAAACATAAGGACAGTGGTGGGTTATAACCCATTGACTGAAATAGGGATCCAGCGGTTTTCTAATGATGAATAGAAATAAATAGATGAAGAGAAAGAGAGGTGGGGGTGCCAGTTGAGAAATGTGGAAGAAATGGTAGAATTAAAAAAAAATCACCATTTGCAGCCAACACAGTGAGCAGATAGCGATAGGGATATGGGTGATGGATTAAAGCATTATAGTCCCATCCCTGTTCACTTTCCTGCATTTGATAGCAGTGCAGTGGCGGCAGGGGGATGCATGTGTGACTGCACTTAATTTAAAACATTCCTGAGCTAAAAGGTTTGTTGCTGTGGATACGATTTCAGTAACCATTTTAACCAGACAGTATTGCAGTGTCTTCATCTTTTGCTTGACTGACCTAAAAAGCTATTTAATTATGAAATGGGAGTATACCTCTTACTACTCTGTTTCTAGAACATGAGCAATTTCCTTTACAAGAGTGCTTTTAGTAGAAATAAAGTATCTGTCAGTGAATTTCTCTAAACAGTAATGGGGCAGGCAGTGTTTGTGTTTAATTTAGAGGTGGCTCCTGGGGCCCCCTCCTTCCTGGCGAGGCCAGTCAGCAGCTCTGTGTGCACTCAGGCACAGATGGTGGACACAATCCCAGGGCCTGAGGCCCACGCCCCACCCTCCTGGAGGATGGACCTTTGACTCCTGGCAAAGTCAGAGAATAGTCAGATTGGGCTGTTTTGTGAATGAAGTTCTATGGGATTCAGCCACATTCACGGTTTACCTGCTATCCCTAGCTGCCTTATAGCTACAGTAGTGAGGCTGTGTCTGGTGATACAGAAACTTCTACTCCTCTTGGATAGTCACAGCTGACTTTCGGAGGACTGGAGGGCAGGTACTCGTAGCTGAACCATCCCTTTCAGTCCTCACAAGGAGCTAACTGCCGCCTTGTTCTGCCGGTTCCAGACCAAGATGCTGTTTCCCAAGGCTCAGTCCTCAGATGTTTGGCAGTCCAGGGTTCCCTTCTTGGGGTTGGGATTGCAAAGGATTCAAGAGTGGCCTTTTAAACATACCCAAGTTTTATTAAATAAGATGTGTTTTTTGTTTCATTTGCAGCTTCAGTCGATAATTAAAAAAGTGATTGCCCATTTTCATGATTTCTCAGTGCTCTTCTCAATGGTAAGTAACATTCCTTAGTTATTTATGGAAATTTGTATCTGATTCAGAGGTTCTCTTAGTGTCTCAGTCATTTTTCAAGGTGCCGTGGGCCAAAAGAAATACTTAACTGTCTCTTCATAAAGTAGCTACGTCTAAACAGCTTAAAGTATCATTGTCATCACAGCTCAACCAGCAGTTGAAAAACATGATGTGCCTAGACTGAAAGAAAATATGACCTGTAGTTCATCATTCCTTAACACTAGAATGTGTGCTCTAGTGAGCACCACGCTTCTCAACCCTGGAGCCAAACTCTTCCTCAATGACTTTCACATAGTACTTGCTTTCATCACACAACCTAATGTTGAAACTGAAATAACAGTTGCCTCAGTGCCTAACAGCTGAGATTTATTTTGTTTCCCTCAAAAAGTAAAAAACTTCTGAGACGTCCTGTCAAGTCTGCTGCAGTGCACTGGGCTAGCACGACCTGGGCGCCTGTGTACCGAGCCGAGGGGAGGAGTCCTGATTCACGTACACTCACAAGACAGCAAAGTTTTGGTCTTTTCTTTATTTAAAAATGGAGACAAGATGCCGTAGCCACTCTTTGAACAACTCTTGAATCCTTTCTTTGCTTGCCAACGCCACTGTAAAAAGGCTGAAGCCTACCTTTCATTTTAGCACACAGAAAACTTACGGTCACCTAAATGTTGTCTAGCCCTTGCCGGTGGGCTCAGTGGTTACAGTGTAGGCCCCTGCACCAAAAGGGGTTCTGTCCTCACCCTGTGGGCGCATGTGCTGGGGACAACCAATGTGATAAGTCTCTCACATCGATCTTTCTCTCTCTCTCTCTTCCTTTCTCTCCCCTTCTCCCCCTCCCTCCCTTTTGCTCTCTAAAAATCAATGGAAAAAATATCCTTGGGTGAGGATTAACAAAAAAATAAGAAGTAAATGTTGCTCAGATGGTGCACCAAAATGTTAACTAGTCCCAGCCTGACCCCTGGGCACAAGGAGGTTGTTTGAATAGCAGTTGTTTCTAACCCTCTGGGTCACCTCCCGCTCTTGGGGGTCCTCACTGATCTACCTCAGATGAGCAGCTTCTTTACCTTCAAAGAAAAAAATGACCCATGGGTTCCTTTTAATAATGTATATAAATAGCATGGAGGATGCTTTTTTCTTTTTAAATTTTGTTTTAGGAAAAATTTCTGCCATTTCTGGACATGTTCCAAAAAGAGAGTGTACGGGTGGAGGTTTGCAAATGCATCATGGAAGTTTTCATCAAGTAAGTGTGACTTTGTCATTGAAAGCTTCTGTTCCTAGTGCCTTTTTGAAACCTATTGGTAAGAATCAGTGTTTGCCCTCTGGGGCCCAGGTCTGTGTGTGCATTTCATGCCTGAGGATCAGTGGGAGGGAGACCTCCTGAGGAGCAGCCACACTGAAGGCTGTGCTTCGTGATGAAGAAGATAGGAGCGTGGCCATCATCTCTGTTCACTCAAATGTGCTACTGGAAGGAGCAGGCTGTTGATGAGCTAACTTAGGGAGTAACATTTTGAAAGATAAAGTCATATATATCAAAGCACTAGAGCTAGAAAGGTGTGCACCGTCACTGGGTAGATTTGTGATTCATTTTCAGTTTAGTTTTTTTCATGTTATTAAATCCATTTTTCAGAACTGCATACTGCTGGTGGTACATGAAATAATGGTAGGTGGTTCATGGAGGAGAGGTTTTTCATTTTCATTTGTAAAGTTGTATATATTTATTTTAGTTTAAGTTAGATAATATATAACCAGTGCAGTCAGTGATTTCATGTATATTATTTTTTAAATATTAAGTATGTAGAGTTTAGAAAATTGAGATAGATATTGCTTAATTATATGTCTTCCTTGTGTTGTCTTTGTTAAAGATTAATTCCATATGCTTGGAATAAATACACCAACTTTACTTGCATAAGAGTTTGTTTGATCAGCTTGTCCTTTTATATTATTTGAAAAACCCAATTAATAAGTGCTCCTGGCAACTAACACAGTTGAAGATAGATTGTGAGCCACTTCAGGGAGTTCAAGAAACATGATTAAAAAAAAACCCCACAGATTTGCCTGTTGCTTGTATTAGGAAGTGTAGCAGTTTGACAAGGATTCTGCAGTTACTAGAAATTACAATATGTAGAGAAGAGCAAACTTGTCATTGAAAGAACTAAGAGAAAATTAGAACATAGCCCCTCAATGATGAACTGGGCCATGGTCAGTGCACTCGGTTTGCTGGCTGCTTCTCAGTTATGTGTAATCGATGAGAACCAAATTCATGCTTTCCCTGTCCTCAGGGGCACAGCTTTCACGACTGTCTTCAACTGTTTCCCAGGCATCAGCACGAGCCCACCAAGGATCCGGTCATTCTGAACGCCCTCCTGCACGTGTGCAAGACCATGCATGACTCTGTGAAGTAAGCTGCCATGTCACGTGGGCTGGGTCTCAATGCCACATGGCAGTACATGAGGGGATGACTGCTGGAAGCTGCCATTGTGAATCCTACTTTATGGGGCTATTAAAGTTCTTGCCAACAAGGACTTTACACTCTAGGAGAGCAGCGAGGCTGAGGGTACCTTCCTGAGAAAATGAGATGGCATATGTTCTTATAAAGGAAATTCAGGTCAGAGAAAAGGCTGGTTTCAGCGAAACCCCTATCTCCAAGAAATCTCTGAGACCGGTAGATAATATACTAGTGAGTTCATTCATTCAGTAATATAGCCTTCACATGTTTTCCTCATTATTAACCAGTTCTTTAAAGGCACCTGCAATTGTTCATCATTCTTACATAAAGGACGTTATTTGTTCAGTATGTTTGAGGCTGAGACCTACCCACTGACCTTACCATTGGATCAAAGGCCAAATGATCACTCCTTTGCTTTCTAGCCTGCTCCCCACCCCACATTTCTGTTTGATTACACTGAAGGCAATTCCTGCTTATCACTGAAATTTTAGTTCCCAAAGAATTTTTAAACAAGCAGTTTGATTTACTGGAAAATGTTACAGGCACTGAGAAAATTGTTTTAGAACTCAACCATCAAGAAGAGGAATTGTACTTCTTGATTTTCCTCTAAGATTTTCAGAATCTTTATTTTCATGACTTTGTGCTTTCAACTTCATGGGTAGTTATAAAAATAAAATATCAACACTTTTAATAATAAATGGAACCATTAGATTTTAGTTGGACAAAAATAAAAATAAAGGCACAGAAAACATCCAGAAAGGCACTTGTGTTAGTAGGATATAGGCTTTTGGCTTAAATAAAATAGGTTGATTTCTCTCTTGATAAAAGTATGAGACCAACAGGTAGAGATATGATAGCTCTGCTTTAGAACATCATCTAGGAACCCAGGCTCCTTCAGTCTTGCTTCTCTGCCATCGCTCTCCTGGTGGAAGCTGGCTTACCTTGACTATGTCCATGCTGTATTCTGCGGCTGTAGGCAGTAACTTTCTTTTAGGGCAGAACTTGGAAGGCTCTTCAATGGATATAGTCACTGGGGTGGTGGGGGCTTACCCGGGGTGGGAATGGATGGTGGAGGGAAGGGTGTCTATTAGGGGAAAAGGAGACATACACTGAGTGGCCAGATTATTATGATCTCTGTATATCCTATGTAATAAAAGTCTAATATGCAAATTTTCCCCTCTACAGGAGTTCAACCAGCAGGCAGGCCAGCCAACCACTCATGTCCCTTCCTCCTAGCCAGGCTGACAGCACCCCAACCATGCAAAAATTCATGCATTGGACCTCTAATTACATACACACACGTACACACACACAAAGTGGCCAGATTATTATGCATTCAGAGATCAAAATAATAATAATCTGGCCACTCATAGTATGTAAAACTGTAGACAATAAAACTTGGAAAGCTCTCAATTGCTTGCATTCACATCCGATTGATTAGAACTGTCCCATGGCCATACTTAGCTGTAGAGGAGACTGGGAAATGTAATCTAGGAGAGGGAAGGAGACCTTGTGTATTGGAGGATGTTTTGCAGTCTCTGCCAATAGTTATCTTTCCTAGAGCAAATCAACAAACAGAACTCTTGGTTCCTGTTTTCTCTGGGCTCTTTTTTCAGAATAAATCAGGGCCCTATTTATAAGCTTTATAACAGTGGTTCTCAATCTTCCTAATGCCGCAACCCTTTAATACAGTTCCTCATGTTATGGTGACCCCCAACCATAAAATTATTTTCGTTGCTACTTCATAACTGTAATTTTGCTATTGTTATGAATCTTAAGTATCTGTGTTTTCCGATGCTCTTAGGCAACCCCTGTGAAAGGGTCATCCAACCCCCGAAAGAGGTTGCGACCACAGGTTAAGAACTGCTACTTTACAAGTACAGTCTAACTTAGGAAGCCTTCACATTTTCTTACACATATATATTTGTATTCAATTAGTTAATAGAAGAAACTGAGTTCTGTGATTTATTTTAAGACCCATCCCCAAAATAAGGCATACTGACAGAGAGGAAAATAGATGGTTATGTGATAAAGTAAATATTATAAAATGATAATGGTAAGATCTTGATGTGTGGGTATATGGGTATTCACTGTAAAATTCTTTGCTGCCTAGTTTGAAATTTTTTATTATGTTGAACAAAAGTTCTCTGAATTACATTTGAAATGAAACCTTTCTGCCCAAATTCCAAAGAAGAAAAAGTTACCACTAATAAATGAATTTTAAGAACAGCACTTTGAGATGTGAAACACTTATAAATCTAGAAAATGCAAAATGTTGTTACCTGTTAAATTGCTCAGTTCTTTTTTTTCAATTTTAAAATTTATGTATTTTTTAATTAAATCTTTATTATTCAGATTATTACATTTGTTTCTCTTTTTTCCCCTCCATAGCTCCCCTCCACCCAGCTCCCACCCTTCCCTCTACCCTTACCTCCCTCCCGTTGATCTCATCCATAGGTGTATGATTTTTGTCCAGTCTCTCCCTGTACTTCCCTCACCACTTTCCCCCTGAGAATTATCAGTCCACTCCCTTTCTGTGCTCCTGATTCTATTATATTCACCAGTTTATTCTGTTGATCAGATTTTTAATTCACTTAATTTTTAGATTCACTTGTTGATATGTATTTGTTGTTCATAATTGTTTATCTTTTACCTTTTTCTTCTTCCTCTTCTAAGAGAGTACCTTTCAGATTTCATATAATACTGGTTTGGAGTTGATGAACTCCTTTAGCTTTTTCTTATCTGTGAAGCTCTTTATCTGCCCTTCAATTCTGAATGATAGTTTTGCTGGATAGAGTATTCTTGGTTGTAGGTTCTTGCTCTTCATCACGTTGAATAATTCTTGCCACTCCCATCTGGCCTGCATCGTTTCTGTTGCAGATGTATGGGTGCTCCCTTGTAGTTAATGAACTGTTTTTCTCTTGCTGCTTTTAATATTCTCTCTTTGTCTTTTGCTCTTGGTATTTTAATTATGATGTGTCTTGGTGTAGTCCTCTTTGGATTCCTTTTATATGGGGTTCTGTGTGCTTCCTGGACTTGTAAGTCTATTTCTTTTACCAGATGTGGGAAGTTTTCAGTCATTATTTCTTTAAATAGGTTTTCAGTATCTTGTTCTCTCTCTCCCTCTGGCATCCCCACAATTCTGATGTTGGTACGCTTGAAGCTGTCCCAGAGGCTCCTTACCTTATTTTCACATTTTTGGATTCTTTTCTTGCTTTTCCAGTTGCGTGTTTTCTGGTTCTTTATATTTCAATTTTTTTACTTGATTCTTGCCTTCCTTTAGTCTGCTGTTTGGTCTCTGTATAATATTTTTTATTTCAGTCAGTGTATGTTTAATTTCTAGTTGGTCCTTTTCCATCTCTAGTTGGATCTTTTTCATCTCTAGTTGGTTCTTTTTAATCTCCTCTTGGCTCTCGCTAACTTTATCCAACTTTTCTAGGATAATCTTGAAAAACCTTATAAGCATGGTTTTGAACTCTATATCCAGTCATTTTTTTTTTCCTCCATTTCTTTTGTTTGTGATCCCTTCCCTTGTCTCGGCATTTTCACTATGCCAGGAGAACTTCTGTGTTGGATTCAGCCTTATAATACCAGACTTGAAAAACTGCAGGAGCCTCTCTCTGTTGAGCTTGGGATGGGTGGCATCTCAGGGCTTAAGGGACCACCTTGTCTTCCAGTCCACCCCGCCCTCCACTCCAGCCCCTGAGTCTCACGTACCTGGGTAATCACTGGAGCGGTCCCTGTGTGCCTGCGCTTGTGTAGTGCCTCTAGACGGCTGCTTCTCCGACTCCACTGTGCTCTGGAACCATATGAGTCTGGGTCCCCAGAGTTTCGCCAGAAACTGGGATTTAGTGGAGTTAGAAGTGACGCAGTTGGGAGGGTCTGTCTCCCTCCCACTCGTGAAAGCCAGCGGCACAATCAGCAGTCGGTCCTCTGCGCGCAGTGCCGTGCGGACCACCAGACTTCTGATCTTTTGTTACTCCCCTAAATTTCCATGCACTTCTCCCTTTTCACAATCCAAACTCCCCCCATATGAGTTTCGGCTGGATCTGGGGTTTAGTGTCGTAGGATAAGGGGTTCAATGCTGTTGAGAGTCTCCGTCTTCCTTTCGCCGGAGAAAGCCAGCCAGGTACTCCGGTACCCGCTCTCTGCACATGTGCGTCTCCATACCTCAGCTTTTTGCAGCTCCTCTGGGTCTCTGTGAGCCCCTCTCTTTCCTTCTAGTTGTAGAATTTCCACTCAGCCAGCTTTCCTGTGGTTCTGGATGATGTTTGTTCTGTCTTTTAGTTGTAGTTTTGAAATTGTGCGAGGCAGCAGTGTAGGTGTTTGCCTATGCCACCATCTTTGATTCTCCTCAAATTGCTCAGTTCTTATATATTTTTCTTTGGAATCTCATTTATCACCAGTGTTAATTCTGTACCTTGTTGATTTCAGCGCCCTCACTCTGGAGGATGAGAAGAGAATGCTGGCCTGTCTGATTAATGGGTTTGTAAAGATGGTAGGTTTTGAGTACGGACTCAGCAGACTTGGAAAGGGATGTAATTGTTTCTCTGTACTTGGGTGGACAAGTGAGCATGTTCCCTGATGCTTCTCGTTCTTATTGAGATAAGATGAGGCTAGAAAACAGATTCCATTAGCCAGGCTCTGGGGGCAGAGAGCACCAGGACAAACTGGCCTCAGGGAAAGTCCTGGGAGAGAGGGGCTGCTTACTGGCTCATGTGACAAAGGTTCTGGAATGGAGCCCCTCAGAGGAGTTGCTGGACATGGGACTTCTGTGTGCCCATGGGGCCCGCTGTCTGTGTGTCTGATCGTGGCTCTGCTCCTGGTGCCCTCCTAGGCAGGCTCACTCCCCACAAGAACCCAGAAGGAAGGGTCCCAGCAGTTTCATAGGATTGAGTCCCTTAGTTGGATGTGGGCCCATCCCAAACAAATGGCTGCTGTGGGGGAGAGCAAACACAATCGGCCAGGCCGGGGAGACTCGCATAGCTGGGCAGCCCATTTCCATGGCCAGGAGGCTCCCTGACACTCCTGCTGTCTGCCATAGGACAATGAAACATGGCTCTGCACACATGTACTTCTCTCTCCCTTCACCTGTTACCCACAATGTGGATAGCTCACCCGAGGCCTCAGTGCTTCATTAATCCCATAGTTCTGTCATCGGCTGGGCCACTGGGCTGCTCTGGGGACAGAGTGGGGCTTCAGTGCTGGCTGAGGTGCCTCACTTCTCCAAATGACCGCTTTCTTCCCCTTCTCCCATCATTCAGCTGCCACAGCTTTTACCTGGGGGGCAGACACGGAGCAGCAGGGCCTAAAGGGCACAGGTTCAGAAAGGGGAGTGAGTCGCAGGATGACCCTTTGTAAAGCGGAGAAAGCGACTCCACATCCAGGAGGAAGAGTCCCCAGGGACTCTGAAATGCCCAGCAGCTTTCTCTGGGAGCACCCACTATGCATCTTTGCCAAAACAGCCCTGCCTTTGTTCTCTTTGCGAAGAACTAACTCCCAGCTGCCACCAGTGTCCCGGTTTAACAGGCACTCGAGACCAAGGCCAAGATGGGAGTAGCTAGGTCACCTTGCATTAACTGAGGGAATGTGACTCTTCCAGCAGCAGGGCCAGCTGAGCTATCTGCCAAATAGTGTGGTTGAAAGACCAATTTGGATTAAGTTCAGGCCATATTAAGAAAAGTATCTATGCTTTGGGCCCTTGATTTGTATGTTGGTCATGTGGACTTTATCTTTTTATGGCTTTGACTGAAAGCCACTGAGTTATAATGGAAAAGAATATGAGGAAAAATGATGTGAAACCTTGTAGCTACAGTGGAAATAGCAAAGTTAAACTCCTGGACCAGAATTGCTGCTGTAGCAGTCAGTTTGTCCTACTAATCAGCTAGTCATCAGTTTGGAGAAATGGGAGAAGGGATTTGTAATGAGGGAGAAGCCTCTGTGGCTCTGGCAGCAGCGGCCACTGAGGTTGGAAACCCCATCAGGGAGCAGGAATCCTGGTCAACGGCCCAGGCCCCCTTTGTGCTCTGAAAGGCTTCCCCAGTTCTCCTATCCAAGGATGTTCTATTTATATTTTGAGATTCTGTGTTTTATTTTTTGTTTTTATTAACCCTCACCTGAGGATATTTTTTCTATTGCTTTTTAGAGAGAGTGGAAAGGAAAGATAGAGGGGATTGAGGAGGAGAGAGAGACAGAGAGACAGACAGACAGAGACAGACACATTGATGTGAGGAAGTCATATCGACTGGTTGCCTCCTCAACTCACCCAGGCAAGAGGCTGGGAATGAACCTGCAACCAGGTACATGTGTTTGGGAATCAAACCTGCGACCCTTCAGTGCTTAGGCCGATGCTCTGACCACTGAGCACCACCAGCCGGGGAGGTTCTATTTCATACCCTTCAGCTTTTCTGTGTTCCGCTCCAGTGCCTATGTCATAGTGATGAGATAGCAGTAGTAACATCTCAGAGACATGCTAAGTGGGGCATTGTAGTCTCATCAGAATATATCCCAGTACATGTGTATGTGCGCATGCACGTGTGCTTGCGTGCCCTTCCCACCTAGTCATTGGTGGCTCGTCATCTCAGCAATCCTGACCCCGCCCCCTCTCCAACCCTCAAGCTCAGGCAAAGCCTGTTTAGCTTATTGTCAGCCTTTCTTTCTTTAATTCTAGGTGTCCTTTGGTCGTGATTTTGAGCAGCAGCTAAGTTTCTATGTTGAGGCCAGGTCGATGTTTTGCAATCTGGAACCTGTTCTTGTACAGTTGATTCACGTAAGGCTTTCCATTCATTCATTCTCAGCAAATGTTTATTGACCATCTACACGCCAGAACCATTTAACCTGGGACTCCCCTGGTCTCGAGGTGTGGCAGGCTTTTCTCAAAGGTTGATGCAATCTAGAACTTACTGAAATCTTTTAGTGGTTTTATTGACCCCTTTTTCTCTGAAATGTGTTTATTCTCGTTCCTGCATGCCAGTAGCAGAGGCGAGAGGACTAGCCATAGTTGAGGAATACTAACCCCAGCCTTGCTGCCTCACCGGAGTGCCCACTTCTTGGGACACGGCCTTTCCGTGACTTTTTGTGGTGCCCAGGTCAAAAGAAATCAGTGACATTTCTGTTTATTCAACAGTTAGGCTCAGACAATTAAGTATTTATGCCCTAAGAACTTGATAGCCCTTTAAAACAATCATACTGACCATAATTCCTTTCTGATGAAGTGTGACTGCACAGCCTTTTAAACCCCAGAGTTAGGGGGACACCACTACCTTTATTTTCTCTTCCACATTGCCTTTTCCACATTGAGTTTTATATAGCACTTGCGTTTATCACACCCCAGCTGTGCAAAGATGCAGCCTCACAGTAAGGAATTGACTCTGGGCTGCCTCTCTGGGGCTTTGCCCAGTGCTCAATAATGGCTGTTTTCCTTAAAAAATAAAAAATAAGAGGTTTCCCTGTGAGTTTTCACAGTTTGGGAACCCAGGTCCAAACTTTTCATATCTGTTGAAAAATTCCTTAAGGCTCTTTAGTCGCCTTATATGAATTCAAAAGGAGCAGCTATATATGATTGCTGGGTGCCAGGCTGTGGAGCATTACTGAGCTAAACATCTGCATGTGGAGACTTTGTCTATGACACAGGAGGGAACCATCCACCTCGCAGACTGAGAGGGTTAGATGAGGCAATGAGTGCATAGCTCTTCGGGCAGCACTGGGCTGTGGTACACGATGCTGTGGCTGCTGTCATTACCCTCTTACGGGTGTTGCTAATATGGCGTAACTGAATTGCATGGTTATGCTCAGATTTGGAAATTTCTCTTAAGATCTTTAAGATCTTAAGCTTAGTGTATGAGATTTCCAGAAATGGAGTAGTGAACCCTAGCTGTTCATTAAGCCAGAAAATGGTCATTTATAATGCAGAAGATAGGCATGGCTAACTCTATGCGAGCCTTCGTTCTACCCCAAGCATATCAGACTCCAAGGCTACCATGGGCCAAATAAAAAAGGTAGAAGTGTATGTGGCGCAAATGCTTTAATTTTCATAGAAACAGGTTTATTTCGATATAGATATACTGAATACAAAGGGCTGAAATAAATGAGTCATTAACAAAGTAATAGAATACTTTAATAAAAATTAATACTTTTTCTTGAGCATTAATTTACCAGCCACTGAATAACTGCACAAATTAATAAGCATAATGCAAATAAATGCAAATAAACCTATTTTTCTTGTTCTTCAAAAGAAAAATATTTCCTGTTGCACGCACCAAACAAGTCAGTCCAAGACTAATGACATGGCCATTGGCTGCTAAAATATTTGCTGCTAGTATTAGTGGAGAGAAATGGTATGCCTGCACATAAGGCACGTAAGGGAAATGAATGCAACACGATTATAGTAATCAGTCATTAGTGAACGTTGTAATTCGTTATTCATAATTATGTATAACAGGTTGTAAAATTTAAGTTACGAAACTTTTATTAAAATGTTTCTTATATACCGTTATATTGGCTGGACCGCAAAAATATTCATTGTGGGCCACATGGGGCCGAGAGTTTGACATGCTTGGTCTACCCCCTGGAGATGTTTGCACAAGCCCAGATGGAGTCTACCAATTGGCACTTCAGGGTTCAAGGCCAATCAGTCTTGGTCCCACGTGGCTGGTTCTCACTGAATTGGCTGCAGTTCATGTTCAGATGTCTGTGGAAGATCTGAGTCAGCCATTATTCATTCCCATTTCTGTTTTACTTATTAACAAACCCAGAGTGTGAGCCGGTTGGCAATGGAAACAAGAAAGGTGATGAAGGGGAATCATTCCAGAAAAACTGCTGCCTTTGTCCGGGTATGTTCTGAAGAGAAGACCTACAGACTAATTCAGTGGGCTGTGGGTTTCCCAAATTAATTTTCCTTACATGTCTATGGGCCAAGCAGATTCTGAATGTTTCTGAAAGCAATGGTCAGTGGAGCCTGAGTTTGCACATGTGCTAAGGTGGCTGAGGGTGGACTTGGGGCAGTGTGCCAGCTCACTCTGTAATTATGCTGTCTCTGGAAGGTCTAATATCTTTCCCCTATTGATCACTTCCCAACTATGAAATAAAATTTAAGCTTCTTGAGTGTACTGCTTGAACTTTTATCTAAGTAATACAACCCATGTCTTAAAAAATGAAATCCTAGGCGAAACAATGAAATCCAAGCATCCCAACCCTGACCCTTCTTATCCTCTCTCTTCAGTCAACCCCTTCAAACTCTTAATAGCAACTTCTTATAATTACTTCCACTTTAAAAATTTTAAATATATTTTTACTGATTTCAGAAAGGAAGGGAGAGAGAGAATCATTAATTGGCTGCCTCCTATCTCCACTTTTAAAAGGAACTGGCTTAAATAGCTGCTTTTAACTTACTGCTATTAGGTGTTATCTCTACCCTCCCTTCAGTGATGGGAGGATTTATTTTTCATGCACCATCACTCCTTACCAAAGACACAGGCACTACAGAGGCAAGAGGGGAAGTTGGGGCTCAGAATCAGAAATTATTTTAAGTGTTTTTGCCTGAAAATATGGACAGATGAGAACAGGTGTTGTGATCCATTGTGAGGGCATTGCCAGCTGACCTGCTGCGTTTCCTCTCTTCAGGCCTGTGTTGCCTACTGCTTCATTACCATCCCCTCCCTGGTGGGCATCTTCACACGCCTCAACCTCTACCTGCTTGCCGGCCAGGTGGCCTTGGCCAATCAGTGCCTTTCCCAAGGTAAGCCCCTCCTCTTCTCTCAGGCCCCCTCCCTTTAGGAAAGTGACCCACAGGGCATGGGTGCTTGTGCATGAGAGTAGGAGGGGTGAGGAGAAGGAAAGTTCCTTCTTAAGGGGGAAAGGGAAAATAATCAAGGATGAATTTTAAATACTTCCTTAGTAGGATGCATCTTGGACACGCACACATTTAGAGTCAGACAGATTACAAAGTGTGGCTGATTTCCTGTAAGGACCATCTTAAATCACAGATATACAGGGCTGCCTGTGCCTAAAGAATCTTAGACACAAGGCTGCTTCCTCCCTGCAGATCATACCTGTCATGATTGATGTGGGTTTGAAGCCCCAAATAGACCCGGGAGGAACCTAGAAAGGATAGTGAACAATGTCTGCAGCTCGTTGTTGGAGATGAAGACTCTGCTTAAGACCCATCTCCATGCTCACTGTGCCTGGTTTATTTGGGATGGATCCCTTCAGTGTCTGCAGGGTAATGGGGAAGGACGAGGGGGAGGGAAGGAAGCCAACAAAGGAGACCCTCGGGGGAAGGTCCTGTTGGGAGCAGCTGCAGTCCACTCCGCCTGGCATCTCCAGGAGGGAGTGCTAATGGCCTCAGCGTTAACCCACCCTTTCCTCCATCTATCACTGACCCCAGCTGCTGCTGGGGCACTAGCTTCCCTGAACTCAAGTCTGTGCCTCACGTGAGCCAAGAGAACACACCCACGTGGGGGAGTGCCCACATGTGAAAGCACCTGCGTGTGGTGTCATGCTGTGTTGGGCGGGGCTCTGGTTTAATTGAGGGTGCTATCTGCCAGCACGCTGCTCGCTGCGTGTGGCTGGGAGGTGTTTCCAATTGGAGGTGTATTTGCACCAAACACATTTGATCTTGTCAGGCAGTTTAGAATTTTACTTGCTGGGTTAGTGCTTTGTCCGTTTTGACCTTGGCACTTTTTCTACAAAGAACTTTTGTCTTTTAAGCCACACTTCCATCCTCTGGTCTCTCCCTGTCTCTATCCCCTATGTTCCCTTCTATCTGCTCCTCTTTCCACCTCCTTCTTTTCTCTTTCCTCCCCCCTTGCTTCCTTCCATATCTTCATTTCTTGGATGATTCTGTGGAACTATTACGCACTTATGTGTGTGCATGTGAGCGTGTGCGTGTGTGTGTGTGTGGAGTACACGTGTGCACACGCATGTGTGTATGCATGTGTGTGGGTCTGCGTATGCATGTTTGTGCGCGTGTGTGGTGTGTGTAGTGTATGTGTGTGCAGTGCATTGTGTGTGTGCATGTGTATGCGCGTGTGTGCGTGCATTCCTTCAGACATTAGATTGTTATTTCTCTAACAAAGCAGGTGTGCACTTGAGTAGGTGCAGATGGACCGGAGCCTCTGCACACACAACCTCCTGCATCTTATTCCCAAGTGAAGTGGCCCGAGAACCACACTCTTCCACATGGTCAGTGGGCGGGTTCAGTGGGACAATCCAGGTTGAGCCGTTGGCCCAGGCAACTGTGAATTTTTAGGCTTTCTGTGAACATGTGCCACTTGTTTTTTCACTTAATAATCTAAATCCAGTTTGCCTGAGGTTCTCTGACTGATGATCAAAGAAGAAGGGAGGATCGGAGGCAGCAGTGGCACCTCCACTGGGAATGCCCACTCTCAGTCAGTTCTCAGGAACCTTTGCCAAGCCTGGCTGCCATCCCGGCTGCGCAGCCGATGCCCCGAGAGTCTCCGGACAGGCCTCAGTCCTGTGGAGAAGAAACAGAGCCTGTGTTTTTTCACGTTCCTTGATGGACTTTCTTGTTTTGCAGCTGATGCCTTTTTCAAAGCCGCCATCAGCCTCATCCCAGAAGTCCCCAAGACAATCAATATTGATGGAAAGATGCGGCCGTCGGAACCCTTCCTTCTAGAGTTCCTCTGCAATTTCTTCTCAACTTTGTTAATAGTTCCGGTGCGTCCCCCACGAGAGCTGAAGGTTGTGTCTGGCTCTGACTTGCTAACATGGCCATCCTCGGCCCTAAGCATACAGGGTGTTCTGTCTGTGCTGGTTTGTAAGTCAGCTGCTTGAATGTCTAAGTGTATTTCCCACTCATTTGGTGTCCTGAATGTATTAGTTGAAGCTCTCCATGTGGTCAGGGGGTCACTTAGTGATTTAAGGGTTCAGACTCCCACTCTTTCTGTGTCCTGAATGTATTAGTGGAGACTCTCCATATGGTCAGGGAGTCACTTAGTGATTTAAGGATGCAGGCTCCCACTCCTTCTGTGTCCTAAATGTATTAGTTGAGGCTCTCCATATGGTCAGGGAGTCACTTAGTGATTTAGGGGTACAGGCTCCCACTCCTTCTGTGTCCTAAATGTATTAGTTGAGGCTCTCCATATGGTCAGGGAGTCACTTAGTGATTTAGGGATGCAGGCTCCAGGACCACAATGCCTAGGGTGGATTCCCAGGCCCCCTCTGCACTCTGCAGGCTTGGGTAATATATGATATTACTGGGCTGCAGTTTCTTTGTCTATAAAACAACAACAACAATAATAATAATAATAGTATCTACATCTAAGTATTAATGAGAATTAAATGAGTGAATATGCATATGTGTTTTGGACAGTGACTTGGCCCATAGGAAGCTCTGAAAAGGGGGATGGCAAGTACTAGAAACAAAACCATGGCAGCTGAGACCAAAGGGGCATTGTTAGAAGGATCCTGGCATTTCGTGTGGAATGTAGGTGAGCAGTTAGGCTTGCAAGGGAAGAACCAGCATCCCCCACCCCCAGGACAAACACTGGAGGGGCTCTGAGCCGAAGCTCAGCCATGCCTGCGGGTCTCAGAGCAGCAATGAATTTAGATGAAAGAAAACATGATGTCTTTGTTCTTATAAACCTCATGAGATGTAGCCTCTTCCTCTGCTACAAATTATAGGCACTGAGCCAGTGTGTCGCAGTAGCTGGGACTTTGTCACCAGTGAAATCACTTTGTGCTCTCGCCAGGCAGCTCAGTTGAAGCATTTCCCCGGGGAATCAAAGGGTCTTGAGTTCGATTCCCAGTCATGTTACAGGTTCCACCCCAGTTGAGGCACATGCATGAGGCAACTGACTCATGTTTCTCTCTCAAATCCATGTTTTTCTCTCCCTTATTGCCTCTTCCACTAGAAACAATGGAAGTCATATCCTTGGGTGAGGATTAGAGAGATAGATAGGTAATTGATAGGTAGAGAGAGAAAGAGATGATAAATAATTTAGATAGATAGATAGATAGATAGATAGATGATAGATAAATTAGATAGATAGATAGACAGACAGACACAGACACATAGGAATCACCAATATACTCATATCACAATCCAGGTGTGAAAGATTTCAGAACATTGATTATGTGCTTCTTTCCCTAAAAAGCACAGAAGTTATTGGTCTTAAAGGCGTTCAGCAAAGAGTCATAGATTACACATGACACCTATCCTGAAAAAACATTGTGGTGACTGTTTTAGTGAGTTAGCTTCCTTGGTAGTCTTATATGATTGATGTTCTGCACAGTCTTCTGGGGAGCCCATGAGCCTCACAGGCGGGACAGCATCCGACGCAGATGAGCCAGGCTCTTGGTGGAGCCGAATGGGCAGGACTCGGGATGCTGGTTGACACATGGGTCCCTGGGACCTGTCCCAGGAGAATCCCCTGAACCATGAAGTCCAAGTAGCCCTAGAGTCACACTGAGGAACACCCTTTTGCCCTTGGGACATGAAAGGAACTCGGCTCATGGGACACAGCTCCTTTTAGGTTTTGAAAATGTCCTACAGTTGGTTGTGGTGACGGCTGCCCAGCTCTGCATATACAAGCAGCCGTTGACTTGTGCGTTTTAAATGGTGAATTACTGGATGTGTGAAGTGTGTCCCAGCGACCGAGGAGACAAAAAGGACTCAGCTCCCACAGCTTCCCACACATTCTGGCAAAAGGGTGAGAGACTGAGCTCGACTCTTGACTCTGCATGTTCAGATCTCCTGCTCAGTCCTTCATAATCATTTTCTTCCTTGCTTAGTCCAGGTAACTTCCCGAGGAAGGAGCGAAGGAAGCAGAGCTGGGAGGAGGGAGCTGACCAATGTTGCTGTGCATGGGCTTTTGGGAGGCATTTCCTTCTGCACATGAGGTTTTCTTTGAAAACTCTCCAGAGCCCAGTGAGCAGCCTGTGCTTGGAGTCAGAAGCTTACATTTGGTCTTGACCCAGTGGTGCCAAGGCCAGTGACCGTGGCAGGTTTTGTAACTCCTCTAAGCCTCAGTTGGCGCTTTCCTAAAATCTCACCAAGAACCCCTGCTGGGAGGGTGACAGCGGGAGCAGGAAGCTGTGGATGCCCATTGTGAGCCTGCAGTCAGGTTAGGACTGAGGCAGGAGGTGGAGCCAGTGTGTCATATACTTGCTGGCCACATAGTCATAGGAAACATTTGTGATGAATTACTGATTTTTAAAAATTTACAGGTCACAGAAAAACCTAGATTTTCAGTTCCTCTTAAAAAATCAGGTCCTGCCATGTGGGGCCCCTTCCCTGACCTGGCCCATTGGCCACAGCTAGGGAGAGCTGCCCTGCTCAGAGTGGTGGTGTGAGTCATTTCTCCAGTTCCCCTGGATATCTCCAGATCCATGGGACCCATTTCTATTGCCTACCTGGCCCCTGAAGCAGTCTTGGGCATGCCCCCTGGTCTCAGCAGGTCATCTGGCTGCCAGCAATGGCCCTTGGCTTTGCTGGGGTTGCCACAGTTTCTGACTTCTTACTGCAGTTGACCCTTGAAGAACATGGGTTTTGAATTTCCAGGGCACATTCATGCATGGACTTCTTTCAATAAATATACAGGTAGCCCTCTGTATGCCCAGGTTTTGCATCTCAGCCAATTGTGTACTAAAAATAAATTTTTTTCTACTGTTGGGCATGCCCTGCTGCAAAGGGCCAACTGTGTGGGTTTTTCTATAAGGTGCTTGGGCATCCATGGATTTTGTGTCTTTGGGAGTCCTGGATGCCCCATAGATACCAAGGGACTGATTTTGGGAACTCAAGAGCTACATGCAGATTTTTGGTTATGTTTTGCTAAAGCCTTTGTCAATATTCAGTTCTAGGAATCCTCCCCCAAGCCCTACAAGTGGAAGTCTGTGAGCCTTTTCCACTGAGGGAAACATAGAGCTGGAGTGCCGTGCGTTTGCATGAGGTCATGCAGCTACAGAGCTGGGATTTGAACTGAGGTCTTTGCTCCTCCAGAGCCTTTCTGCAGGACCTGGAAATGTTCTCAGTGGCCTTACCTTGGAGCTGCAACGCCCGCTTTCCCTTCTATGGCATGCAGCAGTGTGGCTTCAGGATGTGCGGCTGGACAAGGCTGAATGCTGAGTGAGCTCAGAGCCACAGATGGCCACATGTGAGCATATGTCTGCTCAGAACAGGTTTATCCTGAAGACAATTCCCATCTTCTACTTTATTCTGGTTCAGATTGTTACATTTCATGTCACAGCTTTTATTGTTAATTTTTTCAAAGGTTTTATTAACGTAAGGACAATTAGCATGAGACTTACCTCAACACATTTTTAATTACATAGAGCATATTGTTGAATCTAGACGCACTGTGGTCTTGCAGATCCTGAATTACCTTGAAACTTTAAGCTCATTAATAACTCCCCATTTCTTTCTCCGAGCCTTGGCCTTGGCAACCACTAGTCCACAGTTTAATTCTATGAACTATTTTACATGCTTTAGGTAAGTGGAGTCATGCCACTTTTGTCTTTCTACAATTGACTTATGTCACTTAGCCTAATGTCTTCAAGGTTCATTTATGCTGTCATAGATGACAGCAATTTTCTTCTTTTTAAGGCTGCATAGAATCCCATTGTGTTCTATGGTTTTTATCCATTTCTCTACCAGTGGGCAGTTAGGTTATTTCCACATCTTAGTGATCATAAATAGTGCAATCATGAACATGGGAGTAGTGATATCTCTGTGAGGTCTTGATTTCAATTATTTTGGACAAATATTTGGAGGTGGGATTGCTGGATCATATGGTGGTTCTAATTTTAATTTGGTGAGAAATGTTCATACTGTTTTCCTAAGTGGCTGTACCATTTTGCATTACCAACAACAGTGCACAGGCTATTTGAAGGTTGAAAAGCTTTGAATTGTTTTATTTTTGAGGAAAGAAATGGAATCATTTATTATGATTTGTTTTGCTCTTGTTAAACTTTATTTTTATTGATGACACTATTACACAAGTCCCCATCTCCCCTTCCTTTGCTTATCTCTATCCAACCCCTACCCACCTTTCCTTTGGCCCTCACCACACTGTTGTCTGAGCCCATGGGCTATGTTCTTTGGCTAATCTCTTCACCTTCTTTCATCCAGCCCACACCTCCCCTTTGACGCTGTTAGTTTGTTCCCATGCATCTGTGCCTCTTGTTTTATTTTGTTGGTCAGTTTATTTTGTTCATTATATTCCACATATAACTAACTGGCTTATTTCTTTTAGCATAATACTGTCCATGTCCATCTGTGCTGTTACAAAAGATAAGATTTCCTTCCTTTTACGGCATGTAATATTCCATGGTATAAATGTACCACAGCTTTTTTTATCCATACATCTATTTATGGGCACTTGGGCTGTTTCCAGATCTTAGCTATTGTAAATTGCGCTGCTGTGAACATAGGGGTGCATATGTCCTTTCTGATTGGTGTTTCGGGTTTCTTAGGATATATTCCCAGAAGTGGAATCTCTTGGTCATAAAGCAGTTCTATTTTTAATATTTTGAGGAAATTCCATACTGTTCTCCACAGTGGCTGCATACTAGTCTGCATTCCCACCAGCAGTGCAGTAGGATTCCCATTCTCCACATCCTCACCAGCACTTGTCATTTGTTGATTTGTTGATGGTAGCCATTCTGGTAGGTGTGAGATGGTACTTCACCATTGTTTTAATTTGAATCTTTCTGATGATATTGACCTGGAGCATCTTACCTAATAATAGGCAAATACTACACCCACAGCCATTCACTGAGTATGCAAATTAACCCAACAAAGATGGAGGTTAATTTGCATATACAGGTGGGTGGGCAGTGCCATAGCTTGCTCCTGGGGGTCTGGGTCCACCGGGGGTGGAGGAGGCTGGGCGGGCAGCACCAGACACCACCCACAAGGTACGAGTCCATCAGGCCAGGAGAGGTGGGGTAGGCAGTGCCAGACGCCACCAGAGGGATCCAGGTCCATCACAGGCCCTGGGAGAACAGCCCACCAAGCCACTCCTGCGGGGCCCCGGGAACATTGCCGCCCCAGGGAGCACACCTGGGCATGCTTAGCCACTCCCGTGGGGCCCCAGAAACATCACAGGCATGGGATTGATGAGACCCAGACCAGGCCTCTGACCACAGATTCACAGCTTCGCAGAGACAGAGGGCAGAGATCTGCCTCACCTACAGAGAGACAGGTACTACAGTGGCCCCAAGATGCGGGTGGGCCCGGCCAGGGATCAAGGGGCATAGAAAGACTCCCAGGCAGAGGGGCAAGGACCCGCAGCCTTTAGAGGGGCGTTGAGGGGTGGTGCCACCTCACTGTAGGGGTGCCGCACCACAGGGTATCAGACTGACTGATGTGATTCAGAAAAGCTCTCAGTGCTAACCAGCCTTGCCAAAGAGGCCTTAACACTTCAGAGACACTGACTCCTGCTCCTGCCTTGACCCAAAAGCAAGCGTGTGCCACACAGCCCCACAGCAGAGCATGCCTAGGCAGTGAGTATGAAGCCTTCTACCTGCTCTGGAGAAGTGGGGGTAATAAAGAATGGGGGGCAGGTGACTGGGGAAAGGAAAGAATGTGGAGTGTTCGCGATGAAGAGGTGCTTGAGAAAGAGGCTTGGAAGCCCTACACAAAGGCTTGTTCTATTTGCCAGGTGGCTGCCCCTTAGGAAGGGCAGTGAGCATGGCTTTGAGGGCTCCCTGTACATAGAATTGCCAACTGGAATTGGCCGCAGTTTTCTGGTCTGTAGAATGGATTAAGTGTGTCCCAGTGCCTTCACTGAGCTTTGATGGCCAATTGAGATACTGCATAAGGAAAATGAGGGAAGAAGTGAGAAAGAAGAGGAAAGGCAAACAACACAAAAGAAAGATGGGAAGGAACCTGTAAACCCATTGTCACTTAAAAAGGGAATATATTCAATAATGTTGTAATGATGGTATGATGCAAGGTAGATACTGGAAATATCAGGGAATACTTTGTAAAGTATATGATTGTCTAACCACTATTCTGTAACAATATAAAACCTGAAACCAATACAAAATAATATTGAATATAAAGAAATGAAAATTGGAGTGAAGAGGAGAACCAAGATGGCAGCATAAGGTATATACCTGTATGTGCTGCCTCTCACAACCACACCAAAACTACAACTAAAAGACAAAATGACTATCCTTCAGAACCACGGGAAAGCTGGTGGAATGGAAGTTCTACAACTAGAAGGAAAGAAAAAGGTGCATTGAGACCTGGTAGAACGTGCAGAAGCTCAGAAAGGCAGAGGTACAGAAATGCGTGCGAATCGGGCTGGCGTGTGCTATTGTTTTTTTTCAATTGGGAGGGAGTTACAAGTTCCCAACTGCTCTGAACTCCAATTTCTGGCGAGATCCTGGGGACCCAGACTCATACAAGGAGAAACTGAATTGTCAGCCATTGGGTCGGAAAGAGAGAGTGGCCTTCTCATAGAGGTGTGCACAGGAATCATTGTTTACTACACTGGGGCGCGGGATGCAGGACACGGAACAGAACACAGCAGAGAGGGCTGACTGGTAGCCATCGCTGTTTGCCACGCCCTAGCCTAGTGATTCCCTGAGACCCCACCCCGCCCAATTTACAAACCCACCAATCTGTGCACAGTGGCTTTTGCTTATGAATGGTCTGGCTTCTTGCAGCTTAACCTAACAAATTGCAACTGGGTCAGACAACTCCAAAACTTCCAAACTCCAAGCAAAGAGGAGAAATCTGCAAATCTCCCTGTAGCTTCTACTGGATGACTTCAGACACTACCTGACATGCAACTCCTTGGAGATCCAGGAACCAGTGCACCTAGAGGTCAGTCTTAGATGACACCAGATTTCACTCCTCACATACATAACTGACACACTCAAGAGGCAGACTCAGGAGGAATCTAAGATGGCGGCATAGGTAAACACCTACACTGCTGCCTCGCACAACAATTTAAAAACTACAATTAAAAGACAGAACGGACATCATCCAGAACCACAGGAAAGCTGGCTGAGTGGAAATTCTACAACTAGAAGGAAAGAGAGGGGCTCACAGAGACCCAGAGGAGCTGCAAAAAGCTGAGGTACGGAGACGCGCGCGCAGAGAGAGCGGGTGCTGGAGTACCTGGCTGGCTTTCTCTGGCGGGAGGGAAACGGAGGCTCCCAACGGCATTGAACCCCTTCTCTTACGACACTAAACCCCAGATCCAGCCGAAACTCATATGGGGTGAGTTTGGACTGTGAAAAGAGAGAGGTGCACGAAAATTTAGGGGAGTCGCAAAAGATCAGAGGGCTAGTGGCGGCGCGCACAGCACTGCGTGGAGGACAGACTGCTGATTGTGCCGCTGGCTTTCACGAGTGGGCGGGAGACAGACCCTCCCAACTGTGCCACTTCTGAGTCCACTAAGCCCCTGTTTCTGGCGAAACCCTGGAGACCTAGACTCATGTGGTCCTGGTGAGCAGGGGAGCTGAAAGGCAGCGGTCTAGAGGCACTGCAGGTGCGCGTGCACAAGGACCGCTCCAGCGATTACCCGTGAGACTCAGGGGCCGTGGAGGGCGGGGCCGACTGGAAGGCAAGGCGGTCCCTTAAGCCCTGAGACTCCACCCATCGCAAGCTCAACAGAGGCTTCTTTGGTTTGCAAGTCTGGTATTATAAGGCTGAATTCAACACAGAAGTTTCCCCGGCATAGTGAAAATGCCGAGACAAGGGAAGGGATCACAAAAAAAAGAAATGGAGGAAAAGAAACGACTGGATATAGAGTTCAAAACCACGCTTACAAAGTTTTTCAAGAATATGCTAGAAAAGTTGGATAAATTTGGCGAGACCCAAGAGGAGATGAAAAAGGACATACTAGAGACACTGACTGAAATAAAAAATATTATACAGAGTCCTAACAGCAGACTAGAGAAAGGCAAGAATCAAGTAAAAAATTTGAAATATAATGAAGCAGAAAACACTCAACTGGAAAAGCAAGAAGAAAAAAGAATCCAAAAATGTGAAGATAATGTAAGGAGACTCTGGGACAGCTTCAAGCGTACCAACATCAGAATTGTGGGAGTGCCAGAAGAGAGAGAGCAAGATACTGAAAACCTATTTAAAGAAATAATGACGGAAAACTTCCCACATCTGGTGAAAGAAATAGACTTACAAGTCCAGGAAGCACACAGAACCCCATATAAAAGGAATCCAAAGAGGACCACACCAAGACACATCATAATTAAAATACCAAGAGCAAAAGACAAAGAGAGAATATTAAAAGCAGCAAGAGAAAAACAGTTCATTACCTACAAGGGAGCACCCATACGACTGTCATCTGATTTCTCAACAGAAACGATGCAGGCCAAACGGGAGTGGCAAGAAATATTCAACGTGATGAATAGCAAGAACCTACAACCAAGAATAATCTATCCAGCAAAGCTATCATTCAGAATTGAAGGGCAGATAAAGAGCTTCACAGATAAGAAAAAGCTAAAGGAGTTCATCAACTCCAAACCAGGATTATATGAAATGCTGAAGGGTATTCTTTAAGAAAGGGAAGAAGGAGAAAAATGTAAAGATAAAAATTATGAACAACAAAGTGATCACAAATCCATACCTATCAACAAGTGAATCTAAAAAGTGAATTTAAAAATCTGATGAGCAGAATAAACTGGTAAATATAATAGAATGAGGAGCATAGACAGGGAATGGACTGACCATTCTCAGGTGAAAGGGGATTCAAGGGTGTAGGAAGAAATTAGACAAAAATCTTACACCTATGGATGAAGACAGTGGCGGGGATAAGGGCAGGGGGGTAAGGAGAGGGAATCACATGGAGGAGAGCTATGGGGGGAAAAGAGGAACATCTCTAATAAACTGAACAATAAAGATTTATTAAAATACAGTGGTACCTCGAGATACGAGTGCCCTAACATACGAGATTTTTGAGATACGAGCCATCGAGCGAGCAATTTTTGCTTTGAAATCCGACCAACATTTGAGATAGGAGTAATTGCGCAGATCGGCCAGCTGCACACGACCCACCAGTTTACCGCGATTCGAGCGTCTCATAGTTTTCCATGCCTCAAGGTTATGGAACGAATTAAACTCGTATCTCGAGGTACCACTATAATAGCAATAAAAACAACAACATAAATGCAAAAAAAAAATTGGAATGAAATTCTTATAAATTTCAAAGTTTAAATAAAGACTATAAAGGAAGGAAGGGGGAGAATAAAAATAGTGTTTTTCATTTTACTACTCTATTATCTTTTCAGTACTTGAAAAAGACAGTCAGGCCAGCAAGGGAGCAATTAGGGGGCAATCAGGTAGGCAGGTGAGCGGTTAGGAGCCAGCGGTCCCAGATTGTGAGAGGGATGTCCAACTGCAGATTTAGGCCCTAAACCTGCAGTTGGACATCTCCTGAGGGGTCTCAGATTGGAGAGGGTGCAGGCTGGGCTGAAGGATACCCTTCCCAGTGCCCAGTGAATTTCATGCACTGGGCCTCTAGTTTTTTTATATGTCTCTTGGCCATCTGTATTTCCTCTTTGGAGAGGTGTCTATTCAAGTCCTTTGCCCAGTTTTTAATTGGATTGTTTATCTTCATGGTGTTGAGTTGTGTAAGTTTTTATGTATTTTGGATATTAGCCCTTTATCAGATGTATCATTGTCAAACATGTTCTCCCTACGGTGGATTTCCTTTTTATTTTGTTAATGATTTATTTTCTGTGCAGGAGCTTTTTAGTTTAATAGTCCCATTTGTTTATTTTTTCCTTAGTTTCTCTTGTCCTAGTAGGTATATGAGCAAAAATATTGCTATAAGAGAGAGCTAACGTTTTATTTCCAGGATTTTTATGGTTTCATGATTTACATTTATTATGTTTTTTTATCTATTTTGAGTTCAGTCTTGTGTATAGTATAAGTTGGTGGTCTAATTTCATTTTTTTGCATGTACCTATCCAATTTTTCTAACATTATTTATTGAAGAGACTGTCTTTATTCCATTGTATGCTCTTGCCTCCTTTGTCACATGTTAATTGACTTTGATGAGTCAATTTCTGTGCTCACTGTTGATTGATCTCTATGCCTGCTATATGCCTGTTCTTATGCCAGTACCAGGCTATATTAATTACAGGTCTTATAGTATAGATTGATATCTGGTATTGTGAGCTCTCCAACTTTGTTTTTCTTTCTTAAGATTGCTGCAGCTATTTGGGGTCTTCTTTGAATCCATATCAATTTTTGGAATATTTGATCTGGACCTGTTAAACATGCCATTGGTATTTTAATAGAAATTGCATTGAATCTGTAGATTACTTTGGGTAGCTTGGACATTTTAATGATGTTAATTCTTCCAAATCATGAACACTTAGTTGTGTCTTCCTCAATTTGTTTCTTCAATGACCTGTAGTTTTCCAAGTACTGGTCTCTTACCTCCTTGGTTAAATTTATTCGTAGGTACTTTTTTTTTCTTGGTTGTAATTGTAAATCAAATTGTTCTCTTAGTTTCTCTTCATGATAGTTCATTATTAGTGTATGAAAATACTACTGATTTCTGAATATTAATTTTGTAACCTGTTACTTTGCCAAAATAATTTATTAAATCTAGCAGTTTTTTAGTGGAATCTTTAGGGTTTTCTATGTACAATATCTTGTCATCTGTAAGAAATGAGTTTTACTTCCTGATTTTTCAATTTGGATGCCTTTTATTTCTTCTTTTTGTCCAATTGCTGTGGCTAAGACTTCAATACAATGTTGAATAAGAGTGGTGAGAGAGGGCAGCCCTGTCTTATTCCTAATCTTAAGGAAAACACCTTTAATTTTTGCCCATTGAGTATGATGTTGGCTGTAGGTTTTTCATATATAGCCTTTATTATGTTGAGGTATGTTCCCTTTATTCCTAGTTTCCTGAATGTTTTTATTATAAATGGTGGATTTTATTTAATGCTTTTTCTGCTTCTATGGATATGATCATGTCATTTTTGTTTATAATTTTGTTTATGTGATGTATCACATTTATTGATATTTGAATATTGTACCAGCCTTTCATCCTGGTAATAAATCCCTTGATCATGGTATGTGATCTCTTTAATGTATTGTTGGATCCAATTTGCTAATATTTTGTTGAGGATTTTAGCATCTATGTTCATCGGTTTCTTTTGTTATAATGTCTTTCTTTATCTGATTTGGGAATTAGTGGTTCTGTTGAGAAATCAGCTGATAGCCTTATGGGAGTTCCTTGTAGGTAACTGATGGTCTCTCTCTTGTTTCCCTTAAAAGTCTCTCTTTGTAACATTTGCCATTTCAATTATGCTGTGTCTTGACTGGAACTGCCTGTGTTTCTAGAACTTCTCTGACTTTTTCCTTTACTAGGTCAGGTTATTTCAAACAGCTTCTCTGTCCCTTTCTTATTTTCTTTTCCTTCTGCACCTCTACGGCATGGATGTTGTTATAATCATGTTAGACCAAAGTTCTCTTAAACTTTCCTCCTGCTTTGTAATACTTTTTGCTTTAGCTACTCTGATTGGGTGTAATTTTTTTTTCTATTTTGTCTTCCAAATCATTGATTAGATCCTTTGCTTCATTTAACCTACTTTTTATTACTTTCAGTGTATTCTTCATTTTCAGCTGGTTCTTTTTCATGGTTTCTATGTCGTTTTTTTCATGCTGTTGTAGTTCTCACTGATTTCCATGAGCATTCTCATAGCCATTACTTTGAACTCTATGTCTGATACATTGCTTGCCTCCACTTTATTCAGCTCTTTTTTTTTTTAGATGCCTCCTGTTCTTTCTTTGGGGGCCTGCACTTTACCTCTCCATTTTGGCTGTCTCTTTGTGTTTGTTTCTGTGTATTAGGTAGAATTTCTATGAGTCCCAGTCTTTTGGGTGGCCAAATTATGTATTGGATGTCCGGTGGGACCCAGTGGTGCAGTCTCCTTGATCTCCAGAGCTGGATGCTCTAAGGAAGGCTCCTTGTGGGAGTTATGTGGCCCTCCTATTGTACTTGGCTCCTGATTATGTTGGTCTGTTGTGAGTGGCTGGGCCCTCAGACTGTGTGGGTATATGGGTAAACCTCAGTTACTTTATAGGAGGTGTTGTGCAGGGGCTACCCAATGGGGCATGGTGGTTCGCACAGGGTTTGGCGCCACTTGTGTGGCTAGTTCATTCACTCTGTGTGTGGCGTGAAGCCCACTGGTTGTGTTGGTGCTGGGCCCACTGGGTGGGTCAGGTACAGATTGTGTGTAACTGGCCACACAAGATGTGGTATGGACATCATGTTATCCTATATAATAAAAGCCTTGGTGGCATCACACACTCGTGCAACGGCCTCATGTTATCACAAGATGGCCTCGCCCCCATTGTCACAAGATGCCCAGCAGGGGAGGGCAGTTGGGAGCAACCAGGCCAGCAGGGGAGGGTCATTGGGGGCAATTGGGCAAGCAGGGGAGGGCAGTTGGGAGCAATCGGGCCAGCTGGGGAGGACAGTTGGGGTCAGTTTAGAAGGGCAATTGGGGTGATCAGGCCAGCAGGGAAGCAGTTAGGGGACAATCAGCTGCCAGGCAGAAGCAGTTAAGGGCAATTAGGCAGGCGAATGGTTAGGAGTCCCGGATTGTGAGAGGGATGTCCAACTGTTGGTGCAAGATTGAGCATCCCCTGAGAGGTCCCAGATTGGAAAAGGTGCAGGCTGAGCTGAGGAACACCCCCACCAAGTGCATGAATTTTGTGCACCAGGCCTCTTGTCCTATATAATAAAAGTCTATTATACTAAGTGTTCAGTGAACTGGTTGGCTAAGTGTAATATGCTAATGATATGCTAAGGCTGCTCAACTGCTTGCTATGACATGCACTGACCACCAGGGGGCACATGCTCTGATCACGTAGGTGAGTTTGCTATTGGGGTCCAGCCAATTGGGACTGAGTGAGGTAGACCGGACATGCCCTAGAGCCCTCCCGTGGCCCCTCCCCAACTGGCCAACCTCCCACATCCCTCCCTGGCCCTGATCGTGCACTGATGGGGTCCCCCGGCTTGGCCTGCGCCCTCTCACAATTCAGGACCCCTTGGGGGATATGGTTTTGGCCCCATCCTGTAGGCCAGGCTGAGGGACCTCACTGGTGCACGAATTTGTGCATTGGGCCTCTAATTAAGATCTTTATTCAACCAACACTTACATGCCCCTTACAGCGGGCCAGTAGCCACCACAGTGTTCATTGCTGTGTCTGCATCTACTAGATCTGCGTGTACTTGGGAGGGGCCAGTCTGTGAAAGGGCAACTTCTCCAGTTTAGGGCTGGGGCAGGTCTGTCAAAGGCCCAAGGCTCCCTTTGTCTACCTCCCCCTTTAGCCACTCCGCCTCTTCTGGGGTGGTCTGTCTTCCTCCAGAGACTTTCAAAAGGAGACTCTGGGAGATCCAGGCTAGGTGAGACATGCCAATTGGTGAGGATTAAAGTAACAATAGGGAGCCTCATTAAATGTAACAATTGAGGAGCTAAGGTATGAGGTGAGATCTAGGCCAGCAGTCACCAACCTTTGGGACCTCACTCCCACCCAGGGGAAATGGGCCTCAGGCAGGCTGGCTGTGCTGTCCAACGCTCACCCCCCTGCCACAGCTCCTTTGTCCTTCAGCCTCTGTCAGACTGGCCAGCGCCCAGGAGCCAGCTCTGCGAGTCAACAGGCCCCCTCTGTGCCTAGACAGTGTGAGTGCCTCTGGGAGGAGTGTGGTTTGGAGCGGGGCTGCCAGTGCACATCCCAGGTCTCTGGGCCACCTAACCCTCTCAGTGGCTGCGCTCCCACCTGAAATGGGTGCAGAGGGAGATTGGTGTCATTATATCATTACAGCATCTTCCCGGGACATAGAAAAGTTACCATAAAAGTCACCTACTGTTCTGTTTTTATAGCCACCTTAGTGACTTGAGCACAAAGAAGGTGCTCAAAAGTGCAATCCATGCAATACTTACTGAGTGCCCCTCTATGCCTAACACCCTCCCAGGAGCCAGGTGGGCACTGCTTGCACTGGAGTTGGCTCTTGGCAAATAGGCTGGGTATAGTATGTCCTGGAGGCTGCAGGCTGGAATGAGAGAGAAATGGACAGACCAGGAGGTGCTGTGGGGGTCAGGAGGTGGAACTGGCCCTGGAGGAGACAGCAGGATGACTTGGGACAAAGAAGGATGAGGGAAGTCTAGCCAGGTGGCTGAGTTGGAGTTTGATTACCAGTTAGGTTGCTGGTTTGATGTCAGGTCGGGGCACATAGGGGAGGCAACCGATTGATGTTTCTCTCTCTGCCTTCCCTTCTCTCTAAAATAAAAAATAAAAAATTCAATAAACATATCCTCAGGTGAGGATTAAAGTAGCAAAGGGGAGCCGAAACCGGTTTGGCTCTGTGGATAGAGCGTCCGTCTGCAGGCTGAAAGGTCCCAGGTTCGATTCCGGTCAAGGGCATGTACCTTGGTTGTGGGCACATCCCCAGTTGGGGGCGTGCAAGAGGCAGCTGATGGATGTCTCTCTCTCATCGATGTTTCTAACTCTCTATCCCTCTCCCTTCCTCTCTGTAAAAAATCAATAAAAATATATTAAAGTAACAAAGGGGAGAACAATGGGGAACCTTGAGGAGTTAAGGTATAAAATGAGATCTAGGCCAGTGGTCACCAACCTTTCGGATCTCATGGACCACCGGTTGCCAATCACTAGTCCAGGCAGTCTTGGAGCCAGCGTGGCCTTGACAAAGTCCAGCAGAGGGGGCAAGAGGGCCCGAGGCAGAGCTCCTTCTCAGGATGCCTCAGCCCCCACATCCTGGCTGTCTGAGAGCCTGGCCTCTAGGGCTGCCTCCCCTGGGCCCCCAGCTCCCAACTCCCAGCTCAGCCAGCAGGCGCCAGAGGCATGGGATCGGAGGCGGGGTGCCATTGGGAGATGTGGTTTCTCAGAGGCCGCCCCCAGGGCCTTGCAGGCTCTTCTCCAGCTGCAAGGCTGACCATCCAGCATCATTGCTTTTAGCCTAAGGGTGAGGACACTTTCTGCTATGGCCAGGCCCTGGGTGCCCCCCTAGTTCCCTTCATCCTGCCCATGTCTTACAATTAATCTTTACCAGACAATGCCACTAAACCTTTGATGTGCCCTGTGTGCTGCAGGATCTGAATGGCCCAGCAGGTCCCAGGAGTCCTATGGGGCGGCTAGCATGGGCGAGGACAAGGTGCCAGCCTGGCCAGAGGCCCTGGGGACAGGAGCTGACCATTGACTTGGTGGGTGGGTCCCTAGAGGGTGTGGGCAGGGGAACCACCCAATCCAATAGTACTTTTTGGAATGGAATCAAAGCAGCAGACTTTTCTGCATCCCAACACTCTTTAAATTCAGTTCAGCATATGAGAAATACTCTTACTGGCTCTGTGACTGTGTTGGTTTTTCCTTCTCCTGAGAGGATCCTCAGTTTAGCTGTAGTGATGCAGAGTGCTCTCCTGAGCAAGGCTGCTTTTACATCAGGGCCTCGTGCTGACGATATCCTTTGGGAGCTTCTCGAGGAGTAGGCAGGGCTGTGTGTCTGCGGGACCGGCGCCTAGTGTCTATAGCTGGAGGATGGGTGTTCACTGCTCTGTAGGTGAGAGCAGTATTGTAGCTTTGGAAGCAGGCCATTAGCTAACAGGTAACTTGCTTTCCTGTAACTGGGACCACTCAGGGAGGCTTCCAGAGCTATCTGCCCAGCCTGCAGTGTGCTGCCCAGTGGGGTGGGTGGTATCTTACCCTGAGTTTCGGCCTGGGTTTTTCTCCTGCTCAGACCGGGGAACATGTACCTTTATGGTTCTCTGCTAGGATCATCCTGAGCATGGGGTCCTGTTCCTTGTTCGAGAGCTGCTCAGCGTGATCCAGGACTACACCTGGGAGGACACCAATGATGACAGGATTCGCATCTACACCTATGTGCTGCACCTGCTGTCCGCCATGAGCCAGGAAACCTACCTCTACCATGTGGACAAAGGTAGCTGGGCCTCCCACCAAGTGCACGGGGCTGACCTTTCATGAAAGTCAAGTAAAATGTCTTTTTTTTTTTTTCCATTTAATCTGCCTTGTGCTTGCCTACCACTGACTTCCACTTCCAGTCTAGCATCTCGCTAAACTTGCCCAGTATAAGAATTACCTAGTTCCTGAGCCTGCCTGCCCTTCTAAATTAGAGTCTTAAGTAAAGACCTGAGATCTGTGCCTTGTAACAAGCATTCAAGGACCCAGATTTGACACGTAGATGAATCCAGAAAATCCCACCGTGGGGTCGGTGCTGCCTGTGGTGTCCTACAAAATAGCCTCGACTGGTGGTTAGTGTGCACATTCATGAGCAGCACCTGGCCTCTCAGACCCAGCCTCAGGTGCCCTGGTCTGGGTATTTGCCCATGCTTCCCAGTATTGCCGGCTCGGCCAGCCCGGCAGACATGGGGAGGAAGGATGGCGTGGTGACTGGTGTTGCCGGCTGAACTTGCTGCTGCATCTTTGGGAGCAGCACCTCACGTTCCATGCATGGCAGCGACGACCCACTGCTCTCTGAGCCTCAGTTCTAATTTTTGATTTCCCAAAAAATGGCCCTATTGTTAAAATGCTTTCGCCAATAATTGTATACTATGGGGTTTAAGCAACGGTCTCTCCATGTGAAAGGTTCAGGACAAAAGCCTGAGTTCGGAATCCCGGCCCTGGCTCTCAGGGCTCTGTGGCCAGGATTGGAAGCAGGTGCCCTCTGACTCCAGGGGCCTCTTTTTCCTTGAACCCTCCCAGTACCATGATGAGGACAGGCACCAGGGGAGACTCAGAAAGACCACACGGTTTACCAGCCATATGGATCAGGATCCAGCCCCTTGTCATAGGAGTGGAATTCACATGCAGGACTTGGGGCACATATTACGCTGCCTCCTTGATTACAAAGTAAAAGTGTCTTAATTAAGTGTAACAGGACGTACATAACACAGACTACACACTACACAGAGCTATCACAGTGAGTGTACCCAGGTGGCCACCACCCATAGCAGAAAGCTGGGTGGCTCCAGTGGCAGCAGTGCCTTCCTCTCCAGATGGCACTGGCCTGCCTGCTGACACTCCCAGTTTATTGCCAATTTGACTTTATGTAAATGAGCTCATTTGGGAAGCATTCTTTGGTTTCTGGCCTATGACTCCATGTTGAGTCGCTGAGATTCCTGTGCACTGGAACTGCAGACCTACTAACACTGCCCTGTCTGTCCATGGATGGTGCCCCAGGGCTCATTCCTGTATGGACAGTCATCTGTGTTTGCAGCCTGCTGTCTGAGTGCGTATGGCTCTCGTGCACACTGTGTTGGATGTGCCTTGGCCACTCGGATGGTGGTACTCGGCTGTGCTGGTTCTGGGCAGTTTCTCAAAGGTTGCATGAGTGACACTCGTCATGAAGGGTTCCAGTCATATGGCCGGCCATTGTGATTGGGATGCACTGATGCGTGTCATTTGCATTTTTCTGAGGGCTAATGAGGTTGAGCCACAGTCCCTGTATCTGTGGGCAGTTTTATCTCCTCTTTGTGATGGGCAAGTGCAGGGGTCTGTACAGAGGCCCCTTCAGAGGAAGGCTCTTCTCTCCAGGTAACCTTCCCACACAGGGAGACCACAGGGCAGAGCTATAAGGTGCATGGCTAGGGCTACAGGCTGAGGCTCCTTCCTGGCTTGGAGAAAGGGAAAGGATGGGTTTTCTTTGCCTTCCTCTTGGCCCAGCTGTTTACTTCGAATGCACTGGTGACTTGACCTGTCAGTAGAAAGTGGTCTGGGGCTGCAAGTTTTCTGCCCCACCCCTTCTCATTCTAGGCAGCCTTTTATTTTCATTTTTCTGTTAATCCTCACCCGAGGATATTTTTCCATTGATTTTTAGAGAGCATGGAAAGGAGAGGGAGACACAGAGAGAAACATCAATGTAAGAAAGACACATCAATTGTTTGCCTCCTGCATGAGCCCTGACCAGGGCCTAGGAATCTGTAACTGAGGTACAGGTCCTCAGGCCAACACTCTATCTGCTGAGCCAGACCGGCGAGGGTCAGGCAGCCTTTGAATAATGATGTGAAGCTGGGCCAGATATTTTTGCATTTATGAAGGGTGGCTTGGCTGCTTTCTTTCCAGATTATTAAAAAGAAAGTTTTGAAGTTATCTAAAGCAAGCACTCCAGTGCTTCATGCATGAGGGAGGGCATGTGGTGTGGACAGGAAGAGTACTTGGGGCAGAGGGTGGTACCTGGGCATCCCCACTCTCTCCCTTCAGGCTGTGCTTGTGCACTGTGGGAACCCCTTTCACGTCCCGTGTGGTTCAGGGTTCTGGAGAAGGCTGCACACAAATGGAAAGAGACTAGGAAAGTATTAATTTGGGAATATTGAGGGGCCAGGTGGGCACCACCTCTAGTGGGAGGATTACCCACTGCTCTGGCCTTGCTATCCCTTTTATTAAGACTATGGGATACATCCATAGCCTTTAGGCAGGACATTCCAATAACAGAAATTTATGTAAGACAAACAGGTGGAGGCTGCTTCAGCTAACAATGTCTCAACTAAACAATGAGTGATTAGCTCTGACTTTCCAGAGCAATTAAGATTGACCAGCCTTCTGGTTTCCTATCCACATCTTTCTATTAGTGAGACAATGTTCGGTTTCTGGCAGTGCACCTCTTGAGGGGAGGTGAGGATGGGCCCAAGAGCATCGGGAGGGCTGATTCTACATGGGAGGGACCCGTGGAATGTTTATCCACTTCCTGTGGCCTGGACAATTAAGAGCACAGCAAGTTATATTTCTGCAGAGAAATCAAGAAGACACATGTAAACACCTGAACTTGCTGCCTCGCACAACCACTCAAAACAGTGGAATACCACTAAAAGACAAAACAGGTATCTGTTTTGGGAAGGCTGGATGAGTGGAAATTATACAACTAGAAGGAAAGAGAAAAGCACAGTGAAACTTGGAGGAGGTGCAGAGGTGCAGAAGTGAAGTGCTGAGTAGAAACAGCTGGGGCCCCGAGCAGGACTTACTGGGACCACCTCTGAGCCTGATTCCCATAGTCCAGGGGAGATGTCAGTATTCTCTAGCTGTGAGGACTCATGGTCCATGCTGAAAGCATCCCACCCAGTTCCTGGCACCAGGAGGCACATGGTGCTTGGCCCTGCCTGGTGGTCACCAGGGTCCTGATGGCACTCCACACCCTGGCTTCTAGCTCCAGCATCCAGAAGGCTCCAAGGCTGGTGGGAAGTTTGGCTATTCCATCTGCCCTGCTGCAGTTCCCACCCCTGCTTACCTGCCTACTGGTGCCTCGCCCACCAGCGGGGCTGCAATGTCTCCACTCTGCTTTGTCTCCTTAGTGGACTCCAATGATAGCCTCTACGGGGGAGATTCCAAGTTTCTGGCTGAGAACAACAAGCTGTGTGAGATGGTGATGACCCAGATCCTGGAGCACCTGAGGGCCCTGGCCAAGGATGAGGTAGGTGTCCTCGCTTGCTCTAAAGATATGAATTTCTGAGGTGGTTGGATGTGGGTTCATTCTGGAAAAGTTCATGGGAGTGATGTGTTCACATGCAACCATGGAGCCTTGCTCAGCTCTTGGTGGGCCTGCATTCTCCCGGGGGCCCTCACTGCCCAGGGACATCACAGCGCAGTGCCCCTAGGTCCTTCTGTGTTATCGCAAGTGGTCAGAGTCCATTCTTTTTGATGGCCAACTATACTGCACTATATCCATGCACCACCTCTCTTTTATCCATGAGTCTGATGGCCACTGGGGTTTCTTCCTTATTTGGCTGTTGTAAATAAGGCTCCAGTGAACATAGGGGTGAATATATATTTTCAAATTAGTATTTTGTATTTCCTTCGGTAAATACCCAGCAGTGCAATTGCTGCCCTTCTATTTTTAATTTTCTGAGAAAAGTACATACTGTTTTCCATGGTACCTGTACCCACAATCCCACCAACAGTGCACAAAGGTTCCCTTTTCTCCACATCCTCACCAACACTTGAATGTTTATTGATGATAGATAGCCACTGTGACAGGTGTGAGGTGATACCTCATGGTGGTTTTAATTTGCGTTTTTCTGATGAGTTGAGCTTCTTTGTCTATTGGCCTTCTCAGTGTCATCTAGAGAAATGTCTATTCAGGACCTCTGCCCATTTTTTAATGGATTTTTTGGTGTTAAGTTATATGAGTTCTTTATATATTTTGGATATTCTTTATTGGATGTATCATTGGAGAATATTTCTCCCATTCAGTGGGTTGTCTTTTTGTTTTGTTGATGGTTTCCTTCACTGTGCAAAAGCTATTTTTAATTTGATGTAGTTACATTTGTTTTATCTTTTCTCTTGTTCCCTTGCCTAAGAAGGCATATCTATAAAAAAAAAAAATCACTAAGAGAAATGTCAGAGTTTACTGCCTATGGTTCCTTCTAATAAGTTTATGGTTCCAGGTCTTATATATAAGGTGTCCCCCAAAAGAAGATATACACACACTTTGAATAAATATAAAGGCAGTGCTTTCATTTTAAAAATTGAGCTACCAATTGAATAAAGATCCTGAATAGTCTCAACAATCTTGAGAAAGAAGAAGAAAGTTAGAGGGATCACAATACCAGATATCAAGCTGTATTACAAAGCCACTGTAATGCAAACAGTCTGGTACTAGCACAAGAACAGGCATATAGATCAGTGGAACAGAACAGAGAACCCAGAAATCAACCAATGCCATTACACTCAATTAATATTTTGATAAAGAAGGCAAGAGCATACAATGGAGCCAAGACAGTGTCTTCACTAAATGGCGCTGGGAAATTTGGATACATGAAAATAAATAAATAAATAAATAAATAAATAAATAAACAAACAAACAAATAAA
>JAAGEH010000092.1:3061014-3197420 GCA_011751065.1 Lasiurus cinereus | reverse complement strand
GGAGGGAGGGAGGGAGGAAAGGAGGAAGGAAGGAAGGAAGGAAGGAAGGAAGGAAGGAAGGAAGGAAGGAAGGAGAGAAGAGAGAGACCACCAGTTTACATCATACACAAGAATAAACTCAAAATGGATAAAGGACTTAAATGGAAGTCAGGAAACCATAAAAATCCTAAAAGAAAATGTAGACAACAAAATAGCAGACATCTCATGGAGCAGAATTTTCACTGGTGACAATACCTCAGGCAAGAGAAACAAAGGAGAAAATAAACACGTGGGACCATACCAAACTAATAAGCTTCTGTTCTGGAAGGAAACTACCAAGGTGAAAAGGGAGCCCACTGTAGGGAGAACATACTTGGCAATTGTACATCTGATAAGGGGTTAATTTCCAAAATAGATTAAAACTTCTACAACTCAGCCCAGGAAGACAAACAAAAACTGGGCAAAGAGGACATACAGATGGTCAAGAGACATGAAAAAATGCTGAATGTTACTAATCAACAGAAAGATGCAAATTAAAAGTGGGGTACCACCTCACATCTGCCTGAATGACTATCAATAAATCAATAAGCAATAAGTACTGGTGACAATGAAAAGGGAACCCTTGTACACTGCTGGTGGGACTACTGACTGGTGCAGCCATTATGGAAAACAGTGTGGAGTTTCCTCAAAAAATTAAAAATGGATCTGCCATTTAACTCAGTGATCCCACTTCCAGAAATATATCTTTAGAAACTTACAGCACCAATCAGAAAGAATGTATGCTCTTGTGTGTTCATAGTAGCATTATTTACAATAGCTAAGACCTGAAAACAGCCCAAGTACCCATTAGTAGATGAGTGGATAAAAAAGCTGTGGCACATTTGTACCATGGAATATTGTGCAATAGTAAAAAAAAGGATCTCACCCTTTGAGACAACATGGAGGGACCTAGAGAGTATCATGCTGAGTGAAATAAGCCAGTCAGAGAAAGACAAGTATCACACGATCACACTCATATGTGGAATTTAATGAACAAAATAAACTGACAAACAAAACAGATCCAGAGACATGGAAATATGCAACAGACTAATAATTCTCAGAGGAAAGAATGGGGGGCGGGGGCACGGGAAGAGATTAACCAAAGAACTGATCTGTATATGAGAGACCTGGTATGTGAAATTTGTACTCTGGGGAGGAGGGCCCCTCAGCCCAGCCTCTACCCTCTTGCAGTCTGGGAGCCGTTGGGGGATCTCCAACTGATGGCTTTGGCCCATTCCCTCTGAGCCAGCAGACATCCTTAGTGATGCTGTGAAGGTGGGCCATTGTGCTCACTAGCCATGAGCCCGGCATCTGAGTGGTGCTCCTCCTGTGGGAGAGTACTGACCACCAAGGGAAAGCCTTGAGCGTCTGCTCCCTAGTGGTCAGTGCATGTCATAAGAGACTGGTTCTTCTACCATTGGGCTGAAACTGGCTCTCCAACATACCCCAAGGGGTCCTGGATTGTGTGAGGGTGCAGGCCAGGCTGAGGGACCTCACTGGTGCACAGTTGGGGCCAGGGAGGGACCATGGGAGGGCTGCAGGGCATGTCTGGCCTGTCTCACTTAATCCCAATTGGCTGGACCCCAGCAGCAAGCTAACCTACTGGTCGGAGTATTTGCCCCATGGTCATCAGTGCATGTTGTAGCGATTGGTTGACTGGTCAACTGTCTGCCCCCTAGTGCACATCATAGCAAGCAGTTGAGCGGCCTTAGTATATAATTAGCATATTATGCTTTGCTTGGTTGAATGGCTGACCAGACACTTAGCATATTAGACTTTTATTATATAAGATATGCATAGCCCATGGACACAGATAATAGTGTGATGTAGGCAGAGGGGGAGGTGGAGAGGAGGGGGTCAAGGAGCTTATTCTTATACATGATTTAAGAAAGTGTTTTTTCCATATATCTGTTCATTTATTGAAGAGACAAGTCTTTACCTAATTGCATGTTCTTACCTCCTTTTTAATATACTAATTGGCTATAAAGGGGTGGGCTTATTTCTGGGCTCCATTCTGTTCCATGATCTGTATATCTGTTTATGCCAGTACTATGCTGTTTTGATTCCTATGGCCTTGCCGTGTAGTTTTGATATCAGGTAATGTACTTCCCCCAATTTTGTTCTTCTTTCTCAAGATTGCTGTAGCTATTTGGGGTCTTTTGGGATCCCATATAAATTTTGGGATTATTTGTGCTAGTTTTTTTGAAAAATGCCATTGGGTATTTTGATAGGAACTGCTTTGAATGTATTGATTGCTTTGGGAGGTATGTCATTTTAATGGTAATTCTTCCTATCCATGAGCACAGTATGCTTCCATATATTTGTGTCTTCAATTTCTTGTCTTACAGTTTTCCAAATACTTGTCTTTCACCTGTTTATATTTATTCATAGGTATTTTATTCTTTTTGATGCAAATGGTGTGTCCTGCTTCTTTACTGAATTCATTGTCAGCTCTAACCATGTCTTGGTGGGGTCTTTAGGGCTCACTCTCTGTAGCCATGTCATCTGTGAATAATTGGTTCACTTCTTTCCCAAAGCAACAGGGCTTTACATGCCTCATCTCACTTGCTCCTTTGCCTGGCAGCTGTGACATTGTGCCTCCAAGCACAGAAGCTGGACTCGGGATGGTAGTCAGCTTGTCCTCCAGGAGGCCCTTGGCAGAGCTGGCATTTGACCCAGGCCAGCATCACCACTGTCTGGCCCCAGCTTTGGCCAGCACCAGACAGTAACCTCTCTTTTCTGTTTCAGGCCCTGAAGCGACAAAGCCTCTTGGGTCTTTCCTTCTTTAACAGCATCTTAGCCCATGGAGACCTGCGAAACAACAGGCTCAACCAGCTCTCTGTCAACCTGTGGCACCTGGCCCAGAGGCATGGCTATGCAGACACCAGGACCATGGTGAGATTGGGAAACCCCCACGCCCCTGAGGTCCAGGGTGTGTGGTAACCTACCTGAGCCTCCTGCCTAGAGCACAGCTGGCGCAGCACAGCATCAAGGCCGAGAATCCAAGAGGCCTGCTTCCCCTCCTAGAGGCACTAGGCCCAAGATCTCTGCAGGGTCCTTTCCTTGCTCTACAAAATATAGTTTATTCCCTCTGAATAAAAACTACACATATTAAAAGATCAGTTGTTCCTGTTCAAATCCAAATGGATTTGAGGGCAGTTGCTAACCCACGAGGTTTTATGTAAAGACTAGAGGCCTGGTGCACAAAATTGGTGCATGGGGGGTGGAGGTGGAAGTCCCTTAACCCATCTGCACCCTCTCAATATTGGGGACCTTTTGGGGGATGCAGTTTGGGACCACTCCCTCCTAACTGCTTGCCTACCGCCTGATCACCCCTAGCCACTCACCTGCCTGCCTGATTGCCACTAGCCACTCCCCCTCAGGGGTGAAACCAGCCTGGGCGAGCGGCTGTTTTGGTCACTGAGCTTTTATTATATAGGATATTGCTAGTTTCTTCCCTTCTTTGTCCTCCAAAGACTTGACCTATCCTCTGCTAAGAAAAAGTAGATGGTCCCAACATGGCTGGTTTGTTGCAGCCTTGGCTCCAAGGATAGAGAATTATAAACAGAAAGGAGATGGGTCTGTCCTTTTCTTCCCAGGTGAAAACTCTGGAATACATCAAGAAACAAGGCGAACAACCTGATATGACTCATCTGACTGAGCTGGCCCTCAGGCTTCCTTTGCAAACAAGGACCTGATTTTGCCCCAGGGGCTCTGATGCCAAATCCAGAAAACACCTGCTTTTTACTTTCTTTTCACATAGACAGTTGGCTTAAGCTTTGGCTTCTACACAGGTTATTCTGACATGAAGTGGTGTTGTACAAGCATTAAATCCCATCTTGTTCCTTCAGTGGCAAGATACAAGAAACATCTTTCTTTTCGGAGGATAGGATGTCTTTTTTTTTTTTTTTTAATTGGAAAAAGAACCTTAAAAAAGCCGGTTTGCTTTCCCTAATTTGAGTTTGTAATTAAACGTTGCCCAGAGCACCCTGGGGGATTTATAAAAGGCAGGCTCAAAAAAGATTTTTCTATCAAAAAGCAGCCTTGATTGGATTTCGAACATGTTCTGTAATAATGGAATAAACTTCCTGAAGGGATATTTATGTTCATGGCTATTCATTTCATTGCTTCCAATTCTCTTCATTCAGAAGGAGAATGTTTCTGAACATATTGGTTTGCTGAGCAGCCATAATTCTAAATAGCATGTGATTCTGCTTTTTACCATATCTCTTGGAGCCTGATACTGTATTACCACTGATGAGCTTCCCCTGACATTTTATTTTCAATAAGAGTATTAATATTGATTGGCTATTAAAGAGAATGCATCAAAGTGGTAGATTAAAAGCACCAAAATTATTGTGCTGGACATAGATTACATTCATCTCTACCTTGTGAAACACATGATTACAACTCACACAGCCAATCTCAGTAAAAATGGCTAAGATAACTTTAAAAATATATTTATATAAACTAATGTTTTAACAGTTCACTACTAAGAATATCCTGTAGATTTCCTGACTAATAGTGGCATCTCCACCCAAAAGAACTTCTGATGAGAAATGGCATCCACTAAATAGGTACCAAAGCATGTCCTTCATGGAACAAAATACACAAATTCAGAGCATGTTGCATTGCCCATACACCCGCAAGTGGCCTTTACTGCACAAAACTATTTCTAATACCACTTTTACTACGATACTATTTAAATGGAAAAATTCACAAAATCACAAATTATGTGCCTTAAAAAGTTACTTCTACGTTGAGGCTGTACACTTCAAACAGAATTAGTTCCAAAACCTGAGTAGGTGGGTCACACATAACACCAGAGCTGCTGTTGTGTGGCTTGGCCCGGCAAGGCTGATTTCTAAACTTAGGAATATATTTTCCAATGATTTTTTTTTTCCCCCTAGAGATTGGAAGGGACAAAGGCACATGGAAGGGACAGAGGGGGAGGGGAAGGAAGTAGGGGAGAGAGAAACATTGATGTGTGAACAAGACAGATTGGTTGCCTTCCGTATGCCCCCCAACCGGGCCAAGGATAGGACCTAAAATCCAAGTACCTGGCCTTGACCTGAAATCAAACCCGTGACCTTTTGATGCATTTAACAGCACTGGCCAGGGCAGAGTTGTAGGGCTCCTGGCCAATGCTTGCTTGCCAGGGCCCTGGCAGGCCTGCCTCACTTCTGCCCCTGTTCCCAGCAGCATCCATCCTCAGTGCTCCTGGCTGGCTGGCTGGCTGGCCTGAGGAGAACCTTCCTTCCTGTCAGGGGCCACAGGGTTTCCATCTTCCTCTGGAATGTTCTAGTTTCTTGATGAGCTGCCTGAATTACTATGGCCATCCCTCCACTGGTCTGAGGAGCCACTGATGGAGCATGGAGGAAAGAACGGTTCTCTAGTGAGATGCTAGGTCAACACCTCTATCAGGACGTCCTGCCATCGGAGATGGACTCTTTTGGCCACATAGGCCTGCTTGAATGGGTGTGTGCAGGAGGCATTCAGCCAAGTGATGTGAAAATATCCCAAACATTGTAGCTGAATGGAGAGAAGGTGGTCAGGGTCTCTGTACCTAGAACTCTGAAGCTGGCTGTGGACTTCAGGCTGGGACATGGTCCCCACAGCGCATGGGGCAGCCATACCTGCTTGGTGGCAATTCAGATGCTTACTTGCCTTCGGCTACTCCGAGATGGGAAAGGAAAGTGAGCTTGTTATTCTACTTCCTGTTTGAGATTTAGACTTGTAACAGACTTCTGTTCCTTCAATCAGGTCTTTTTATCCCCAGTGAGTATTCTGGAAGAAAGTCCCAGAGGGGGACATCCGGAGCAGTGAACATAGGGCTTGAGGTACAAAAGTACACTTGGCACTTAGTGGCTGGGTGACCCTGGACAATGTTATTACTTCATCCCTGAACCTCAGTTTCCTCATCTATAAGATGGGGATAAAAACAGAATGTATTGCATAATTAAAATTAAATACAGTGGTACCTCGAGATATGAGTTTAATTTGTTCCGTAATCTTGAGGCATGGGAAACTATGAGACGCTCGAATCGCGGTAAACTGGTGGGTCGTGTGCAGCAGGCCGATCCGCGCGATTACTCCTATCTCAAATGTTGCTCGTATTTCAAAGCAAAAATCACTCGCTCGACAGCTCATATCTTAAAAATCTCGTGTGTTAGGGCACTCGTATCTCGAGGTACCACTGTACCTCAATGCAAGTAAAACATATTAGTATGTGTCTGGCATATACCAAGTCTTCAACAAACAGCTGATATTTATACACGGTGATGTCTTCAATCAGGGACAGGGCTAGCACAGAAAATAGTGGGTTTTGGCCACTCGCATGTTTTCTCAGTTCCTGAACCATGTGCTGCCCCACCCAGGCCGTCCAGCACATCCATAGTCTTCCTTAACCTTCACAGGAGCTCAAGTTAAGACACTGGTCAGAGGCTCTCATCTGCATAACTGAATAACAAGCAGTTTTGACTTGGGAGACAAGACAGTAGAGTTTAATCTTCAAACTTGATGGACTTGGAAGCATTCCTGTTGATATAGAAGACTTTGTTTGAGGTGACGAAGCCAAGGCCGGTGCGCCCACCATGCTTCCAGCTAAGGGCCCGTGCATAGTCCTGCTGCAGGCTCTGCTGCAGGCTGCTGGCTGCCATCCTGTCCAGCGCCATGTTGGGCTTCCTGGTTGTGTCAGGAGTGCAGCCGAATGAAGGGGACAGATTTTTAAAGCCGCCCATAAGTTTGAGAAATTTCAGCTTCTGTTCCTCGTTTTCAAAACCAGCAGTATCCCACTGGCCAAACTCAGTTCCCTGTGTTAAGAGAAAAAAGGTGTTATTTTCCTCATTTACCAATGGTTTCCTCATTTCCTGGGAACCATTTCCCCAGGGAGGACACAGCTGATTAAGTACGTGTTCCCATACCAGACACCTGCTCCATCTGCATCAGGAATACTGCTACTCCTCCCATTTTACTGACACATTTACAGCTTAACTAGGACATGAACTTAATCAGTGACCCCACTAGAATACCATCTCACATCTGGCCGGCACCAGAGAGCACCTTTCACACACCAAACTGCCTGCCCACTTTACTCCTCCCCTAACTCATGGCTAATAGCCTGGCATACCTCACCTCCAGTACAGCACACCTCACCACCTGGCCACCCATCCATCCATCAGCCCAAGGTTATTGTCAAGTTAGAGGAGGAGGAGGAGGAGGAGGAGAAGGAGGAGGAGTAGGGCAAGTGGCAATGTGAAATGCACTTCTATTCACAGAAGCACCCAATTTGTAACAGGAAGGGAGTGGAGGATCAGAGAAGTAAAGGATCACACAGCCATATCAGAGGCTAAAGCCAGACCCTGAACTTAGGGCTCCCGATTCCTGTCCTGAGCACCCCACCACCCATGCACAAATCACCCACTTTCACGAAAATGCAGGTGAGCCCCTCAGAGCAATGACCTAAGAAAAGAAGTCCTTCTTTTCTGAGTCTGTGGAGAGGCAAGAACTCTGAGGTCATGTGTTCCAGGGTCAGGAAGGAAATGAACTCAGGACAGTTCTGAAGCAAGGAGTGGGGGATCTTCATAACTCAGTTCCTCACAATGCCAGGAGGGGAGGGCTCAGGACACTGACAGACTGCCTCAAAGAGTGCTGGCACTTACTGTCCATGTCTGAGTTCCAGATGCTTCCGTTTTGCCTGACTCACGATCAATTTCTTCCTGCAAGGCCTTTCGCCTCACCTGAGCAAGGGGGAGGAAAGACAAAAAGAAATGAGACACAGAAGTTATACTTTGAGTTGAAAACCCAGAACAAAGGTGGGGCAGAGGGACTGGAAGGTGACAAGAGAGTGTAGCTTTACTCAGCTGCAACTTGGAGAAGGCATTTGTCTGAAGGAGCTTTGAGCATCTTAAAGACTGTGATCCCTGAGCCTAAAAGCAGGTAGGCCTCACTTCTTGCTGAGCCTTTCCTTAAAAATGAATTTTCAAGAGGCAGATCCAAGAAGGTGGCATAGGAGGACACTGAGCTGCCCTCCCAAGGTCACATAGGATGTACAGTAGACTAGAGTAATACCTCCTGAGAAACAACTGAAGGCCAACTGCGCAGCTTCTGCACTGCAATCAAGAGACCTCAGAGAATGCTGGGAACTGAGTGTGCTCTGGGGAGCTCTCCAGGACTGGAGGAACGGTAAGCGCCACTATTTACGTTTCCCCTTCCACTTAATAGTGGGTGGGAGCTCTATCCAGGGTCACGGGTTCATCTGCAGAGCAACCGTAGTATAAACCCAACCACCCCACCTAGACTAGTGCCAGCAGGAAATGGATGCCACAGTGTGCATAGCAAGGGCCCAGCACCTGGAGACTAATCCAGCAGGTACATCAGGGAGTTGCATGCTTACACTGGGTGTGTGGCAATCTTGCCGCCTGGAGCAACTGCAGAGCTAGTAGGGTGCTGCCATGTGCATACCTAAGCAGCCCTGCTCAGGCCCAGCTTGTGCAACAGACAACAAAAGTAACAGGAAGGGGGGAAAAAAACAAGATGGCGGCGTAGGTGAACACCTAAACTGCTGCCTCACACAACAATTTAAAAACTACAACTAAAAGAATGGACATCATCCTGAACCACAGGAAAGCTGGCTAAGTGGAAATTCTACAACTAAAAGGAAAGGGAGGGGCTCACGGAGACTCAGAGGAGCTGCAAAAAAGCTGAGGTACAGAGACACACAGGTGGAGAGGATGGGCATCAGAGTGCCTGGCTGGCTTCCTCTTGCAGGAGGGAGATGGAAACTCCCGACTACACTGAACTCCAGTTCCGACTGCAATGTACTCCAGTTAAGGATGAGACTCGTATAGGGGAAGTGTGGACTGTTGTGAAAAGGGAGGAGTTCACAGAAACTCAGGGGAGCTGCGAAAGGCAGAGGTCTGGAGGCACAAGCAAGTGGGCACAGAGAGGACTGACTGCTGGCTTTGTCAGTGCCACTGGCTTTCTCTAGCGGGAAGAAGAGGGAACCTCCTGACTGCACTGAATTCCACTTCCGACTGCACTGAACCCCAGTTTCAGGCAAGACCCTAGGGACCCAGACTCATACGGGTTCCCAGAGCACATGGAAACTCGGGAGCCAGAAAGACAGAAGTCTGGAGGCACGTGAGCGCCAGTGCATGCAGAGAGGGCTGCAGCGATTACCGAAGGACACTGAGACCCAGGGGCCACATAGGGTGGAGTTGACAGAAGCAAAGGCTGTCTGCTCAGGCCTGAGACTCCGCCCCATTTACACTGAGCATAGAGGCTTTTGCAACTTTGAAGACTTGTATCATAAGGCTGACTCCAGCACAGAAGTTCTCCTGGCTTAGACACAGCTGATCCTCACAACCACTTGGCTGGGAGGTCAATTCCCCCCAGTGATACCAACAACAATCAAGACTTAACTACAACAAAATTGTACACACAATCCACAAAGGGGTGCACCAAAAGAGTCCACCTCAGGTAACTGGGGAGGTGGAGCTACTGTGCCATATAGGACACTTAGCACACACAGCCACTCTACCAACACAGGGGAGCAGCCAAAATGCAGAGACAGATTACAAACTAAAGAAATGGAGGAAAATAAACAAGTGGATATAGAATTCAAAACCACAGTTATAAGGTTTTTCAAGAATTTCCTAGAAAAGATGGATAAATTTAGCGAAACCCAAGAGAAGATGAAAAAGGACCAACTAGAAATGAAATATACACTGACTGAAACAAAAAATATTATACAGAGACCTAACAGCAGACTAGAGGAACACAAGAATCAAGTCAAAGATTTGAAATACAAAGAAGCAGAAAACACTCAACTGGAAAAGAAAAAAGGAATCCAAAAATGTGATGATAGTATAAGGAGCCACTGGGACAACTTCAAACATACCAACATCAGAATTGTGGGAGTGCCAGAAGCAGAGAGAGAACAAGATACTGAAAACCTATTTGAAGAAATAATGACTGAAAACTTCCCCCACCTGGTGAAAGAAATAGACTTACAAATCCAGGAAGCGCACAGAACCCCAAACAAAAGAAATTCAAAGAAGACCACACAAAGACACATCATAATTAAAATACCAAGAGCAAAAGACTATGAGAGAATATTAAAAGCAGCAAGAGAAAAACAGTTAATTACCTACAAGGGAGCACCATTCAATTGTCAGCTGCTTTCTCAACAGAAACTATGCAAGCCAAGACGGGAGTGGCAAGAAATATTCAAAGTGATGAATACCAAGAACCTACAACCAAGATTACTCAGCAAAGCTATCATTCAGAATTGAAGATCAGATATAGAGCTTCACAGATAAGAAAAAACTAAAGGAGTTCACCACCACCAAACCAGTATTATATGAAATGCTGAAAGGTACTCTTTTAGAAGAGGAAAAAGAAAAAGGTAAAGATAAAAGTTATGAACAACAAATACATATATATCAACAAGTGAATCTAAAAATCAAGTAAATAAAAAAAATCTGATGAGCAGAATAAACTGGTGAATATAATAGAATCAGGGGCAAAGAAAGGGAGTGGACTGACAATTCTCAGGGGGAAAGTGGTGAGGGGAGAGACTGGACAAAAGTACACCTATGGATGTGGACAATGCAGGGAGTGTTAAGGACAGAGGGTGGGGTGGCAGCTGGTTGGAGGGGAGTTATGCGGGGGGTGGGGGGGAGAAGAGGAACAATTGTAATAATCTGAACAATAGGTTTATTAAATTTTTTTTAAAAAGCAACAGGGAACACCTTATGGATACCTGGATACCGAGCAGGTCCACCAAGGTAACCAGGGCAAAGAGGCAGGCAAACACCAGGATGCTTTCCTTACCATAAACCCACATCTTCTGTCCAGGAATCAAACCAGGCCCTGAGCACACCCAAACAGATGACCAGCAGCCTGCCAAATAGCCCAGCACACAGTCTATACAGAGGCCACTTTAAAAATATACATATGGCCGAAACTGATTTGGCTCAGTGGATAGAGCGTTGGTTAATCCTGGTCAGGGGCATGTACCTTGTACCTTGGTTGCGGGCACATCCCCAGCAGGGGGCATGCAAGAGGCAGCTGATCAATGTCACTCTCTCATCAATTCATCGATGTTTCTCTGTCCCTCTCCCTTCTCTGTAAAAAATCAATAAAATATATTAAAAAAATTTATATATGTATATGTGTGTGTGTGTGTGTGTATATATATATATATGTATATATACATATACATATATATATATATATTATATGGTCTTACTGATTTTTAGAGAAAGAGGTTCCTTACACTATCTCTAGAGAGAGAAACATCAATGTGAGAAACCTCTATCAGCTGCCTCCTACTGGGGATCAAGCCAGCAATCTGGGCATGTGCCACTGGTGACACTTTGGTTTATGGGACCACGTCCAACAAACTGAACCACACTGGTCAGGGCCAGATGGTACTTTTTCAAGATTGGGAGAGAGAGCTATTTCATCTAATTCATAGGAATAAACACAGAAAGGTAAAATGGGGAGATACAGTAAGTCCCTGTTCCTATAGCGTGATGTAGCGCAGTTTCACCTACGAAAGCACCTACATCATTCACATGGAGCACATGTACAGCAGTAATGAAGTGAAACAGTAAAGAAAAGATAACAATTCCTGACGTTTACTTATGGTAAACAAATAATAAAAAACATAAAGCACTTATGTACATATGTCAAAATGACGGAACTTTTTTATAAATAAATGGGAGATGTCAACATAACCACAAAGTGATGTACGTCAAATCTCACATAACCTGAGGTCTACCTGTATATGCCTCAAATGAAAGAATGAGAAGAATGCTAATAAACTGGAGATAAGTAATTTGCCTGATAAAGAATTAAAAAACTCTTGGCAGGTGTGGCTCAGTAGTTAGTGTGTTGACCCACTCACTGAAGGGTCAGGGGTTCAATTCCCAGTCAAGGGTATGTATCTGGTTTGCACATTCATCCCTAGCCCGAGTTGGAGTACATTCAGGGGCAACTGATTGACATATCTCTTACATTTATATTTATTTGTATTTACATATCCTATCTAATAAAAGAGTAATATGCAAATTGACGGTACCCCCACAAAACCCCAAGCTACACCCACTATCCAATCAGAGTGAGTATGCAAATTAGCTCAATCAAGATGGCTACTTGTCGGAAACCAAATATTGTTCTCACTAAATGGATGTAAACAGGAAGCCAGAAGGCTGGTCAACCTTAATTGCTCTGAAAGGTCAGAGCTAATTACTCACTGTTTGTTGAAACATTTGTTGGTTGAAGCAACCTCTATGTTTGTTTCATGTTAATTTCTGTTTTTGTTATTTCCTGCCTAAAGGCTAGGGGTGTGTCCCAAAGCCTTAATAAAAGGGAGAAAAAGGCCAGAGCAAGGGGCAGTCCTTTCCACTAGAGGAAGGCTCCCGCCTGGCCCCCCAATATCACCAAATTAATGATTTCTAGTCTCTCATTTCGTTTGCGTGCGGCCTCCTTCAGAACCCGAACCCTGACCCGGGAACCCTGAACCACGCGGGACGTGGAAAGAGGTTCCCACAGCTACTGCCACTGAGAAGCAGGAGGGAGGCTTGGGTTGCCCCTGGCGATGGAGGAAGCCACGCTTTCTGCAATAAGGCAACAAAGTTTCAATGGCTGCTACTGCCGGGAAAGCAGAAGGCTTGGCTCTGCTCCAGGCTACAAAGTTTCAATTGTAGAAGATAAATCCCAGATACCAGGGTCTCTGCTTGGGTCGCTGGGGATCATGGCCAGCCTGCAAACCACCACAGGCCCCTCGCCCAGGCTACCCCACGCCCCAAGGGAACACCCACCCTGATCCAGGACACCCTTCAGGGCAAACCAGCTGATTCCCACCTCTATCCTAGCTAATAAAAAACTAAATATGCAAATTGATCATCACTCCAACACACAAGATGACTGCCTCCATGTGGTCAGAAGATCCTGCCCCCCATGTGGACACAAGATGGCTAGCAAGGGAAGGCAGTTGGCAGGAACCAGGCCTGCAAGGGAGGGCAGTTGGGGGTGATCAAGCCTGCAGGCAAGGGCAGTTAGGGGTGACCAGGCCCACAGGGGAGGGTAGTTATGGGCAAACAGGCTGGCAGGGGAGCAGTTAGGCATCAATCAGGCTGGCAGGGGAGCAGTTAGGCAGTGATCAGGCTGGCAGGCAGAAGCAGTTAGGGGCAATCAGGAAGGCAGGCAGGTGAGCAGTTGGGAGACAGCAGTCCTGGATTGTGAGAGGGATGTCCGACTGCCTGGTAGGATCGGGCCTAAACGGGCAGTCAGACATCCCTCTTGGGGTCCCAGATTGGAGAGGGAGCAGACTGAGCTGAAGTACACCTCCCCCCATACATGAATTTTGGTAACCACAAACCAAAATCCTAAAAGAAATACTAAAAAATAAAATGAAGAGAAAGGAACTCAAATAAAACATTGAAATAAATCAGCAAATCTAAGGCAATCAAGAGAGAAACTAAGAGAACAAAAACAACCAAAACAACAATGAACAAAATGGCAATAAGCACACACCTATCAATACCTATGTTATGTACAAGTAGACTAAAGGTTCCAACAAAAAAACAGCAGGCAGCAGAAGGGATAAGAAAACAAGATGCACGGGGACTTGACTGTGGGTCCCGTGGTGCACCCCAGAAAAAAAAAAAACAAGACCCATTACCTAATGCAGTGGTCGGCAAACCGTGGCTTGTGAGAGCCACATGCAGCTCTTTGGCCCCTTGAGTGTGGCTCTTAGGCCAGCTTAGGAATACCCTAATTAAGTTAATAACAATGTATCTATATAGTATAAGTTTAAAAATTTTGGCTCTCAAAAGAAATTTCAATCGTTGTACTGTTGATATTTGGATCACTGATCTAGTTAGTGTATGCCCGTTGCAAGGGATTCCCTTTAGACTGAAAGACAGACTGAAAGTGAAGGCCTAGAAAAGGCTATTCTGTGTGAGGAGGAATAAAAAGAAAGCTGGGGTAGCAATAGTATTAATATCAGACAAAACAGACTTTAAAACAAAGAATGTAAAAAAGACCTGGCCTGACAAGGTAGCTCAATAGCTTAGAACATCTTCTGGTATTGTGATTCCACCAACTTTGTTCTTTCAAAAGATTGAAGCGGCTATTCTGGGTGTTTATTTTTTTTGTTCCATATGTATTTTTGGAGTGTTGTTCTCAATCTGTGAAGTATGCCAATGATATTTTAATTGCATTGAATTTATGGATTGCTTTGGGTAGTATGGAGATTTTAATGTTGATTCTACCAATCCATAAACATGGCATATAGCTCCATTTGTTGATATCTTCCTCTATCTCTTTTTTCAGTGTCCTGTAGTTTTCTAAGTACAGTCTTTTAACTCCTTGGTTAAGTTTTTTCCTAAGTATCTTAATATTTTTGTTGCAATAGTAAGTGGGATTTTTTTTAGTTTCTCTTTTCTGGGAGTTCTTTATTGGTGTATAAAAATGCCTGGGTATTAATTTTGTATCCTTCTACATTGCCAAATTCATTTATTAAATCTAGTTTTTGTTATTTTATCCTTGTTAAAAATTTTACTGTTTAAAGTATTACATATAGTATTACATATCTACCTTTTCCCCATTGACTTCTCCCCAGCCTCTCTCCTCTCCCCGACATGCCCTCACACCCTAGTGTCTGTGTCCATTGGTTTTGCTTACATGTATGCATACAAGTCCTTTGGTTTATTTCTTACCCACTCCCACCCTCCCTCCCCACCACCACCACCAACTTCCCTGCCTTCTCTCTGAAGTTTGACAGTTGTTTGATGCTTCTCTGTCTCTGGATATATTTTTGTTCATCAGTTTCTGTTGTTCATTATATTCCACAAATGAGTGAGATCATGTAATATCTTTCTCCGACAGGATTATTTCACTTAGCATAATGCTCTCTATCCATGTTGTGGTAAGCGAATGGTAAAAATGCCTTTTTTATAGCAGTGTAGAATTCCATTTTGTAGATGTACAACGGTTTTTTAATCCACCCATCTGCTGATGGGCACTTAGACTGTTTCCAAATCTTAGCTATTGTAAAGTGTGCTGCTATAAACATAGGGGTGCATATGTCCTTTCTGATTGGTGTTTCTGATTTCTTGGGATATATTCCTAGAAAGGAGATTACTGGGTCAAATGGAAATTCCATTTTCAATTTTTTTGAGAAAACTCCAATTCATAATTAAATGTCCCCTCCCCCACAGAGAAAAAAATGTCCTGGTACAGAAGGCTTCACAGGTGAATTCTACCAACCATTTAAGAAAGAATACCTATCCTTCTCAAACTATTCTTAAAACTCAAGAGGAGGGAAAGCTCCCAAACTCATTTTATACAACAAGCATTACCCTGAAAACCAGACAAAGATACTAAAAATAAAAAGGAATTACAAGGCCAATATCTGTGATGAACATAGATGCAAAGTCCCTCAATATGTTATTAACCAATGTCCCTCATTTTAATTAAATGAATTCAATTTAAAAAGATGAATGAGCCCAGAAAAAGTGAGTTTATTTTTAATAACATCTTCATTCTTTTATCTAAAAAAAATCCTCAACAAAATTTTAGCAAACTAAATTCAGCAATACATTAATAACATCATACACAATTACCAAATGGGATTCATTCTAAGTATGCAAGTATGGTACAATTAATGTGATATACCAGACAAACAAAATGAAAAATAAATATCATGATCATATTAATAGATAAGTAAAAATTTGGCAAAATTCAATATCCATTTATGATAAAACTCTCAGCAAAATGGGGAAAGAGTGAATATACCTCAGCATAATAAAAGCAATATATGAGAAATCCAAAGCAAAGGAAACCATTAACAAAATGAAAAGACAACTCAATGAATGGGAGGACATATTCACCAATGATACATCTGAAAGGGGTTAGTATCCAAAATTTACAAAAACTTATACAACTGAACACCAGGAAAACAAACCAATTAAAAAATGGGCAAAGGATCTGAAAAGACACTCCTCAAAAGAGAACATACAGATGGTCAAAAGATACATGAAAAGATGCTAACGGTTATTAATCAGAGAAATGAAAACTAAAACTACAATGAGAATGGCTACACCAATAAACCAACAAACAAGTGCTGGCCAGGATGTGGAAAAAAGGAAATCCTAGTGCACTGTTGGTGGGAAGGCAGGTTGATGCAGCCACTGTGGAAAGCAGTATGGAGTTACCTCAAAATAGTTAAAAACTGCCTTATTATACAGCTATTCCACTTCTAGAAATCTATCTGAAAAACCTGAAACACTAATTCAAAATAATATATGGACCCCTATTTTCATTGCAGTGTTATTTACAACTAGAGGCCTGGTGCACCAAAATTCGTGCACTTGAAGGGAGGTTGTCCCTCAGCCCAGCCAATGCCCTTTGGCAGTCCGAGGAGCAGGCCTAAGCCATTAGTCAGACATCCTTAGCGCTCCTGCAGAGGCAGGAGAGGCTCCCGCCAACCCCACTGCACTGGCCAGTGAAGAGCTGGCTTCTAGCTGAGCAGCACTCTCCCTGTGGAAGCGCACAGACCACCAGGGGGCAGCTCCTGCGTTGAGCATCTGCCCCCTGGTGGTCAATGCATGACATAGCAATTGGTTGTTCCTGGTAGTTTGGCCTTTAGGGTCGATTTGCATATTACCCTTTTATTATATAGGACAGCCAAGATTTAGGAGCAGCCCAAGTGCCCATCAGTAGATGAGTGGATAAAAATGTTGTGAAATAACTACACAATGAATACTATTTAACCATAAAGAAGAAGGAAATTTGAGCCTTTGTGAATGAGCGGATGGACCTGGAGAGCGTTATGCTGAGAGAAATAAGCCAGTCAGAGAAAGACAAGTACCATATGATCTCACTCATATGTGGAATCTGACGAACAAAATAAACTGATAAACAAAATAGAAACACTCATTTTGAGAGGGGTTACTGGGCCAGATGAAAAATGTGAAGGGATTAATAAAAATAACACCACAAAAAACAACTCATAGATACACACAACAGTATGGTGTTTACCAGAGGGAAGGGGGATCAGTGAAGATAGAAGAGGTTATAGTGGGAATAAATAGTGACTGACACAAAGAGACTTGACTTGGGATGTTGAATACACAACATAATATACCGATGATGTATTATGGAACTGTACACTAAAACCTATATAATTTTATTAACCAATGTCACCCTAATCAACTTATTAAAAAATAATGGGCAGAGAACTTGAATAGACACTTCTGCAAAGAGGACATATGGACATAGTGATACTGCAAATTAAATGCAATCATTAGGGAAATGCAAATTAAAACCACAATAAAATATCACCTCATAACTGCCAGAATGGCTACCATCAATAAATCAACAAACAGTTATCAGTGAAAATTTAAAAATAGAACTATTTCACCTAGCCAGTATGACTCCTTGGATAGTGCATTAGCACACGATTGAAGGGTCTCAAGTTTTTTTTTTAATATTTTATTAATTTTTTTTTTTTTAGAGAGAGGAAGGGAGAGGGATAGAAAACTAGAAACATCGATGAGAGAGAGACATCGATCAGCCGCCTCTTGCACACCCCCTACAGGGGACGTGCCCGCAACCAGGATACATGCCCTTGACCGGAATTGAACCTGGGACCTTTCAGTCTGCACGCCGACGCTCTCTTCACTGAGCCCAACCGTTTCGGCGAAGGGTCTCAGGTTTAATCCCAGTCAAAGGCAGGTACCTTAGTTTCAGGCTCGATTTCTGGCCCTGGTCACAGGGGTAGGGAAGGGGGAGATGTGCATGTGGGAGGCAACCAATTGATGTGTCCCTCTCATCCTGATGTTTCTCTCTCTCCATCTCTCCCCTTCCCTTCCACTCTCTCTAAAACAAATCACTGGAAAAATATCCTTGGGGAAGGATTAAAAAAATAAACAAGTAAATAAACAGAACTACATTATGACTGAACAGTTCCACCTCTGAAATACAAAACATTAATTTGAAAAGATATATGTACCCCTATATTCAATGCAGCATTATTTACAACTAGAGGCCCAGTGCATGAAATTCGTGCAGGAGAAGGAGAGGGTCCCTCAGCCCAGCCTGCACCCTTTCCAATCTGGACATGCCTCTCACAATTCAGGGCTGTTCCCAACTGTGCGCCTGCCTACTTGCCTGATTGCCCCTAACTACTCTGCCTGCAAGCTTGATCACACCCTAACCACTCCCCTCCAATCTGATCGACACCTAACTGCTCCCCTGCCACCCTCGTCACACCTAACTGCCCACCCCTGCTGGCCCAGTTACCCCTAACTGCCCTCCCCTGCCAGCCTGGTGGCCCCCAGTGCCCTCCCCCTGCAGGCTTGGTCCCTTCCAACTACCCTCCCCTGCTGGCCATCTTGTGTCCACATGGGGGTATCCATCAGGTGTGTTGGAGTGATGGCCAGTTTACATATTATTTCTTTATTATATAGGATAGCCACGATATAGAAGCCATGCAACTGCCCATCCACAAATGAGAAAAAAAAAGCTGGGTACAGCATGGCTGGTGTGGCTCCATGGTTGAATGTTGACTTATGAACCAGGAAGTCATGGTTCAATTCCAGGCCAAGGCACATGCCAGGGTTGCAGGCTCAATCCTCTGTGCAGGCAGGAGGCAGCCAATGGATGATTATCTCTCATATCACTGATGTTTCTCTTTCTCCCACTTCCTTCCTCTCTAAAATCAACAAGAAATAAAAAATAAAAAATCGAACTATTGGAGGAAAAATGTTGGCGGAATAGACAGATGCATCTGGAGCCTTGTCTGGGCAGAGGGAGAGAGAGCAGCTGAGAGTCGCACTGGGAGTGTTTGTTGGCTAGTTAAGAGTCAGTTATCCTCTAGGAGAAGGTGGGGGACTGCTGGACAGGGCTCCCCTGACAAGGAAGCCCCACTGCCACAGAGTTTTTGTCTGCCCAATCCAACAGCTCGAACGCGGAGACCGCACCATTTGGCAGAGGGAGGTGGATGTCTGCTGCGGTCTGAAAGCTACATCTGCAGCACCCACCGAACAGCTGGGGGACCCAGATCACCGCTCTCCAATCGGTGCAGACACACAGAATCAGAGGAGCTCCACACGCAACACAGAAAGGTCAGATTTCGCCTGGGATAAGGTGAGGTCTTTTGTCCCGCAGAACAGAGACACACACACACTGTGGGAACCAGGCTGCGGGAAAGCTGCTTCTGGAGAGGCCCGTGGATGTGGGACAGGGCATGATCCCTAAGTGTGGAAGCGGACTCTCAGAGTTGTTGAAGTAGTGACCACTAATGAAAGACAAATTAGGGGTAAGTAGAGAAAGAAGAAGAGGAAAATTAGGAGCTCTAGAAAACAACTCATTTTGATCTGAGGCACAAGGACAGCCTAGGAGTTATTACAGTGTCCCGGCTGCTCGAATCCCCACAAACCGGTATTAAGAACCACAGAGCAGCAGGATCTAAGGACAGCCTAGAGAGGTCCTGTGCTTAGTCTCAGGGGTCAATTCAAAACACTGCCACCCAGTGGATGAGGCACAAAATGACTCTCGCATAACCTCAAAAGAATAAAAAGATTAAAACAAACCTCAGCAGTGGAACACAGGGAACTGCAATACCGCCTGTCTGGGAAATAGGAGTGCTAAGCAGAATAATAGTGGAAGTGGGGGAATCCAAGATGGCGGCATAGGTAAACACCTACACTGCTGCCTCGCACAACAATTTCAAAACTACAACTAAAAGACAGAAGGGACATCATCCAGAACCACAGGAAAGCTGGCTGAGTGGAAGTTCTACAACTAGAAGGAAAGAGAGGGGCTCACAGAGACCCAGAGGAGCTGCAAAAAGCTGAGGTACGGAGACGCGCCCGTGGAGAGAGCGGGTGCTGGAGTACCGGGCTGGTTTTCTCTGGCAGGAGGGAGACGGAGACTCTCAAAGGCATTGAACCCCTTATCTTACAACACTAATCCCCAGATCCAGCCGAAACTCATACGGGGAGAGTTTGGACTGTATGGGGAGAAGTGCACGGAAATTTAGGGGAGTCGCAAAAGATCAAAGGCCTGGTGGCATGCACGGCACTGCGCACAGGACAGATATTGTGCTGCTGGCTTTCACGAGTGGGCGGGAGACAGACCCTCCCAGCTGTGCCACTTCTGACTCCACTAAGCCCCTGTTTTGGGCGAAACCCTGGAGACCTAGTCTCGTGTGGTCCTGGTGCGCAGGGGAGCCGGAGGGGCAGCGGTCTAGAGGCACTGGGGGCCCAAGCGCACAGGACCGCTCCAGCAATTACCCAGTCATGTGAGACTCAGGGGCCGTGGAGGGCGGGGCCGACTGGAAGGCAAGGCGGTCCCTTAAGCCCTGAGACTCCACCCTTCCCACGCTCAACAGAGACTTCTTTGGTTTTGCAAGTCTGGTGTCATAAGACTGAATTCAACACAGAAGTTCTCCCAGCAGAGTGAAAATGCCGAGACAAGGGGAGGGATTACAAACAAAAGAAATGGAGGGGAAAAAAACGACTGGATATAGAGTTCAAAAGCACGCTTATAAGGTTTTTCAAGAATATGCTAGAAAAGATGGATAAATTTAGCGAGACCCAAGAGGAGATGAAAAAGGACATACTAGAGACACTGATTGAAATAAAAAATATTATACAGAGTCCTAACAGCAGACTAGAGGATGGCAAGAATCAAGTCAATAATTTGAAATATAAAGAAGCGGAAAACATTCAACTGGAAAAGCAAGAAGAGAAAAGAATCCAAAAATGTGAACATAATGTAAGGAGCCTCTGGGACAGCTTCAAGCATACCAACATCAGAATTGTGGGGGGTGCCAGAAGAAGAGAGAGAGCAAGATACTGAAAACCTATTTAAAGAAATAATGACTGAAAATTTCCCACATCTGGTAAAATAGACTTACAAGTCCAGGAAGCACACAGAACCCCATGTAAAAGGAATCCAAAGAGGACCACACCAAGACACATCATAATTAAAATACCAAGAGCAAAAGATAGAGAGAATATTAAAAGCAGCAAGAGAAAAACAGTTCATTACCTACAAGGGAGCACCCATATGACTGTCAGCTGATTTCTCAACAGAAACGATGCAGGCCAGACGGGAGTGGCAAGAAATATTCAACGTGATGAACAACAAGAACCTACAACCAAGAATAATCTATCCAGCAAAGCTATCATTCAGAATTGAAGGGCAGATAAAGAGCTTCACAGAGAAGAAAAAGCTAAAGGAGTTTATCAACTCCAAACCAGTATTATATGAAATGCTGAAAGGTACTCTTTTAGAAGAGCAAGAAGAAAAAGGTAAAAGCCAAAAAATTATGAACAACAAATACATATCTATCAACAAGTAAATCTAAAAATTAAGTGAATTAAAAATTTGATCAACAGAGTAAACTGGTGCATATAATAGAATCAGGAACGCAGAAAGGGAGTACAGTGATAATTCTCAGGGGGACAAAAATAATAAAGCATCAAACAGACTGAAATTACAGCAGAAAGATTAAAGTTAGGTGAGGTAGATAAGTGATCAATCAAAGGACTTGTATGCATGCACATAAGCATAACCAATAATCACAGACACTGGGGGGTTGGGGTATGCCTGAGAGGGAGGGGGGCAATGGGGAGATATGTATAAAAAATTAATAAAAATTAATAAAAATTTAAAAAAAGAATAATAGTGGAAGTGAATGACCTCCACTTACTGCCCATTCTATTGTTTTTTCTTTTTTTTTTACTTTTTAAAAAATTTTTATTTTATTTTATTTTATTTTTTGCGTATTTTAATTAAAAAACTATTTATTGTTTTCTCCTCAATTGATTTTACCTTTTTAATTATTTCCTTTTTGTTTTCAACTAGTATTATTACTACTACAAGTTTACCTTTTTAGAAAAAAAAACAAAAGAAAACAAGTGTCATTTTGTTTTCTCTTTATTTTACTTCGGGAATAGAGTTCTACATTCTATTTTCATCTTTCCTTTAGCATAATTATACTCTATTTCAACTCTTCCTTTATGCCAACACTCTCTTCCTAACTTTCCCCATTTTGCTGTCTTGTTTCTCTTTCCCTTTTCCTTTAGATTCAACCTATTCTTTCTCTTTACCTGGTTAAAATTTCACCCCACTTATATATCTAATTTCAAATTCCCTACTCCAAGTCCATACAAACCTCTTCCTTCTTGTCTTCACTATCCAAAAAGTTGTTTTTCTCTATGTCCTTTTGTTGCTGTTTGCCTGAATGGTGATTATATCGATTTTTTATACTGTTTTGTGAGATTGTTTTAGCTTATTCTACTTGTTTAATTTTGCTATTTGTTTGTTTTGGTTTGTTTTTTACCTCTCTTTTCCCTCGCCTCCCTTGATACCAGTTGTTATTTGTAGTTTGTATTAATCTCCAGGTACTTGTTGCTGGCATTTGTTGGGATTAGTGGCAATTCTATTGGAGTTTTCTCCTCACATCTATATTTTGTTCCTCTTCTCTCTCTTATCCTCTTTCTTTTCTCTCTGACATTTTTTCTCTTTTTTTTTCTTCTTCTCCTTCTTATTTTTCTATTTTATTTTATTTTTTGTTCATTTATTTATTTATTTTGTTTTGTCCCTCTCCCAATTTGATTTTGGCACTTCTTTCTTTTCTTTTTTCCTAATTTTCCTCTTCTTCTTTCTCTACTTACCCCTAATTTGTCTTTCATTGGTGGTCACCTTATTTGTGGTTATTAACATCGTGAATACATTTCTGTTCAGTGCCTTGTGTGTTGTATTTGCTCGTGTTGTAGTTTGTGCCTTTGAATCAAGGTAGGAGGAGAACTATATAACCAGACACCCGAAGAACAAAGACCATGGGCAGAAGAAGAAACAGCCCGCATATGACAGAAAGGCAGATATCACCAGAAAAGGAAGTAAACGAAACAGAAGCAGAAATAAGCCAGCCAGAGAAAGAGTTCAGAGAAATGATTGTAAGGTGGATGAAAAAATGGAAGACAAAATCGACAATGGAACTTTGGGATAACACGAAACACAACAACATCCACATAATTGGGGTTCCAGAAAGAGTGGAAACTGAGCAAGGATTAGAAAACCTGTTTGAAGAAATAATGACAGAAAACTTCCCCAATATAGGGAAGGTAAAACCCACACAAATCCAAGAAGCTCACAGAGTCCCAAGCAAAATGAACCCCCAAAAACCAACACCAAGGCACATTATAATTAAATTGGCAAACACCAACGAGAAAGTAAGAATCTTAAAAGCGGCCAAAGGGAAACAGAAAGTTACCTACAAAGGAACCCCCATAAGACTAGCTACTGATTTCTCAACAGAAACTCATCAGGCCAGAAGGGAATGGAATGAAATATACAGTCATGCTAAGGAAGGGTCTGAATCCAAGAATACTGTACCCTGCAAGACTCTCAATCAAAATTGAAGGTAAAATCAGAAGTTTCACAGACAAAAAAGGACTAAGGGAATATATTACCACCAAACCAGCAATTCAAGAAATATTAAAGGGTCTGCTATAATAAAAAGAAATAGGAAGCGAAGAAGGAACCCTGGGGTAGGTAAAGACTAAAAATGGCGACAGATAAGTACCTATCAATAATAACTTTAAGTGTAAACGGATTAAATGCTCCAATCAAAAGACATAGGGTAATCGAATAGATAAGAAAACATGATCCATACATCTACTGTCTACAAGAAACGCGCCTCAGGAAAAGAGATGCACACAGATTGAGGGTGAAGGGATGGAACATGGTATTTCAGGCAAAAGGAAATAAAAAAAAGCTGGGGTTGCAATACTTATATCTGACAAATCTCAAAGTAAATGACATAACAAGAAATAAAGAAGGGCACTTCGTAATACTAAAGGGAACAATCCAACAGGAAGAAATAACTCTGGTAAACATATATGCACCCAATATAGGAGCACCTAAATACATAAAAAAACTCTTGGAGGATATTAAGGGAGAGATTGACAGCAATACAATCATAGTAGGAGACTTTAATACCCCACTGTCACCACTGGACAAATCCTCTAAACAAAAAATCAGGAAAGAAACAGCAATCCTAAATGACTCACTAGAACAGATGGAATTAATTGACATCTTCAGAACATTTCATCCCAAAGCCACAGAATATACATTCTTCTCCAGTGCACATGGGTCATTTTCAAAGAGAGATCATATGTTGGGTCATAAGAAAAGTCTCTTCAAATTCAAGAAGATAGAAATCATATCAAGCATTTTCTCAGACCACAGTGGCATAAAACTGGAAATCAACTATAATAAAAACAATAGAAAGAAATCAAACACATGGAGACTAAACAGCATACTATTAAACAATGACTGGGTAACCAGAGAGATCAAGGAAGAAATAAAAAACATCATGGCAACAAATGACAATGACAACACAACAATACAAAATTTATGGGACACAGTGAAAGCAGTCTTGAGAGTAAGTTCATAGCCCTACAAGCCTACTGCAAAAAAACAGGAAACAATGGTAATAAATTTCCTAACCCTACAACTCAAAGAGCTAAAAAGAGAGCAAGAAGAAAAGCCCAGTGTAAGCAGAAGGAAGGAAATAGTAAAGATCAGAGCAGAGATAAGCACCTTGGAGACCAAAGAAACAATTCAAAAGATCAACAAAACCAAGAGCTGGTTCTTTGAAAGGATAAACAAGATTGATGGACTGCTAGCCAGACTCACCAAGAAGCAAAGAGAGAAGACCCAAATAAACAAAATCAGAAATGAAAGAGGAGAAATAACAACAGACCCTGCCGAAATACAAAGGATTGTGAAAAAATACCATGAACAACTCTATTCCAACAAATTAGACAACCTGCAAGAAATGGACATATTCCTAGAAAAATAAAACCTTCCAAAACCCAATCAGGAAGAATATAAACATCTCAATAGTCAAATAACTATGGAAGAAATTGAAGCAGTCATCAAAAAGCTTCCAGCAAACAAAAGCCCGGGAACAGATGGCTACACAGGAGACTTTTACCAAACATTCAAGGAAGAATTAAAACCTGTTCTCCTCAGACTACTCAAAAATATTCAAGAAGAAGGAACACTTCCAAACATCTTCTATGAAGCCAGCATTACCCTAATACCAAAACCAGATAAAGACAACACAAGGAAAGAGAATTATAGGCCAATATCTCTCATGAACATAGATGCCAAAATCCTCAACAAAATTCTAGCAAATCGGATCCAGCAGTAAATCAGAAAGATCATACACCATGACCAAGTAGGATTCATCCCAGGAATGCAAATATGGTACAATATCCACAAATCACATAAACAAATTGAGAGATAAAAACCACATAGTCATATCAATCGATGCAGGAAAAGCATTTGACAAAATCCAACACCCTTTCTTGATAAAAACTCTTAGCAAAGTGGGAATAGAAGGATCATACCTCAACATCATAAAAGTCTTATATGATCAACCCACAGCTAACATCATACTCAATGGGCAAAAACTAAAACCAATCCCCCTAAGAACAGGAACAAGACAGGGATGCCCACTCTCACCTCTCCTGTTCGACATAGTACTGCAAGTATTAGCCATAGAAATTAGACAAGAAAAAGAAATAAAAGGCATCCAAATTTGAAAAGAAGTAAAGCTGTCCTTATTTTCAGATGACATGATACTGTACGTAAAAAACCCAAAGGACTCCATCCCAAAACTAATTGACTTAATAAAGGAATTCGGCAATGTAGCAGGATACAAAATTAATGCCAAGAAATCTGTGGCATTTCTATATACAAATAGTGAAACTATAGAGAGACTAAAAAAGCAATCCCATTTACCATTGCACCAAAAAAATTAAGATACCTAGGAATAAACCTATCTAAAGAGGTAAAAGACCTATATATAGAAAACTACACGACACTGAAAAAAGAGATAGAGGAAGATGTAAACAGATGGAAGAGCATACCATGCTCATGGATTGGGAGAATCAACATCATTAAAATGTCCATACTATCCAAAGCAATCTATAGATTCAATGCACTACCCATTAAAATACCAAGGACATATTTCACAGACCTAGAAAGAATTCTTCAAAGATTGATCTTCAAACCGCAAATAGCCACAGCAATCCTGAGAAAGAAGAATAAAGTAGGTGGGATCTCAACACCAGATTTCAAGCTATATTACAAAGCAACTGTTCTCAAAACAGCCTGGTACTGGCACAAGAACAGACATATAGACCAATGGAATAGAATAGAGAATACAGATATCCACCCAAACCACTATGCTCAATTAATATTTGACAATGGAGGCATGAACATATAATGGAGCCAAGATAGCCTCTTCAATAAATGGTATTGGGAAAATTGGACAGATACATGCAAAAAAATGAAACTGGATCACCAACTTACACCAAATACAAAAATAAACTCAAAATGGATACAGGACTTAAACATTAGACAGGAAACCATAAAAATACTAGTGGAATCCACAGGCAGCACAATCTCAGACATATGCCGAAAGAACTTCTTCACTGATACTGCTCCAAGGGCAATGGAAGCTAAAGAAAAAATAAACAATTTGGGAGCTTTGAGATAAATAGTTCTGGTATGGGCCAGTATCCATTTCTTTCTAGGCCCGATCTCCTGTTAAGTGGGAGCTGGACTTCTGGAATTGGGATATTTCACAACCCTGGCAGTACAGCAAATTAACCACATAGACTCAGCCTTAGACCATTACTAATGAGGCGACGTAGGGCAGTCACTAACCTCACTGATCCTCAGATAAGGGAAGACCAAAGGATGCTTCTCAAGGATGCTTGCCCTGTTCCCAGACCTGGTTTTAGGTTCTCCCCCTGCAGTGGGCACTGGTAGGAGAGCCTCAGCCTGAAGTTCCAAGTAAGCAGCCTACCCATAGCCAGGCTGCCAGTGAGGGTCTCCCACCACGACATGGCGAAGGCAGAGCTCCCTGCATGGAAGGTGGGGCATGGGAGCCGGCCTGACAGCCTTTGGATTTGTGGGTGCTTCCGAGAACAGGACCTTGTGGCCTGATAGAAGGGGTGTGGCAACACACAGGGGAGGTGGATGAGGATGGGGCCATACCTGGTCTATGTGTGCCTCGTCCATGTTGCCTTTCTTCTCTAGCACCACCTCTAAGTCTGTGTCAGGCTCCTGCACAGGAAAGCAAAGGGAGTAAGAGTCAAGCATCTGCTGGCCTCTGCCCCAGCAGTCCTGCGGGGTCAGATCATGACAGAGTCCAGAAAAGACCCAATTTCCCAGTACCACCCCTTACCCCATCACCTGCAGAATATCTGACATCCTTTCTCTTCCATGATTCTCCCCTCAAAACCATGGCACTGACCTATTTGACAGATGAAGAAACTAAGGTTCAGAGAGGTGGAGTGACTATCATAAGGTACCCCAGATCAAGGGCAGGGCTGACACTAACCCCTAGGTCTCTCGACTCAGACTAGGTGCATGACCTTTCCTGCTACAAGTCAACTGACCTCCCAGGTTGACACCAACCAATGAGAGGCCAAGGGCCCCACCTATAGTGGGGGGATAGAGGGTGGTGGAGAGGGGGCAGATAGCAAGGGCCAGGAAATGCAGAGGTGAGCTCAGGGTCCTGATGGGTGTGGGGAGTGGAGCTGCCAGCAAACCCAAGCCTACTCAATTCTCCTCCATACCACCTACCCCCATCCACAGGTCCTGGCTGCTGCCTTCTCACCTGTCTAGAAAACCATGAGTGTCTAACTCCTGCTTCTCCACCCCCAACCTTGGGCCATCCCACAAGCAACTCAGGTGAGCTTTAAAAATTCAATAAAAATATGCTGTACACCTTAAACATACACAACTTTATGTTAACTAGATCTTCTTTAAAAAAAAAAAAAAAAAACTTCAGTCAGATAATGTCACCACTCCTGAAGAATCCTATGGCTCCCTTGCTGGTACCGGTTTGGCTCAGTGGATAGAGCATCGGCCTGCGGACTGAAAGGTCCCAGGTTCGATTCCGGTCGGGGGCATGTACCTTGGTTGCGGGTACATCTCCAGTGTGGGGTGTGCAGGAGGCGGCTGATCGATGTCTCTCTCTCATCAATGTTTCTTTCTATCCCTCTCCCTTCCTCTCTGTAAAAAGTCAATAAATTAAAAAAAAAAAAAGAAGAAGAAGAAGAAGAATCCTAGGGCTCCCATCTTATTTGCACAAAATCCACACTTCTGTGGCCTCCATGGTTGTAATAACTGAGACCCAGCCACCCAGCCTCTGTGCTCCACCAGGGCCTTTGCACTTGCTGCTTCAGCTGCATGAAAGGCCGAAGCCCTCAGAGGTCTCAGCTCCCAGGGGACATCCTCGCTGGCTGACTCTCTGACATGGCTGTGCTCACTGGCTTAGCCTCTGAGGGTTTCTTGACAGTGAGATCTCAGGCCGGCCCCTTCCTCCTGGTCCTTCTGTAATGACAATCGCCCTTCCCAACTGCATCTGATAGAGCTGAGCACAGGCTTTACAGACACCTTCCTGCTGACCCAGCTCCTGGAGTTTGTCCTTCAGTCAGTATTAACTGAGCCCCTCCTCTTGGGCCAGACTTACCTCTCATGTCAGTCAATAAATCCCTCTTCTGGCTTCAGTTTAAACAAGGTTTTGACACTAAAAAGTTGAGTGTGTGCGCACACACACACACTCCCAACTTCCACACTGAAGGACAACCTACCTCCTTCCAAAGTTCTTCTACTTTGCTCTCCTTCCTCTTCTTTTTCTTCTTCAGAGCCGGCTCCTCAGTGCCTGGTTCCTCAGCCCTTTTAGTGGGCTTCATTTTCTTCCTCACAGGGGCCTTGAGGACGTCTCCTACTGGAATGTATTCTGAAGCCTCCACTTTGACTGGCTTCTTCGCAAATCTTTTCCTAAGGCTGCTCTCCATGGACCTGGAGGGCTTGGGGTGGCCAAGGTTGGTGTCTTCCTCTTGGTGGGTTTTCTTTTTCTTCTTGTTATTCACGTTGTGCTCCCTGGGGCACTCCTGCTTCCTTTTCTGCACCAAGACTGCCTGTTCCTGGTCATCCTTTCCGACTGAGCACAAGTGCAGGGCATTCCCAACCTCATAGACCCAAGAGTTCCTGACTGAGAAGGCTGCCGCCTCCTGGGCCTTTTTCTCCTTGTGTTTTTTTGAGCTTTCTGCCAACTCTGGTCACTTCCTTGACCTGTCTGGGGTCCAGGGAGGTCTTCTCCCTCACACCAGGAGACAGGGCCAGAGGCCACGAGGACTTCCTCTCCTTTTTTTTCTCCCCATTGAGAAACTCGGATGGAGCAAGAACCTGTGTCCTGGAGCTGGGAGACTTCTCTGTCTGCTTAGCATGGAATGTGGTCTCAGGTTTTAGGTGCTCCTCACAGACGTTGCTGTGCTCCTTCTTTTTCTTCTTCTTCTTCACTAGAGGGGTCTTGGGTGCCTGCCCTTGGATCATACTCTTCGTGGGTGACATGGCTGTGGTGGGACAGACCTCAGTGTAATAACTGTTACTGTTCAAAACCAAGTACTGAGTTTCTGGTTCTTTAACCAACGCCTTCTTTTTCTCTGGAAGCCGAAGGCCCAGGTCCCCTTTGTGGTTCTTGGTGATCATTCCTGAAAAAAAAAAAAAGATACAAGGTATCCTATACCACACCACCCTGTGTACAGTTCGACTAGGTATTGCCAAAAGTCAAGTTTCTTTGTGTGAATGGTCTGAAATGGTAGGGCATCAGAAAATGGGCGGGATTCCTGTAGAGCCAGGGCAAATATGATCAACGAAATAGAGTGGAGATAAATTCACTCAGCCCCAGGCTCAAATTCAAACCTTACTTTAAGTCACTCACCTATTCTACCTGAGCTTTAATTCCCCATCTGGAAAATGGGAGAAATGCCACTTCTCAAAGAGTTGTTGCAAAGAAAAAAGAAAATAATCCATTGAAAGTGTTTGCTACATTATTGACTCTTTTTTCTTAACCTCCTTCTCAAGTTTTTAAGCATAGTAATTCAACAAAAATTTAACAACTGTTCTACCCTGTGCCTGCTTTACCCTGTAGAACTGCAATCAAACCAGAAAAATCAGGCACTGCTCCCAAGGGCTCCCCTGAAGGGTATGGTATAAAAACCCTGAGGCCAGCCCTTCTTGCCCATTCCCACCACAGACAGTTACTGTGGCAAAATTAACCCATTAACTTGGTTCATTTAACAGCTCTTCTGCTTTGTGTCTGGAAACTAATTCCAACTGCACTCCGGTTGACTTATTATCCCTATTACTTTCCCTTGACTCAGGGATAACAGGGATAGTAAGTCAACTGGAGTGCAGTTGGAATTAGTAAGAGCAGCAGCAAGGTATGGTGAGAACTCCAGTGAGAGCTAAAAACACCTCTGTTCAAGTGGTGACTCTGATAGTCTTGCCTCATAACTACTGACTTCTTCAGGCCTCAGTTTCCTCATCCATAAAAGAGGGGTTGAACTAAATCAAGGTGGAGTAGGGGAGGGAGACTGAGGACATCCAGCCTGCAAACTTGTTACCTTTCAAATAAATTTCTCACATTTAATGACTGAAGGTTCACCTTCACAGGGGGAAGGTGAGATGGGGGCGGGGGAGGCGGAGGGGGGAGAAGACATTGTCAAAGAGGCCCCTGTGAGAAGGGGCTGGAGCCCTCAACACATTATAGCTTCTAGCTGGACTAATTCTCACTCTAGTCTGCACCCAATTCCTGCTGCTCCCTGGATAACAGGAGCCAGAAACAACGTGCCCTCATGGGAGGTTTAGACAGTGGGAGGGCAAGGCCAGGGGCTTCTCAGCCTGCAGCTCTCCAGCATCAGAGCCTAACGCCTCACACTGGACCTGCTAGGCCTGAGGTAGAACTCAAGTGCTCAAGTTTATATGGCTCCAGGAGCACCTGTCTTGTTTTCTGCTGCATAGACAGGCCTTTGCAGATTTGGTTCCAGATCACTGTAATAAAGTGAGTGGCACCATAAAGCAAGCAGCAATCCTTTTGCTGGTAGAGGGTGTTGCCTTCAATTTGTAAAAACACAATACTTGTGAAGTGCAATAAAGCTAAGCACAATAAAACCAGGGCTGTCTCTATGCCCAGAGCCTAACTCTGTGCCTGGCAAGTAACAGATGTTCATATGTACTCACTGAATGAAGAATGCATACTGAAGATACAAAGGTGAACAAGATGAAACACCTGCCATCTACAAGCAAGTAGGTGTGGGAGAGAAAGGGATGTGATCCTATATAATAAAAGGCTAATATGCAAATTGACCAAATGGCAGAATGACTGATCACAATGATGCCTACTGACCGCCAGGGGGCAGATGTTCAATGCAAGAACTGCCCCCTGGTGGTCATTGTGCTCCCACAGCGGGAGCCCTGTTCAGCCAGAAGCCTGGAATCAGGCTCAAGACTGATGAGTGTGCTGAGGGGGAGCCTTTTCCCCCTTCCTCTTTGGCGGTTGGATATCCGTCCTGCCCTGGGCTGCCAGAGGGTGCAGGCCAGGCTGAGCCCCCTCCCAAACTCCTGAGTGCACAAATGTCCTGCATCAGGCCTCTAGTAACACAGGTAAAAGGGTAATGCAGGTTTTCTAAGCCAGACTGGCAAACTTTCTGAAAAGTTTTCCAGCTTGCGTAACTGCAGGTTGTTGGCACTAATCCCTGAGTCAAAGGAACTGAAGGGGGTGATGCAGGATGGAGGCATACTGGTTTGAAAAGAATTTCTGAGATACCCAAGTGAAGATGGTGGGTGGGCAGGTGGATATATAGGGCTGAAGCTGAGGGCTTACTAGGCTGACAGGAACTACATTGTCGGCAACCAAATATTGTTCTCACTAAATGGATGTAAATAGGAAGCCAGAAGGCTGGCCAACCTTAATTGCTCTGAAAGATCAAAGCTGATTATCATGTTAATTTGTTATCTCCTGCCTAAAGGCTAGAGGTGTGTCCCAAAGCCTTAATAAAAGGGAGAAAAAGGCCAGAGCAAATGGCAGTCCTTTCCACTAAAGGAAGGCTCCTGCCTGGCCCCCAATATCGCCAAATTAATGTTTTCTAGTCTCTCATTTCGTTTGCGTGCGGCCTCCTTCAGAACCCGAACCCTGACCCGGGAACCCTGAACCACGCGGGATGTGGAAAGAGGTTCCCACATCTGGCGCCCAACAGGGACTGCGGAAAAAGGTGCCCACATCTGGCACCTGACCGAGGGACGTCTGGAGGAGAAGGTATTATTCGCCTAAGAGCGAAGGAGAGAAAATTCACCAAGGAAAATGGTGAGGGAAGATTCACCTAGAAAAAGGTGAGGGGAATTCAACGTACTCAAAGCCCAGGGATTAACTACACAGTCAGGATCTGTAAATAGGGTGGGAACGTCTTTTGCAGCCAGGCTAATGGGGAAGAATTCGGTTATAAATATAAAGTAAACTTTATTATAGACTTTTAGTTTGCATGCTTAAATAATGTGGTTTCTTGTTCAAATTAAAATCTTAGTTTGCATTTGGAATCTGAAATCTGTAATAAGTGAAATTCCACTGCTGAAATCGCCTCTGGTGTGGAGAAATTCAAAGGTGGCAGGAGAGGGCAAGGCTCTCTGCTCTCCTGCAATGAGATTACTGAAGGTTTCATTTAAAAATTATAAGAGAAATCGCAGGGAAATGCTAATCTTGGCCAAATTAGGTGCTAGTTATTACTTCGGAAAGCGAAAAAGAAAGAAAAAATTTAAGATCTGTCTTTATCTTTTAAGCATGAAAAGAAATTCAGCCAGATCTGTTACTGATGCTTTCCTCCCTGAAGTAAGCAGGATGTGAAGGAAGAGAGACACTGTGGCAATCCAGTATGAAAGCCCACTCTCCCAGTGTGCTAATCTAAAGTCTCCTTTCTCGCCATGAAAAAGTTTTAAAAATTTAGAGATGTGTCTGGAATTTCTGTACTCGTGAGGAGAGAAGCCCGGCTTAAAAAGAAATGCGCGCAATTGCCCACCTTTTTGGACATATTAGACAGGGTTTTAAGCTGGAATCTCTCCGCAAAAGCTACAGAAAAAGAAACCCCAGAACTGGTCTTTATTTTTTAAGAAAAATGGCGTAAAGGAACCAAAAGGAAAAGATTTTGTGTTATTAATCAAGGTTTTCAGCTAAATTTACTAAATTAAATTGGGAGAAAATAAAATAACATTTCTCTAATAATTAGGAATTCAAAATACATTGATTGGTCTAATATAAAAGGATTAATTCTGTGATTTCCAACTGACAGTTTAAAAATATAATTGATATCTTAAGATAATTACAAAAATATTATAATCTTTAAATCATATATGAATATATATATTTGATGGTTTTTTCCATGTTAAAATTTCAAGGCTTTAACAGAGATGATTCTTGTAAAGCTCCATGGGCCCAGAGTAATACAAGAAATTTGTTCTCTCTTTTTAAAGGACATCTACTTAAATTTAACCGATCTAATATACTTGAAATTTCATGGGAAGCTTTATCAAATGAGAATTAATAAGTATATTTTAAATGTTGTAAAGGTTTTGGCCTCTAAGAAGGACACAAGGTAGCACACTAGGGAGAAGCATAAATATTCAGCCTCTGAGAGATCCAGTCTCTCGGTGTCCTAGATGTCAGAGAGGTAACCATTGGGCCAGACAGTGTAAATCTAAATTTCATAGAAATGGGCAGCCTCTAAATCAAGATACAGGGTATGGTCAACCACCGGGAAACAGCCAGAGGGGTGCCCAGTCCTGTTATTAATAGGGGAAACCTGCCCTGCAAGGCCCACAGTGGATTCCCTCATCTGAGCAACTCCAGGAAGCGCAGGCCTGGATCTTAACAGCACTATAGCAGTCACTTTGACTCCTGATATTTCTCTGCAAGCTATTCCTACAGGAATTTGGGGTCCTATGTCACCGGGAACTTTAGGATTAATCTTAGGGAGGAGTGGAAACACTTTAAAAGGACTAACTGTTCTGCCTGCAGTCATTGATTCAGATTTTGAAGGAGAAATTAAAGTTATACTAGAATGTAATACTATAATGCAAATTACTCCAGGACAAAAAATTGCTCAGATACTACTTCTACCTTATTTTCAGCAAAGTGAGGCTATAAATAGAAAAAGAGGAATGCAAGGATTTGGAAGCTCAGATATTTATTGGATACACGAAATTAGCAAAACCCGTCCTATGATTAATTTAAAAATAAAGGGAAAACAATTCAGGGGTCTAGTGGACACTGGAGCAGATGTTAGTGTTATCAGCAAAGAATTCTGGCCTCCAAACTGGTCCACGACACAAGCTATGGGCTCAGTTAAGGGGGTAGGAATTCCTGATGATACACAACGTAGTGCTGCAGTGTTAAGATGGCAAGATGAGGAAGGACAGACAGGATGGTTTCAACCCTACATCATCCCTAAAATTGCAGTCAATTTATGGGGCCGGGATGTTTTAGAAGGTTTACAGGCATGTATTGTTACTGGCAAAGGACAGCAGTTAATGACTCAGATGGCATATCAACCATTTTAGGAGCGGTCACTGCTCAGTCTCCTCACCCTCATGCTGATCCAATACAATGGAAAGATGATAGACCTGTATGGGTGGGTCAGTGGCCATTAACCAAGGAGAAATTAGGTCATATTCATGAATTAATACAAGAACAAATAGAAGCTGGCCACATAGAACCTTCTACTAGTCCTTGGAATACGCCTATATTTACAATCCCTAAAAAGGCCACAGGAAAATGGCAATTATTACATGATCTTAGAGCAATTAATGCTACTATGCATACCATGGGAGCTTTACAACCTGGACTCCCAGCACCTTCACAAATCCCTTTAAATTGGTTTCTTATAGTGGTAGATCTTAAAGACTGTTTTTTCACCATTCCCTTGGCACCTCAAGATAAACAGATTTGCATTTTCGGTGCCATCTATTAATAATATAGAACCCATGAAAAGATATCAATGGAAGGTTCTACCTCAAGGAATGGCCAACAGCCCTACTTTGTGTCAAAAATATGTGGCTCAAGCTGTTCAGCCTTTAAGAGACAACTACTCCCAATGTTATATTAGCCATTACATGGATGACTTGCTCTTAGCAAGCCCAAGGGAAGAACAGACCTTGGCCATGTTTTCCCAATTAGAAGAGGAGCTCCCTAAATGGGGCTTAAGAATTGCTCCAGAAAAGGTACAGAAAGAAACACCTTTCCAATATTTGGGAACCATAATTGAAAACCAATGCATTGGGCCTCAGAAGGTAGAGATAAGAAAAGACTGTCTTAAAACTTTAAATGACTTCCAGAAATTATTAGGGGACATTAACTGGTTAAGACCTTATCTAAAAATCTCTACGGGAGAAATGACAAATTTATTTAGTATGCTTAGAGGTGACCCTAATCTTTCCTCTCCCCGAACATTCACAGATGAAGCTAGGAATGAATTGCTAAGAGTTGAGTAGGCAATTTCCTTAGCCCAAGTAGCTCGTGTACAGCCCGAATTACCTTTATTGGGACAAATTAACCCCACTGCAAATAGTCCCACTGGAGTCATCTTTCAAAATAAAAATTCTCCTGCTATTATTGAATGGTCCACCTAGGGCATCAATCCTCTAGAACTGCAGTTACATATGTAGAACTAATGTAAGGTTGCAAAAATCAGGATTGGGCCGGGAAAGAGTTAACAGAGCTCGGCTTAAAATTATATCCCCCAGTTACATCCTGTTATTGCAGCCTCAGGGTTACCAGGATGCTGTGATCCAGGTACAGGCTGCTAATGTTGTGCAACAAGATGGCCTGTAGTAAAATTGCGACAAGAGACATGGCCCAGAGGTATCCAGAGATAACCGTCAGCAGATAGCCTATAGTAAAATTATGACTATAGACATGATCCAGATATCTCCAGAAACTAACCCTGAGAGAACCATCAGCCGCATCCTATTGTCATAACCCCATGGTAACCAGAAATATGCAGAGTCTGTAAATTGTGAAATGTATGTAGTAAAGCCCTGTGTTGACCTCTGTATAACCCTGTTACTTGTTACATAGTATATAAGCTCAGCTTTGTATCAACTCGGGGCTCTCTGTTGTGAGCCCCAGCATGCTTGGTCTGCAATAAACCCCTTGCTGTTTGCATGAGAACGTCTCTTGGAGTCTTCCTTTGAGCGGAGAGCTGGAGTCTTCCTTTGAGCGGAGAGCGTTTCGACCCAAACACTAATGGTCCAAATTAATATTTCAAATTAGAAAACGTTGTAAACAGCTTAGAGGGGAAGAGCCTCAGTGTATCTACCTCCCCCTCACTGGGAAGCAATTAGAGATATTATTTCAGACTGATATAAATTGGCAAATTGGGTTAAGTGGATATTCAGGGGAACTTAGCTGTCACCTATTAAAACATAAATTACTACAATTTTTATATAATACCCCCATTATTATACAAAAAAATACTAGGCAGGAACCTGTTCCTGGAGCTTTAACTGTTTTCACTGATGGATCATCTAATGGGAAAGCTGCTTATCATACAGTAAATTCAGACCGAGTTATACTAACCAGTAATACTTCTGTACAAAGAATTGAACTAGAAGCAATTAAGGCTGCATTGCAGGATTTCCAAGAACCTCTTAATATCATCTCTGATTCCTTTTACTCTGCAAACTTAGTGAATAGAATTGAAACTGCCCTGTTGAAATGGCTTAGTGACCAAAGTTTATTTTTATTATTTAAACAAGTTCAACAAATTGTACAACAAAGACAATATCCTTTTTATATCACTCACATCAGGGCTCATAGTGTTTTACCTGGTCCTTTAACAAAAGGAAATGCACATGCTGATCAATTGGTAGCTTTATTAAAAGAAGCCTTAGGATCTCATCAGCTTTTACATCAGCCTGCCAAAATGCTGTCTAGACAATTCTCAATCACTCGACAGCAGGCAAAACAGATTATTAAGGAATGTCCCACTTGTGTGTTACATCTGCCTCAAGGGCCTAACACAGGAGTCAACCCAACAGGTTTGCTAAGAGACCATATCTGGCAAATGGATGTAAAGCATTATACTTCCTTTGGACGCCTTGAGGCATTACATGTCTCTGTAGACACCTTTTCAAAAGTAATATGGGCTACTGCATCTACAGGAGAAACGACAAAACAGGTTATTAATCATTGTCTGGCTGCTTTTGCCGTCATGGGAGTTCCAAAAATTATTAAAACTGATAATGGGCCTGCTTAGATAAGCTGTACATTCCAGGAATTTTGTAAAAGGTGGAAAATTCAGCACATTACAGGAATACCATATAATTCTCAAGGACAGGCCATTACTGAACGACAGCATCAGCGACTAAAATCCCAACATGAAAAACAAAAAGAGGGGATGATGGAGAAATCACCTGTGGGTAGGCTGCACCAAGCCTTAATTACTTTAAACTTTTTCACTTGTGATGCTAATGGACAGACACCTATGGAGCTACATAGGTGTCAGGATAAAACCAAAGGAAATGGTTTAGTTAAATGGAAAGATCCCGAATCTGGTTTATGGAAGGACCTGATCCATTATTAACCTTTGGGAGAGGGTATGCTTGTATATTTCCAGAAAATTTTTCCAAACCCGTGTGGATTCCTGCTAGAAATATTAAACTGCAACAGGGATCCAAGAGAGAAACTAGTCAGACTAATAAAGACTTTGCACCTGGAGCCACACCATGCAGCTGCAGACAACTACCTCAGTCACAGAGAGCAGCCACTCCAAGCACTCCGCTGAAGAAGAGGATCAGGAGAACAAGCAGAACAACAAACAGCCTGAAGGCCGCCAGGAGCATGGTAAAGAGGACGGTACAGACACCTAAGAACGTATTTCTTGCAATGCCAACAGTTACCAGCTATACGGTAATATTACCTGGGGCACATGGGGAAGTATTTTTGACTTATATTCCTGACCCTTCATGGGTAAGAACCCTTAGGTGTACTGATTCCCCTGTTTCTTGTAGTCTCTAAGAAGGGCAAAATTAAGTAAATATTTCTTAAAATTCCAACATTAGAATTTAAAATGACAAAAAGCCCAAAGCCACCTGTATTCTTAAGCTAGAGGTGGGGCAACATTTGTGGCTTGTGAATCAGGCATAAACATTTACTAAATTTGCTTTGCTTTAAAATTGAGATACCTACTTTAATTAATAAATTAGCTTTTTATTTTTGTAAGCAATTTGATTAAGTATTCTAATAAAGTAACTAAGACCTTGTCTATACAAAAAAGAAATTGATAGCCAGTTTGAAATTGAATTGCCATGGCCTAGAACAAAAGAATATCCTTACATAATATTATTCTACAATGTCATTATAATTTTTTTGACAAATATCCCAAACAAACTTACAATCTAATTCTCGAATATTTGGTAGCAATTTAAATAAATAAATAAATAAATAAATAAATAAATAAATAAATAAATAAATAAAATAAAAGGAATTAAGGCAGTGAGAAGGCACTTGTGCATTCTATATTGGCTTTTCTTGCTCTTTTTGCCAAGAAGGACCCTCCCACAGCTGTCGCCTGAGCTTTCTGTTCATGCTGAGGTTGAAGCCTCGTGTTGGCTGGTGCCACGAATCAGTCTCTCATCCAGTAGTGTGAGCTGGGCCCTTCCTGGAGAAGAAACCTGGGTTCCCCAAGATATGTGATCAGCGCTGGGACCCTGCCAGAAGGTGAGGGGATCCCAAGGCAGGTACTGGGCGTGGAGGCCACAAGGGCATCAGCGTCCAAGGAGACGGAACTGAATGAACCTCACATCAACCTGCTTGGCCCCGGAGGATGGCTGGTTAGCCAGAGACGGGCAACTGGAACTTATACGTTACACCGACCACTGCCTAAGCCAGGAACTGGGCCTTATGCCGCCCTGCTTTCCAATGACGGGTAAGGTGGGTTGGTACCGTATGGTAGTTCCTGACCTAAGACAGGCACAGTTGCAGAGGGGCCATCAGGAAAAAACTTGGGGATCAACAGAGGTTGATCCTCACCCCCCAACATTGCAGGGGGCTTGAACCTTTGCCCCTTCTGAGGGAGGTCTCCTGCCCCATGGCTGCTTCACTTCCCACGCCCAGCTCCCATCAGGATCCAGGTGACAAGACAGAGACTTGGCCCAGCTCTGTTCAGGAAACAAATGACAGACAAAGATTTGGTGCAGCTCAGATCGGGACCCAGCAACAGACAGACTTGGCTGACAGCTGCCCTATATTCTAAATCTAACTTAACACCAGGAATGCTCAGGGCCTACTCAAGAATGCAAATAATCCTTTCCACTAATATTTACAGGATAAAACTAAGATTGTTGTTAGAATGTTAAATTTAATAATAAAATAGTAGTTACATTTTCAAATTAATTTAATTGGTTAATTGAAGTAGGTGAATATTCAAGAAAATTTAATTGTACTGGAAAACAGTTGTTCCTAAAGTATAAACTTAAATTTCAATTGGTAGTTCATTGCATGGTAAAATTACTCAACATGCAATAAACATAAAGCAGTCATTTTTGCATTATAAAAACTTTCCAAAAGCCTCATAATTACATAAAAAAAGGGGGGATAGTACAGTAATATTATGTAAGGAAAAAGCATCCTGTAAGCAAATTACATCTAAAAAATTTTTTTACTTAACAGCACGACACCCATGAAAAACATACATAGTATTAAAATAAGTCAAAGGAAAATCATTTGGGCAAAAATAAAAAGGATCCAAAGTCAAATTTATAGAAAAAACTCCTTTACTAATTTTTGGTCGAGAATGTTTATATATTTTCAGAAAAACAGCTCCAAGACCATGTGAATTCCTACAACCGAGAATGCTCCAGCTATGAAGACAAGAGGAGAAACAGTCCAGAGATAGAAGATGGTGAGGACACCTTGCCATCCTAACAGTCGGACCTGCATTGCCACCGTTTGTCCACCCTCCAGAACTGAAATATCATTGCTAATACGTACATTCAAAAAACTGTTGGACATTGAAACTGGGACTCAAAGGACTGTTGGTCCAGAAAGAAAGATACTATAGACTTATTCATTTACCTCTTAGCATAGCCATTGTTGCTTGTCTTATTTTTTTTGTTCTTAAGATTTATTTCTAGTCTGTAGGTGTAAGATTTTTTAGAGGAAAAGAAAACGGGGGAGATGTCGGAAACCAAATATTGTTCTCACTAAATGGATGTAAATAGGAAGCCAGAAGGCTGGCCAACCTTAATAGCTCTGAAAGATCAAAGCTGATTATCATGTTAATTTCTGTTATCTCCTGCCTAAAGGCTAGAGGTGTGTCCCAAAGCCTTAATAAAAGGGAGAAAAAGGCCAGAGCAAATGGCAGTCCTTTCCACTAGAGGAAGGCTCCCCCCTCGCCCCCCAATATCGCCAAATTAATGTTTTCTAGTCTCTCATTTCGTTTGCGTGCGGCCTCCTTCAGAACCCGAACCCTGACCCGGGAACCCTGAACCACGCGGGACGTGGAAAGAGGTTCCCACACGACATAAGTTTTGGAATACATGGGTGATAATTAAGCGCTAAACAGTCTGAAACAGAACCTTAGGGAATAACGACATTTAAGGGGGGTGGAGGGCAGATAATAAAAACAAAGGGGCCGCGGAGAGATTGTTGTCAACCAAATCCTTCTCTCTGCCGTTCAGAACGCCAGGGCATTCACCCTCCTTCGTATTGAGGGTCCCTCCTCTTCTACCCCACACTCCCCAAAGTATTCACTCCTTCAAGGAGCAAAGGGCCTTACAGTTGAGGCTCCTACAAATGCAAACGCTTCCTGTAAAAGCTTTTAACTTCTCAGGGTAGCTCGGGATGGCAAACCGAGGCTTGGAAACTTTAACTCACTTGCCCTGGGTCCCAACGCGGCAACTGGCGAAACAGCGGTTAGCAGCAGGCCCAGGACTGGGAGCCGGGCCCCACTCCCGCCGGGGTCGCGAGCGGGAAGCAGGCGCCAGGAGGCGAGGCTGGTCGCTCCGAGGAGCCGCCTCGCCAAGGCTTCCGCACAGACACAGGGGCACGATCCAGCTAGGTCTGGCTCCAAGGAGGGAGAACTTCCGGGATGCGGCGGCCTCAGGCCGGGCGGACGCACAGGAGGCTGGGAGGCGTGGACTTGGATGCCGGGTGCCCGCTGTGCCCTCTGTTCGCCGCGCGAGTCCCCCCACTTCTTTCCCGTCCCTCAGGTTCCCCGCCGCTCCTAGTCGTTGCCCTCACCTGGCGGTCACCCCGCTCCGCCACCACAGAACTCACTCCTCCGTGACTCGGAAATCGATCCTGAGACGCCGGCTCGTCGCCCGCGCGTTCCGGCTTCTTCCGGGTCGTGGTCGGGCGGGGAGCGCGGTTGCCGTGGAAACCACGATCATGGCGGCGCCCGGGTGGGTGGGCAGCCGCTCCGCGCAGCATGAGGAGCGGGCCGACTCCTTGGAGTCCGTTCCCACCGCGTGCCCCGCGTCCCTCGAGCGGCCCGCGGAGCCAGGAAAGGCCGCGGAGCAGCCGGGCAGAACCCTGTGGGAGCGGATCTGCGAGGGTAGGGGGCTCCGCGGGGCCAGGACGGGTCGCGTGGGTGGCGACCAGACCCTGGGTGATTGGCGCGCGAAGCCCCCTGGCGGCCGCGCCGCTAACTCGCGGCGGCCTCCATTTAACGCCCGGGAAACTGAGGCCCGGAGGGCCTGCTTATGGTTATGCCCGCGGCCTCCAGTCTTCATCCGCAGTCGGGTGGCAAGTTTGGGGCAGAGTGGGGAAAGCAGTGTAAAGTCGGACCGGGTGGTGTGGACCAGTGGTGCTCAACCCAATTCTGGGAACAGAAAAGCATCTTGGGCGGAGATGGGTCCTTGATTCCTACTTGCGTTCCCAGGGCCCGCCCACAGAGTTCCTATTGGGTTCAAGGAACCTGCCTTTTCAGGAGCACCGGGCGTGTTTGATGTTGATAATTTGTGGCCCACATGTTGAAGGAGCATGGGCCAGTCACTCTTGGGTTTTAATCCTCTTCACTTACAACCTTCCCCTAAGATCCCCAAATGGGTCCTTACCTTCTTTGTGGCCCTGCGTATACATCCCCCTGATCCTGAGGTCCTATACAAAATAGTCCATGTAAGTTGGGTAAGTTATTTAATGTTACTCTTTCGCTAAAGTAAGCTTAATGATGGTACCTATTTTATGGTGTTAGGAGGATGCACCTGAATGGTCACAGAAAGTACTTAGAAAACTGACAGATTGACAGCAAGATCTCAATAATGTTAGCTCTTAAGAAGTATTATATTTTTTTAATGGAACTCCCATTTGACCGAGTGATTCCACTTCTAGGACTGTATCCCAAGAAACTAGAAATGCCAATCAGAAAGGACATATGCACCTCTGTTCATAGCAGCACAATTCACCATAGCTAAGATTTGGAAACAGCCAAAGTGCCCATCAGCAGATGAGTGGATTAAAAAACTGTGGTACATCTACACAAGGGAATACTACGATGCTTTTAAAAAAAAAAAGGAATTCTTACCATTTGCAACAGCATGGATGGAACTGGAGAGCATTATGCTAAGCGAAATAAGCCAGTCAGAGAAAGAAAAATATCACATGATCTCACTCATTTGTGGAATCCAATGAACAACATAAACTGATGAACAAAAACAGATTGAGAGACAGAGAAACATCAATCAGACCATCAAACCTCAGAGGGCAGGCAGGGGAGGGTGGGAGTAAGGGGAAGAGATGAACCAAAGGGCTTGTATGCATGCATATAAGCCTAACCAATGGACACAGACAACAGGGGGTGAGGGCATGAGTGAAGGAGTGGGAGGCAATGGGGAGTTAAGGACACATGTAATAAGAGAGAAAAAAAATTTATAGGTATTTTTTTCTGCTAAAAATAGTATATTTTCCCCACTTCTCTGTCTAATTGCTTATTACTAGGCCAATAAAACAAATTACTGTTATATTTTTATCTTATATTCATACAGAATTCTGTTATTATAAAATGATGTTAGTAGTTTTGTAGATAAATGAAATAAACATCAGCAAATGAAGACCAAAAAAAAAGTAATGTAAGCTCCTCAGCTCCAGGCTGTAAGCTCCTCAAAGTGAAGAACTCAGTTTTTTCATTCTTGTGGCTACATTACTACTTTAGCCATCTGACAGCACTGTCCAGTAGAACTTTCCAATGTGGTAGCCGCTAGCCACATGCAGTTATTGAGCACTTGAAATGTGGTTAGTACAATTTTGGAACTGAATTTTTTACTTTACTTAATTTTAATAAATTTAGATAGCTACCTGTGACTAGTGGCTATTGTACAGGTCAGCAAATGCTTGTTGACTGGAAAAAAGAATGAATGAATAGTATATGGGTCCAGGTCGGAGAGAGTGATAAATTGAGAGAAGTGGGGAATAGAGAGGAGGAAGAGAACAGTGGACTCAAGAGTGATAGATGCCCTCAAAGATTATCCATTCCAACTTCCATCCAGAGCTCACTTTCCTTCTCCATGCATACATTGCATTATATTCAGAAAATCTTGTGCCCATTGGTCCTTAGTTCCTTGGTGCTAATCACTCTACCCTAAAGAATCCAGTCAGATATTTGAACGTTGTTATTGTGGCTATCTTTTCCCCAGAGCTTCCAATTTTCCAAGCCAAATAGCTCTTCATAATACAATTTGCTAGTGGTATTTTGTTAGAGAAGCTGCTCAGCTTCCCCTATGAGAGAGGAGTCATCCTTGTACTTACCTGTTATGAGGATTAAGATGGTGTATGCAAAGGAGCTCAGCAGTGTGCCCAATGTTTTAGAAGTGCTCAATAGGTACGTGTTGACAAAAAAACATGTTTTGCATTGTGTTTTAGAATCATCAGATTTATTTATTCAAACAGACCTGTAGGGAGAAAGCAAAGAGGAAGGGTGCTCTCCGAAAAGCAAGGGACTTGATAGGGTTACAGCATGAAATTAAAGAGATCAAGTTGGTGAAATGTACACACTGGCACGCTAATGACTATTATAACTTAAAGGAATAAGCCCAATTTCTTAAAACATTCGAACAAAGGCAGTTTTCTATAACAAACACAGTATATATTCATTTTCTCACAACAAACATGAGAAATGGGATTTGGGGGAAATCCTATCTTCGAGGTAAGTATTACATTCTCTTAGGAAATATACATTTAAAAAGCAAATACCTTACCTTGGTGATGTTTTTCAATGGTTAGAACATCAGCCAGCACAAAGAAGGGTCTCGGCTTCAATTCCTGGTCAAAGACATGAACCATGCCTGGGTTACAGGTTAGATCCCAGGGGAGGGGTGGTGAAGGAGGCAATCAGTTGCTGCTTCTCTCTCTCTCTACCCCCCTACCCTCTCTAAAATATCTGGAAAAATATCCTCAGGTGAGGATTAACATCAACAAAAAAGTACACTGGCTGAATAAATGTGATACATAATACTTGTAGCAGCCTTGAAAGACTCGACATAGTGGGCTCTCAGTAAGTATCAAGGAATGAATCAGTAGATCAAGGGTCAAAAGTAATTTGCCATACTGTTTGGTTCATTTATTCATTCATTGTTTCATTCATTCAGCAAGTATTCTGTTGGAATATGATGGTGAACACAAACAGACCCAGGTAATTCAGTCACAAAACACACAGTCTATTAAAGAGATTAATTTTTACAAATTTCAAAAAAGGATAAAAGTAGTATGAGTTTTTTTAAAAAGGACACTGTTACAAGATTCTAAACTTGGATGATTTGACCTAATGTAGATCTAAAGTAAATAAATGTATGTATTGCATATGTACGTATATTAGTAAGTGCATCGAAAAGATTAGGTTGAACCTATACCACATCTAACTGGCTGTTGGTTGTAAAGACATTATATGTGATTTATGCTCTCTATATGACATCTCTGTATTGAATTTTCTCACAGTAAGCTCTGGCAGTCAGATAAAGGAACAGAGCTGTATATATCAGATAAATAGCTTTCACACTATTTTGGTGATTCTCAAAAGGTTGGGGAAAGAAGGATGAATCTGCATGCTTGTTTGAAAAAAAAGTAGTGGTAGAGCTAGAACTATTATGATGGGCAGAATTCTCAGTGGTCTAAGCCCCCAAAATTCTTGTAGTGCACTTACCTTCCAATTATTGATCAAACACTAATCTAGACATTGCTGTCTAGAGACTTTTCAGAAATAATTAAGTTGGTAATCAGTTCACTTTAAATTACAGAGATCATTATAGGTGGGCCTGACCTAATCAGGTGAGCACCTCAACTAAGTCAAAGAGATTGAAGCATTACTTGCCTTCAATGAGTGAATGACCATGTGAACTGCCCTGTAACAAGGCCTTGAGAGCAGCCTCTAGGACCTGAGAGCAGTCCTCACCAATAGCCAAAAAGGAAATGGGGACTCAGACCTACGGAAACTGAATCCTGCCAACAACCATTGAGCTTGCAGAGAACCCCAGCCCTCAACAGCCATGGCCAACATCTTGGTTTTAGCCTCATGAGACCTCACCCACACCCAGACTCCTCACCCAAAGGAACTGAGATAATAAATTTGTGTTGTTTTAAGTAAATTTGTGATAATTTGTTATTTTGGAAATCAAAATTGCTTATCACCTGCCACCTGGTATACTTGTCTCCAACCTCTGATACCTAAGAATTAAAATTAAAAAAAATGATTTTGGTTAGAAATGCGCTACTGTCTGTTAAGGAACTAGATAATGAAATAAAACTTGTGTCCAGGACAACTATATTCCATTAATATCCTCTTGTCCAGAAGCTTTTTTTCCTGTCATCAATGCAAAGCAACTATACAATTACCTTTAAAAAATTGACCTTCCCAGAAATACGTGTATCAGTCTTTCCTGGCAGGTGGAGCTGATATGGCCATGGGCATTTTCTGCCCTCTCAGCAGCAGCCTTACCTGCAGAGCATGTGTGGACTGTTCTGTGCATGAAGCTTTCCAACAGGTGGGCTGTGATCAGCCTTGAAACCTGGCAATGGTATCTCACCTCATACGTATGAGAACCACCTGGAGAACTGTAAAAGCACTGATTCCCAGGCTTTTGCCCCAGACCTAATAGTATTGAATCAGAATTTCTGGGGTTGGGCCAAACAGATTCAAAAAGGTCCCAGGTGATTCTGATGTGCTGCAAGGATGAGAAACTGCTGGCACTTACAGCAGGACTTCTCCAATGTCACTGTGGACATAAGTCCTGGTCTTATTAAATGCTGGTTAAGTCCAGCAGGACTGGGGCAGACGAGATGCAGATTTCTAGCTCCCAGGGATGCTAGTGCTGCTGGGTCTGGCTGTGCTCTGAGTAGTGAGGGCTTATGGACTGGCTTTTCCAGTCATGTACTCCAGATGGGAATCTCCTCTGCTGCTGCTTCTGCCCTCCTCATGCTTTCCTTCTTTTCTCTCCCCTCTCCTCCCTGGATGCTATATTCTTCCTAAGATCCTCCTCATTCTCTTGTAGTTATCATAATTTGGATCAAAATCTAAAGTCATACTCTCAGGAAAAGTCTTAAACTCTCTACATAAAACCTGGATTCTTCACACAAGTGAATAATTATCTCATGTATTTTAAATAAGGTACTTCACATTAATTATTAATTTGTAATGGCCAGTTATTTTTCATTTCTGTAAACCCCCAACCAAGATAAAACTTAAGAATTTTACTTAAAGGAAAGAAAATTACCTCATAAACTGCAGTTAAGTATGGAATTGATGGTTTGCCTGTACTCCTTTTAGAGTATGAAGCAGAGTTGCCCCCCTTCCCAGAGGGATACAAAATCAAACAAGAAGCCGTGATTACCGTGAGTACTGCCCCACCTGAGCCATAAATGAAGAGCTCTCAAATGAAAACAGTACTGATAGCTGAGGACTGTCACACAGTGTCATGAGTTAAGAAAGACACTGGAGCTAGAACCAGGAATGTGGGCCAATCCTGGCTTTGCATCTAACAGTGTGACTTAGAGGGCACTTCATAACCTCTTAGGCCTCAGTTTCCACATCTGTTAAATGGATCAGATAATCCTTGACTAATTCACAGTGCCTCTGTGTGGCTCAAATGAGATACTGGGTAAGAAAGGCCTTTATAGTGGAGCCACCACATGTCCATGTTGGAGACAGTTGCAGGCAGAGCAGTTTTCCCCAGGCGTGCCCAAAGAGGCAAGAAGACACCTGTATTAAGGAAGGAGGGCAAGAGCAGCAGCGAGGAAGAGGCCCTCGGGCAGTCTGCTTATAGCAAAATAGGAACTTAGTGGAGTTTAAAATGAAGCAAGATCCTGAGAGATGAAGGGACTTCAGCAGAGTCATAGGAATGGACCCATATTTAAGACGATTTCCAGTGCATCACTGCAGCTGCTGCTGTCAGAGAACCTTATCTAAGAACTGACTTGGCCTGGGATTGTTCCTTTTTCAAGGCATCCTGTTCTTGCTTTATGGACGCACTGTTTTCTCACATTCTCTGCAGATATCAATCACAGTCCAGTCTCTGAATTGTGCTTCCAGAGTCAGTTCTTTGTAGATCTTGATCTTTGTTGTTTATGCTGTTGATGTAGCTGGTATGGTTTTATTCTGTTGTTAAGATGGGTTTGTTTTCCAGATACATCTCTTCTGTGAGTAGAACCACTGCCTGAGAGCTCACGGGGGAGTGACTGACCACTGGAAGACTTTTATTCAGGGTCCACAGGCAGGGAGCCTCCAAATGAGTGGTCAATTTTTTAAAATCTTTTGACCACCAGCATGGCACGCTGAGTAGTTTTTCTCCTTCCAAAGCTGTTTTAAAAATTTGTTTCTAGAAGAGCCATTGGAAAGGAGAGCTGGATAGAAAATGCTGCTGTGAGCCTAGCTTCACACATACTGAGGGGGCAGGAACAAGCCGAGGGGAAATGTGGGCAGCAGATCAGTGGCGCTCCAGCCAGATTTTCACTTAACACTCTTGTTCATTACCATCCCCTTTTTGTCCTCACATCTGAGGATGTGAACCCCTGGGAGCATGAAGCCCTTGGGAGTCCTGGTGGGAAGATGGACTCCCATCCACCCAGTTTCAGGCTGTAGGTTCTGGGTTGCTGTTTTCCCTCTCTTACCTGACAACTCTAATTCCTGTTTCTTCTGGAAATGTTGGCACATATCTCATCCACGTATAGTCCCCCCATTACAGGGGTATTCTTTGTTTGCCATTTATGTGTCTTAGGAGGGAAGAAATCTAAGATTTGTGCTCAATATGCTCCCTAGAACCTAAAGTCTGATGCAGAATTGTATTCCTGTCTTAGGTTACAAAAGAAAATGCAATTACTTAAGCTATTTCTATGAATTGATTTTCCCCAACCCCACCAGGTTTCACCAATGGAAGAAACCCTTTTTCATGGCTTCAGTGCAGAGCACCGTTATCCATTTCCTCATTTGGCCACAGACTCACACATACCTTGCACTCAAATCAAATTGGAAACAATTGATCCCAAAACCTGTAAGTAAGAAAGATTTTCTCTTTTCTACTTTGGGGTTTGTAACATTATAAAACCACAAGGTGGGGTTGGAATGGACAGACTTCAGAGAGACTATAAATAACAAATGTGTTCTTCTCTTAATTACTAAACAAAGTAGCCTTTTTCCATTGATTTATCTTTAAGGTTGAAATCTTAGCTAATAATAGACAAATATGCAAATTGACCATACCTCTGCTATGCCACCAGCCAATCAGGAGTGACATGCAGATTAACCCAACAAAGATGGTGGTTAATTTGCATACATCATGCCTCTGAGTGACAGGGTGGGTGGGATGCTTGCATCATCGCCATGGCGACAATGCAGGCATTCTGCCCCACCCCCAGTCTCTCAGGGGCTCTGGGCAGTGTGGGAAGGTGGGGCTGGAGTGGAAAGAGGTGGTTCTAGGGCCTGAGCAGAAAGGGGCTGGGCTGGAGTGGAAAGGAAGTGCCGGCAGCCAGGGAAAGGAAAGCCCATTCTAGCACGAATCTTTGTCCATCAGGCTTCTAGTAAAATGATAAATAACTAGCATACTCTGATTCTGTGTTAAATACAGAGGGGCAAAAATGTGAAAAGTAGAAGAAAATACCATGCTTGAGGGTTACTTGCCTGCTTTGAGGGTTGAAGCCAGAGATGTAGACTTCCTGCCTCCACCCCAGTTCCTCTAGGCCGCCCGGGGCCAGAGCCTTTCCAACTGCTTTGTTCTGTTCTTTCTGCTCATGTGCTTTGGGCCTTGGCAACCAGCGCCATCATGACTGTGCCATGGGGCTCTATCCACTGTACCCTCTGTTCTTCTCTGACTTTAGTTCCCCCCATGTCCTGTGCTCATTTCCCCAGCCTCACTGTGGCCCTGGCCCTGTGTAGCACCTGGTCTGAACTCTGACTGAACCAGAGAGGTGCCCAACTCAGCAGACTCAAGTAATACTGAAGGCCATGTTATTTCGTGGACAGTTCTTTTTCTAGTTCAGAAGCAAATGTTTCTCCCAGATTAACTTGGTCATAAACCCTGAGAAATAAGACACCTACGAAAAGGGTTCCCAGTAACTAACTGAGCTCAAATTAAAAAAACACAGTCCAGCAGCCATTGCTGAACAGGGCTTCTCATGCAAGCTATGCTTTAGGGAGAAGATTGCACTGAACTGCCTACCTGCACTGTTTCTGCTAACCCTTATAAAGGAGTTCCTAGAATCCTATTTCAACATATAGCACTGAGGCTTTCCCCATCCAACTGGAGCTGTGTAGCCCTTACCAACCAGACCAGCTCTATTCTGACCAATCAGGGCAGTGCTTTTTGGACCAATCAAATGATAAGATTTGGATCCCTTATTTGCATGAGGACAGACCAATTAGGAACCAGGGTCTGGGACTTCTGTCTATAGTAGCCCCTCTTGCTCTAAGAGTCCACTTTCCTTTTACACAGAAGGCTGAGTGTCCCAGTTGAGTTGAAACACCAAAGATGTCTCACCTGAGCAGTGCAGAGCAGACGAGTACAGAGCAGAACTGTCTAGCCAGAAATGGGCCTGGCTCCAGGGTGCCCCACAGCTACAATGCATTACAATTGTTTTGCACTGAATAAAGTTTCCTTCTTCACAGCACCCCCAAGGATGATCAGGTTGACAGCCAACCATGACCATGGACCATTGGTTGACAGCCTTTTGGGATCTTCAGCTGGGCATCTTATTGTTTGTTTTAGGTTCCCCCAAAGAATATTTGGAAATGTTCATCTTTCCAGTTCTGCTTCCCGGTATAGCGAGCCTGCTTCACCAGGCAAAGAAAGAAAAATGTTTTGAGGTCAGTGGTTGTATTTCTTTACTAGAGACCCAGTGCATCACATTCTTGCACTGGGAGGGGTTGGGGTACACCCTCTTCACAGTCTGGGACCTGTTGGGAGATGTCCAACTGCCGGCTTCAGCCCGCCCATCAGACATCCCTCAACGGGTCCTTAGCGCTGACATTGAGGTCAGAGAGGTTCCGGCCACCGCCACTGTGCTTGCCAGTCATGAGCCCGGCTTGCCAGTCACTCCCCCTATAGGAGCACACTGACCACCAGTGTCTGCCCCCTGGTGGTCAGTGCTCATCATAGTGACTGGTTGTTCCACCATTCAGTCAATTTGCATATTAGCCTTTTATTTTACACGATTCCTAAATATTCATTTTTATCATATGGTAACTCATTATCTCAGTACCATCAAGTGGTTGTTCTCAAAATGACCCCTTTGAGAGTGAGAGCCTGAGTTTGGGGTCACTCAACTCTAACTCTGGCCTGGAGTTGTGCACACACATGCCCTGGCCACTGCTTCTGGAAGGTTACTTGCCAGGTTTCTTGTGCCTGCTTTCCGGTTTGTTACTCCTTAGCTTTTTCCTGTGCTAGATTCATTAGCCCACCTCTGACCTCTCCTTCCTCCCTTTCATGCCAGATGCCATGCATGGACATTGCTTCAAGAGAGGCCTGCTCAGCAAGTACTCATACATACTGGTCATGGTCCCATTGCAGCCAATCACCTGTGTGAGTTGAGTCCCAGTCCTGGCACAGCCTCACATAAATGCCCTCTTTTTTGCATGTGACAGGACATGCTGGATGTGTGCGTTCCCTGAACTTTTAGAATACTAGAGTTATGGGTGACACACATGGAAAGAATAAAATAGCAACAACATTTAATATTGATGAAGCACTTGGCAAAATGATACTAAAAAAAAAATGGCAGTAACCATAGTGCAAATCCAATCTGTTTGATGGCCCCAGGATCTTTAAAGCACTCCCAGTAATGATGTCACCACTTGGTTGACATCCTCAACACAGGCTCTCTGTATGACAAGAAGGGGATCCTGCACTGATGGGTTTGTAACTGAGGAGACAATACTTTGATATTATTATAAAAGAAATGCTTAGTTTTGAGACATGGGTGAATTCAAAGGGAACCTTCATCCTGCCTCATTCCCCTGACTTGCCAACACAGACCAGGTCCTGATGAAATCGGGGAAGACTAGTAGGAGCAGATCTCCCTTTGACTAACAGTAGGGCGTGGTCTGCTCAAGGAGGGTAAACAGACAAGGCTCCAGGCCCATGGGCTCCCTTCACAGCAGGTTCACTACCGCTGTGATGACAATGCTGGGAGGAGTGCTACGTAAGCCGTCTCCCTGAGCACTTGCCCACTGAAGTCCACACTGGTCAGATCATCTCATGTTCCCCTCCCAGTACCCTCGAAGCCAGAGCCCCTTCACATCAATGCCCTTTTAGGAAGGGGGTCCCTGAAACTCAGGGAAGTTGAACATTACCTATAATAGCCCACCTGGTGAACCACGAAGCACATCTTCAACCAAGGCCATTTGATACTGGGGCCTGGGCTTTCGTCCCTCCCAGGTAAAGGGAGGTGGAGGCTGTCCATGAGAAAATCCTGGGTTTTCATTCATAGCCATTTTCTGGAGGACAGATTGCAAGTTTTCTTAGGTTATAAAATCTAAACTGCTTCTAATTCTAATGTATTTTTCATTGGCTCATTTGGCTTTCCCTGATAACTAAAATCTTGTCCCCTGCTCAAATTGACTTTCCTCTACCCTGTGGTGTTAAACAGGGGTTGGGTGTGGCCAGGTGAGTGGGAGTGAGACTGAATGCCAAGCACAGAGCTTCAGCCTGGCCTGCCATTGTCAAGTGGCCTTGCCTATGGTTTTAGTACCTACTACTAAATAAGGAGACCTCACAAATCACATTTCAGGGAACCTGTATTTTAATCTTGCTATTGGCCAAAGTATGTTCAGTGTGCTGTTCCTTTTATTGGACCACACACAAAGGATGGAATGCAATAACTAAACAATAAAATGAGCACAAGCGAATAACTTTTGTTTGAATGTATTTAAAAAAATATTTTAAAACAGATGAAATCATCCAAGTTCAGTTCTATTCAGCAAATGTTTATAAGCCTTACTCTGTGCTGATTACAGGGTCAGGCCTGGGGCACAGCGGGACAAAATACAACACTGCCTTCAAGAAAACCATCCTGGTAGTGAAGGATAATGGTGAATGAAGATTGTTTTTAACTTTTTGTCCTCTGAAATAAGAAAGGATGTGGCAAAATGACTTGAGTGGATCTAGTCGGAATTCACTTCTAGACTATAGGGCAGCTATATTTAATTGTGTAGCTTTTATGCAAAAGTACTTAGCTGTGATTCTTATTTATAACCCTTTGAAGGACACAAAAATCAGCTAAAGGGCAGTGTTTAAGATTTCACAATGAGCCTGGCTGGGCGTGGCTCGGTGGTTGAGCTTCGACCCATGAATCAGGAGGTTATGATTCAATTCTCAGTCAGGGTACATGCCTGGGTTGTGTGTTGGGAGCTCGATCTCCACTGGAGGGTGTACAGGAGGCAGCCAATCAATAATTCTCTCTCATAATTAATGTTTCTCTCTCTCCCTCTGCTTCCTCTCTTAAATCAATACAAATATTTTTTAAACAAAGATTTTTAAAAAAATATTTACATTGAGGGTTGCATATCTAATATCTACCCATCAATAATTTTGTAACAAGGGGGTGGGTAGAAAGAAGGTTAGCCTCTAGGTAATGGTAAAATGCTTTGAAAGAATCAGAGAAATTTCTATTTGTATTGGATATTAATGAGGGATCCTTGTGTCAACTGTTATTTCCTCTTTGGCCTCCCATAGATATGCTGCCTTTAGGATTAATGAAAATGGTCTGGCCACCAGAGCTACAGGGTACTTGCATGGGGCATTCAGGTTTAAATGATCCAGGAATGTAGAAAGTGTGGCTCATTCAAAGAATTAAACTTGCAAGAATTAATAAACTTTAAAGACAGCCAGGCACACTGGAGTTTAAAATTGACTCTTCCCTTGCAGAACGCCTTAAGTAATCTCTGAGCCTATTTCTTTACCTTATTAAAGGGATGACACAGGTGCTCCTGTGACCAGGAGGAAGAGAGGACATATTTAATGATGCTTACAGCATCACAATGGGATGTAACTGTCCTGCCACAGTCTCTCCAGGCTGGGCTGGGCAGCTCAGTATTTTGAATACTACATGTAAGCAAGATGGGTGAATTACCATTAACTTATTTTATTTCCTGACTTAGGATTGCTTAACTAAATCTGATTCCCTCCTTTTCCATACCTTCCCATCCCACATTCCATCCTCACCCACTGTAGCATGTAGTCTTATGGTTATTTTTGAAAGCTTATAATTATACTAATGGCCCAGTGCATGAAATTCATGCACATTAAAAGAGAATTAATTAGAGGAAATATTTTAATATTGCTATTTCCCCTTTCTCTATGATAGAAGTATCAGAGATGAAAGGAAATTAGTAAAATGTATATGAAAATAATATATAAATTTATTAATAAAAATGGCCAGGGACACAGGCAGGCAGCTTCACCTTAGTGCTGGGCAGGGATGCATGCCAGCAGTGCCACATCCCAGGTAAGGGACACCCCAGGTAAGGGAGCTCTAGCTGGTTTGGCTCAGTGGATAAAACATGGGCCTGTGGCCTGGGGTGTCCCAGGTTCAATTCCAGTCAAGGGCACATGCCCAGATTGTGGGCTTGGTCCCCAGTAGAGGATGTGCAGGAGGCAAGCCCATCAATGATTCTCTCTTATCATTGGTGTTTCTATCTCTCTCTCCCTCTCTGAAATCACTGGGCCCAGGCAATGGCAGCACTGGGCCCGGGGGCCACACTGTGCAGGGGTAAAGATTCCTTCTGCAGAAGGAAGGCAGCTTGAATCGCTCTATTAAATAGACTTAAAATAGCCAAATGGTCTGATGTATGAAGGTCTTGAAGACAAATGTAATCACTGTTGCAAAGAAATTAAATGGAAGAGATTGTATTTTCTTTCTGTTCTGGGTGAGCAAGGATGTGCTGGGAATACTCACACAAGCAGAACAATGGGGATATTGTTCTCTGTTGTTTGTTATCTGCTGGGAGCTGAGAGAAGAGAAAGCCAATGGAAATTTGTGGTGACTGAAGAGATAAGAGAGGAAGTAATAGAAAAACTGTGAAATGTGTGGTTAAGAGAGTGGGTTTACTTAATGCAAACAGACTGAGTTCATGATTGGTAAAGAGTGAAAATGTACAAGTTTGGGAGAGCAGAGGAAACAGGTAAAACAACTTCAAAGAAGGTTAAAAAACAATTTTTAAAAATCCAGAATTGAAAAGAAAAAGACTAAATGTCAAGGGAGAAGACCTCATTACATCATCATGAGTCTGCGACTCCTGGATTGATAGATTGTTGGATGTTTATGCAAAGAAGCAATTTATTTTGTTCATTAGATTCCATATATGAGTAAGGTCATGTGATACTTGTCTTTCTCTGACTGACTTACTTCACTTAGCATGATACTCTTGCCAGATTCATTTATTAAGTCTAGTAGTTTTTTGGTGGAGTCTTTAGGGTTTTCTATGTAGAATATCATGTCATCTGCAAATAATTAATCTTGGGTCAAATGGCAGTTCCATATTTAAATTTTTGAAGAGACTTCATACTGTTTCCATAATGGCTGCATTTCCACCAGCAGTGAACTTTTCTTCACATCCTCGCCAGCACTTGTCATTGATTGACTTATTGATGGTAGCCATTCCGACAGGAGTGAGGTGATATCTAATTGTCATTTTAATTTACATCTCTCTGATGATCAGTGACTTTGAGCATTTTCTCATATGTCTCTTGGCCATCTGTATATCCACTTTGGAGAAGTATCTATTTAGATCCTTTGCCCATTATTAAAAATATATTTTTTTAATATATATTTTTACTGGAATCGGAGAGGAAGGGAGAGCAAGAGCGATAGAAACATCAATGATGAGACATAATCATTGATTGGCTGCCTCCTGCACACTCCCTATTGAGATTGAGCCCGCAACCCAGGCACATGCCCTTAACCGGAATCAAATCTGGGATTTTCAGTCTATAGGTCGCTGCTCTATCCACTGAGCCAAATTGGCTTGGGCTGCCCATTTTTTAATTGGATTGTTTGTCTTCCTTCTGTTAAGTTGTATGAATTCCTTATACATTTTTGGATGTTAACCCTTTATTAGATGTATCATTGTCAAATATGTTTTCCAATACAGTGGGCTCCCTTTTCATTTTGTTGATGGTTTCTTTTGCTGTGCAGAAGCTTTTTATTGTGATGTAGTTCCATTTGTTTATTTTCTCCTTAGTTTCCTTTGCCCCAAGAGATATATCTGTAAACATATTTCTATGAGACATGTCTGATATTTTGCTGCCTGTGGTTTCTTCTAGGATTTTTATGGGTCTCAACTTACATTTAAGTCTTTTTTATCGATTTTAAGTTTATTCTTGTATATAGTGTAAGTTGGTGTTCTAGTTTCATTTTTTTGAATATACCTGTCCAGTTTTATCAATAGGAGACTGACTTTACTCCACTGTATCCTCTTTCCTCCTTTACCAAATATTAATTAAGCATAATGGCTTGTGTCAATTTTTGGGGTCTCATTTCTGTTCGGTTCTGATCTATATGCCTGTTCTTAGGCCAGTACCAGGCTGTTTTGATTACAATGGCTCTGTAGTATAACATCATATCTGGTATTGTGATCCCTCCAACTTTTTTCTTCTTTCTCAAGATTGCTGCAGTTGTTTGGGGTCTTTTCTGATTCCATATAAATTTTTGTAGTACAGTGGTACCTCGAGATACGAGTTTAATTCGTTCCGTAACCTTGAGGTGTGGGAAACTATGAGACGCTCGAGTCGCGGTAAACTGATGGGTCGTGTGCAGCTGGTCGATCCACGCGATTACTCCTATCTCAAATGTTGCTCGTATTTCAAAGCAAAAATCGCTCGCTTGACTGCTTGCATCTCAAAAATTTTGTATATTAGGGCATTCGTATCTCAAGGTACCACTGTATTTGTTCTAGCTCTGTGAAATATGCCAAAGCATAACACATGATGTATCATATTCATTGATTTTTGGATATTGTACCAGCCTTGCATGTCTGGAATAAATCCCACTTGGTCATGGTGTTTGATTTTTTTAATATATTCCTGGGTTCGATTTGCTAATATTTTGTTGAGGATTTTAGCATCTATGTTCATCAGGGATATTGGCCTGTACTTCTTTTTCTTTGTAGTGTCTTTATCTGGTTTTAGAATTAGGATAATGCTGAATTCATAAAAAGAGGTTGGAAGTGTTCCTTCCTCTTGGATTTTTTTGGAATAGTTTGGGGGAGTATAGGTGTATTTGTTCACTCTCCTTGGAATTGCTATGTCCTGTTTCCAACTACATCACATTCTGAAATGCCAGAGGTTAGGCCTTCGATAAGTGAATTAGAGGGGTGGGGCACAACTCAACCCATAGCTCCTGCCTTCTCTCCTCTCTTAGCTCTCCCCCTGACACTTCCCATTGGTGGGACCCAACTAGAGAGGAAAGGGTCTGGTTGATGTGAACCATAAAATGAGCCTCCAGAGGCTGGGCAGGGTGCAGGGTAGACCTGGGTGGGCAGAGAGGCTTCCAGCAGATCCTGTGTGGCCTTCCCTCAGGGCAGGAGCCCTACACCCGACCACCAGCACCACTAGATTTACCATGTATGAGCCCTGCCCTCCTAAAGGAGAGCCACTCTCCACCTCCCGGTTAGATGACAAGTCTCTAAAACAATGGTTCTCAACCTTTTTTAATGCTATGACCTTTTAATACAGTTCCTCATGTTGTGGTGACCCCCAATCTTAAAATTATTTTCATTGCTGCTTCATAACTGTAATTTTGCTACTGTTAATGAATCATAATGTAAATACAGTGGTACCTCGAGATATGAGTGCCCTAACATACGAGATTTTTGAGATACGAGCCATCGAGCGAGCGATATTTGCTTTGAAATACAAGCAACATTTGAGATAGGAGTAATCGCGAGGATCGGCTGGCTGCACACGACATACCAATTTACCACGACTCGAGCGTCTCATAATTTCCCATGCCTCAAGGTTACAGAACGAATTAAACTCGTATCTCGAGGTACCACTGTATCTGTTTTCTGATGGTCTTAGGCGACCTTGCTAGCAGTTTTCAACCTGTGGGTCACACCCACAAGTTGAGAACCGCTGCTGTAGAGCCTAAGACCATCAGAAAACACAGATAGTTACATTATGATTCATAACAGTAGCAAAATTACAGTTATGAAGGAGCAACGAAAATAATTTTATGATTGGGGTCACCACAACATGAGGAACTGTATTAAAAGGTCACAGCATTAAAAAAGGTTGAGAACCATTGCTCTAAAAGAAGGTGACTGGTTGTTTGGGTCACAAGAGACTTGAAATGGACTGGAAGGCAGGTACCTGGTGCACCACTGAAACCCACGCCTTCCCTCCATGACTTCAGAATGTTTTCTATGGTTTCCGAGCTTCTTTGTTGCCTAGGGACTGTATCCAGTTGCATGGAGGAGAACTCAAGGACTGGGGATAGCCTCAATGAAGCTCATCTCTCCCTGCCTGTCAAGATGTCCAGAGCAGGCCAGGCCCATGGCTCCCAGAAGTCCTCAAAGACCAAGGTCCGAACTCACTGCTCCCCCACTTCAGCAGGCAGCTCCCCATCTTCGGCAGATAGCTCCCTGTCTTCAGGCAGCTCCCCATCTTCGGCAGGCAGCTCCCTGTCTTCGACAGGCAGATCACCGTATTCAGCAGGAAAATCCCCCATCTTTGACCGGTGGATCCCAACTTCAGTAGGTAGCTTTGGCCACTGCACAGCCACCCCTGCACCTGTGATCCAAGCTGAAAGTAGAGGAGACTCCAGGGAGAATGAGGGAAGAAATGAAGAGCAGAAACCACAGGGCATGGCCACTTCTATCTCATCGGCAGAACTGTGTTCTTTCTTCCCTGGGAGACAGGGACATGTCGTTTGTGCCCCGGGCTGATAGGTTCCTTAATACAGATAAAGTAGTGAGCGGCTCTGGGTGGGAGCAGGCAAGGTTGATTGCACTAGCCAGTGCATCTTTGTGCCTGGCTCCCAGTGCCCCAGTGCATGTGGCATCTGAAAGTGACACCTAGACCTGGAGTAATCTGTTCTGACAATTAGAGTGAACTGGAGGGAAAGCAATAACTACAATTACTCCAATTTAAATAAATCCTGAGAATGGGCTAAAGCAAGTAATAAGCTCCCTACTGTGGGCCCTGCCTTGCATTAGCACTGCTGCCATAACCTGGCTTATCCAGAGGACAGAAGACCGTCTTCCGCATTCTTGCTGTCACTTGAAGTACCGTCTGCTGCTGTGCTCATGTGCTTCATAGAGGACTCATGCGTGTGTCGTGTGGCACAGCAACCAGTTAGCCTCTCTTCCTTTGTCCTGCTCAGACAACGTGAGCAAAGAATATAATTTAATTATTTCTTCTCTCTTTAGAGGAAAAGGACCAAATTCATTGCCTGTGATTTTCTGACTGAGTGGTTATACAAGTAAGTTTTTTATGAATATTCAGTCATCCTAAAGATTTAATAATGTTGATTTGCAATCAGGATAGCAACAATTGACTTGAATTCTTCCTTATTGTTTTCTTGTCTATCAAACATATGACATCATGACCAGTCAAAATCCAAAGAGGACAGGGGAGCCATTCACAGATTTCTTCTCCATTCCCTTCGTGGTGCAGTGGCTGAAGCAACAGTAAGTGCCAACAGAGATTTGAGTAATTTATTCCTGATTTAAAAATTGTTAGTTTTCTCCAATCTGAGAGAACTAACTCATGTAACCACCCTGGGCCCTGGGTCGGTTACATCTGTGGCTCTTGCCTCTTGCTATTTTCAGTCTAGGCTCAAGGCATCTATCTATCCATGCAATGATTATTCCAAGAGCACTTGAAACAACTCTTATCCTAAATAACTGGTCTCTCCATTCCTGCCATCTCCCTTTCTCCCTCGCTTCTTCCTCCCTTCCCCTTCCTTGAAGATCATTATGTCTCAGGAAATAGAACTAGTTTTCTAACTATTAATTTTTAGTTATATGCATTGGTTCTACATTCAAACCACTAGGACATGACAGATAAGATAAAAACTCTCTTTGACCATCCTTCTAATGTGAGTCTTTTCACAGAAATAATCAGTTTGATCGATAGTACTTCTTCCCAGAACTCTTAAAATTTGTTATGAACCCTATAAAGTTGAGTTCTAGCATATGAAATTAGTAATACTATTTATGTGGGCTGTTTTCATCAGTGACATAGCAACGATACTTACTAAGCACCTGTATCAGCATTGTGGCTTCATAAAAATTAAAATGGTACTAATGTAACTCAGTGCAATAAATCCTTACTGAATATCTACCATGTGTTCTGCATAGAGTGGGTGCTATCGGGCTGTTGGGGTGAGAGGCGTGCTTACACTAGAGGTAGTCCATGGTGAAGGTTCTGATTAAGATGGTGGCAAAGCACTGTGGGACATGGGCTGTCCTGGGGTCCTGGCACCGGCCTAGGTGAGGCAGTGGCCAAGCTGGTTGGTGCCCAGATTTGGTTTTGAGAGGCAAGATCTCAGGTGTGATCTCCTTCCTGAGTGTGCCCTGGACAGGAAGAGTCCACGGCAGGCAGGAGCCAAGGTTCTTCAGAGGAATGAGGGCAGGAGCCAGGATACTCTCTGATCTCAGATTCCCAGTCTCATGCTATTGACTACAGGGCAGACAGGCTGCACTCACCTTGGAGATGGCTAGGGCCAGACAGTGGGGAGGCACACCTTCCTGTGGTGATGCCCAGAGCTCGGATGTCACTCAGGAAAACAGTCCCTGGGTCATGGGGAGAGGGGTAGATGTGGGCCCAAGTGAGACACCTCCTGGCATTGGGGAGGCCTGGGGCACCTTACCAAAACCTGGCTCTGAGTGTGTACAACCCATCAATCAGTTCTCTCCCATCATCTCATTCTCCCTGCCCACGCTCCTTCATAACCCAGTTCTCCAACAACAGTGGAAGGAGGATTACTATCGTTGGAGCCGTGGGCTGGCCATAAAGGATGGCTCCAATGATCTCAGAGGTCTTGGTGAAAGGGAGATGGCTTTTTAGGTGGGTCGGACAACTCTTTCTGTGGAAGACTGTAAATATTTTAGGATTTGCAGGCCATTATGGTCTCTGTTACAGCTGCTCTGCTTCACCATTGTAACACAAAACCAAAGGAGAGAACATGGGGACAAATGGATGTGACTTTGTTCCAATCCATCTTTATTCACAAACGAATATTTGGCCCAGGGGCTGTAATTTGGTGCTCCCTGTCCTTTGGGGGCACCAATACCTTCCCACCCATAGTCTCATGCAAGAGCAGGTGATAGAAATAGAAGTGAGTAGGTGTGGAAGGTGAAAGGCTGCAGAAAGTTATGATCAGGTCAGGAATGTGGGAATTCAAGATGTGATGGCCTTCATGACAACCCATTCTGAGCCATAACTGTTCCATTGAGCGGCTGACATGAGGGAAGATGGGATGTGGAATGGTATGGACTTGGAGCCATGGCGCTAGAGGTATCCTCAGTTTGAATGTGAAGTATCTGGGGGCTGTGAGTGGATGGGAGGTTGAAGAAGATGACAGCAAGTCAAATTGTGAAGCCGTCTAAGAGGTTTAGGAATGTCCTAGAAGTCTGAGGAGTGTACATGGCCTCTTCTTCGTGGAGACTGGTTTTAGGGACAGTTGGGTTGTAGTGTATGTGTATTTTATGCTAATTCAGGGCTATACTCTTGGGAGATAAAGAGAGAAGAATTTTGTAAAATGCAAGCAATTCTACCCTGGAGGTGAAGCATAAAATAGGATACACGACTCAGATTTTCCCTTCGCTGTTCTCAGAGCAGCTCATAAAGCAGCTACTACTTTCTGTCTGTCCCTAGTCACCTACCTAGTCACTTGCTAAGCACTGATATAATGTTTAGTCAAGTACAATTCTGAACAATTTATAAATGTCACTTACTATAACCCGAGAAGGAGGAAATGTTACTGTCCTCATTGTATTAGGCTAGCCTAGGGTAGGTTGTAGTTACAACACTACCAAAATACCAGCGGCTCAACCCAGTCACAGCATATGTGTTGCTCCTACAGTGACTGGTCCAGGTTGGACAGCCCTCTTATAAATTATAAGATTATTTGGATATGGGATCTGTGGTCACTGAAGCAAATGAAGAAAAGGAGGAAGGAGGCGCCCAGTTCTTAACCTTCTCACCTCTTCTTACTTTCCCTCCTCCCATGGCCCCAAACCTACTGCAAGGGAGGCTGGGTATGTGAGGGAGGTCCTGGGGAGTCTTTGTGTGCTAGATGATCTGGTGACAGCCACACTTCAGGGAAAGAGCTGAGGCTCAAGGCCACATTGAGCAGAGGAGGGAATGGGGGAAGCCTGGCTTCAGACCGCAGTCTTACAAATGTGGCTAATTACGGTTCCTTAGGATGATTTGTACCAAAACAGGGAGGAAACTGCCTTGTGAGATTGACCGGCAGATGCTGTGTCTTATGAGTAATTTAAGGATGGTGAGGATAAACTCTAATTGATGTGATTTTTATCGTACATCCTTATTTTAGAGTAACTCCGATTAAGTGCAAATCCCCTTTAGATAAGGTGTGTGCGGGCACCTAGCGCCTCAGACATTTCTGCTCTCTGCCGGGGAGCCATGGAAACTGTGAGTGTGGTCTCAACTGAATGTTCTAGGTCAGACAAACCACGCAGCTGCTGCCTTCAGTGCTTGGTGTCATGTACTGTCAGGTCACAGCTGGGGACTGAGATTATTTGTCAGGGGGTGGCTGCCGATTGCTTGTCACAAAAATGATGGGCCCTTCTCACTAAGTTTCCCCATAATTTAACATCTCTCCACTCTGTCCCTTCTCACTTACCCATTTATTTTCCATGACTTAAAAGAAAACACTGCATTTTTATGTAGCCAAGGATATTGACAACCCTTTAAGAAGTCTTTTAGGTTTATAAAAATAACTTAAGATTTGTCATATATAAACTACATATATTTGTTAAATAAACTGTGCAGTGAAAAGGAAATGTTTAAAATCAAGGCTAATCATAAAATTAAATCTAGTTCTCCCAAAGGATGTTTGACTTCGAACAGCAGGAATGTTTATTTTCTTTGCTATGTGTTTTTTTAGGTTTCCTATTGTTCACAGAGTGACTTTAAAAATCAAAAACAATTACAAGCCTGCCTGTGTTGCTCAGTGGTTAAACATCAAACTATGAACCCTGAGGTCACGGTTCAATTTCCAGTCAGGGCACATGCTTGCATTGTGGGCTCGACCCCCAGTAGGGGTTGCACAGGAGACAGCTGATCCATGATTCATCATTGATGTTTCTCTCTCTTCCTCTCTCTCAAAACAATAAAAAATTATTATTATTTTTTAAAATATATTTTATTGATTTTTTTTACAGAGAGGAAGGGAGGGAGAGAGAGAGTTAGAAACATCAGTGAGAGAGAAACATCAATCAGCTGCCTCCTGCACACCCCCTAATGGGGATGTGCCCACAACCAAGGCACATGCCCTTGATCGGAATTAAACCTGGGACCTTTCAGTCCACAGTCTGATGCTCTATCCCCTGAGCCAAACCGGATAGAGCTAAAAATTTATTTTAAAAAATAGTAATCACAAAACTAAAAATTAGTAATCACTGTCTGTGGTAAGCATTTATGTTTTCTCTAGCCCTGCATTGATTCCCCCTCTGTTGGCTGCAACACTTCTTGTGTTCCTGGGGGTCACCCTTCCCCATTCTCTGCTCCTAGACAATGAGCCAGCTAATCCCTCCTGGGCTCTGCGCTGGGCGTCTGCGCAACCTGACCAATCCCAGCAGTGATTCCACCACCACCAGGGTTACTCCACACTGGCTCAATCAGAGTTAGTCTAGAGATTTTTCAAGAAGCAACCAGGAAAGATTTCTTTCTTTTCCCCTAAACATGGAGCTTTGAAGTGACAAGCCTTGAGCTGCACAGGGCAACCATCTAAAAGGGGTTATGCTTGATATCAGCAGTGCTGAGAGTGGCCAGGGCCTGAGTCCTGCAGGGTGGGGCCCTTGTCTCTGCCAAGGCCATGTGGATATGTATAACAGCACTTGCGGGCCCTACAAAATTATCAACTTAAAAATTAGCCTGCTGGAGAATCCAAGATGGCGGCATAGGTAAACACCTACACTGCTGCCTCACACAACAATTTCAAAACTACAACTAAAAGACATAACGGACATCATCCAAAACCACAGGAAAGCTGGCTGAGTGGAAATTCTACAACTAGAAGGAAAGAGAGGGGCTCACAGAGACCCAGAGGAGCTGCAAAAAGCTGAGGTACGGAGACGCATGTGTGCAGAGAGCGGGTGCCGGAGTACCTGGCTGGCTTTCTCTGGCGAAAGGAAGATGGAGACTCTCAACAGCATTGAACCCCTTATCCTACAACACTAAACCCCAGATCCAGCCGAAACTCATATGGGGGGAGTTTGGACTGTGAAAAGGGAGAAGTGCACAGTAATTTAGAAGAGTTGCCAAAGATCAGAAGTGTGGTGGCGCACACGGCACTGCGCGCAGAGGACTGACTGCTGATTGTGCCGTTGGCTTTCACGAGTGGGCGGGAGACAGATCCTCCCAACTGAATAACTTCTAACTCCACTAAACCCCAGTTTCTGGTGAAACTGGGGACCCAGACTCATGTGGTGCCGGAGCGCAGGGGAGCTGGAGGAGCAGCAGTCTAGAGGTACTTCGAGAGAGAGAGAGCGCGCGAGCACACAGGGACTGCTCCAGTGATTACCCAGTCACGTGAGACTCAGGGGCCATGGAGGGCGGGGCCGGCTGGAAGGCAAGGCAGTCCCTTAAGCCCTGAGACTCCGCCCATCCCAAGCTTAACAGAGAGACTTTTGCGGTTTTGCAAGTCTGGTATCATAAGGCTGAATCCAACACAGAAGTTCTCCCGGCATAGTGAAAATGCCAAGACAAGGGAAGGGATCAGAAACAAAAGAAATGGAGGAAAACAAACGACTGGATATAGTGTTCAAAACCATGCTTATAAGGTTTTTCAAGCATATCCTAGAAAAGTTAGATAAAGTTAGCGAGTCCCAAGAGGAGATGAAAAAGATTCAACTAGAGATGGAAAAGGACCAACTAGAATTTAAACATACACTGACTGAAATAAAAAATATTATTCAGAGACCTAACAGCAGATTAGAGGAAGGCAAGAATCAAGTAAAAAAATTGAAATATGAAGAATCAGAAAACACTCAACTGGAAAAGCAAGAAGAGAAAAGAATCCAAAAATGTGAAGATAATGTAAGGAGCCTTTGGGACAGCTTCAAGCGTACCAACATCAGAATTGTGGGCGTGCCAGAAGAAGAGAGAGAACAAGATACTGAAAACCTATTTGAAGAAATAATGACTGAAAACTTCCCACATCTGGTAAAAGAAATAGATTTACAAGTCCAGGAAGCACACAGAACCCCAAATAAAAGGAATCAAAGAGGACCACACCAAGACACATCATAATTAAAATACCAAGAGCAAAAGACAAAGAGAGAATATTAAAAGCAGCAAGAGAAAAACAGTTCATTACCTACAAGGGAGCACCCATACGACTGTCAGCTGATTTCTCAACAGCAGGCCAGACGGGAGTGGCAAAAAAATATTCAATGTGATGAATAGCAAGAACCTACAACCAAGAATACTCTATCCAGCAAAGCTATCATTCAGAATTGAAGGGCAGATAAAGAGCTTCACAGATAAGAAAAAGCTAAAGGAGTTCATCAACTCCAAACCAGTATTATATGAAATGCTGAAAGGTACTCTTTTAGAAGAGGAAGAAGAAAAAGGTAAAAGATAAAATATTATGAACAACAAATACGTATCAACAAGTGAATCTAAAAATTAAGTGAATTAAAAATTTGATCAACAGAATAAACTGGTGAATATAATAGAATCAGGAGCACAGAAAGGGAGTGGACTGAAATTCTCAGGGGGGAAGGGGTGAGGGGTGTACAGGGAGAGACTGGACAAAAATCATACACCTATGGATGAGGTCAACGGGAGGGAGGCAAGGGTAGAGGGAAGGGTGGGAGCTGAGTAGAGGGGAGCTATGAAAGGGAAAAAAGAGAAACAAATGTAATAATCTGAATAATAAGGATTTAATTAAAAAAATAAATGTGTGTAGATTCATAATAAAAAAATTAGCCTGCTGTATTAGGTCAAATGTGTAATTACCTCATCAGGGCCAGACTAAATGACTTTGAGGGCCTTCTAAGGCCCACAGGCCGAATGTTGGTTTGAGTGTTTGTATAGGGCCATGCCTAATGCCAGCCCTACTTCTATTAATTAAGTGAACCAAAAATCCTTTTATTTTTTAATTTAGTTTTGTTTAGCCCAGTTTGAGTTAGGTTTCTAATACTTGAAAACAAAAGAATCCTGACTGATATGTGTTCCTACATGGTATTTACCCAACTACCCTCCAGTAATCCACATTAGTCAGCTTTCTTTAGGCTCTGCTATAGTAACAAATACCCCCCAAATCTCAGTGCCTTGTAACAACAAAGGTTTATTCTTCACACTGTTACCAGGTGGCTGTATGTCACCTTGGGCTTTGCTCCAAGTCTCTTCAGCTGGAACCCAGGACGAAGGAGCAGCCCTCCCTCAGCCTCCAGCAGAGGGAGAAGAGCAGCGGCAGCCCACTAATGGCAAGCATCATGTCTGCTTGCATTTCGGTGGCCTGCACAAGGCCGTTGCCAGCCTCCACAGGGAAGCAGTGCTATAGGGATGTGACTTCATCCTGTAGGACTCGGCCCATCAAAGGGAGAAATTGGAAGGCGTGTGACAAAGAGTAGGGATGCAGGGCTCTCCTGGGAAAGGAAGGTGCTGGGGACAGTGACAGTGTGCTGCCCATGCTCTTTGAGGCTTGGCCAGGCTGTTGTTCCCCCTCTCAGCCTCACATCTCCTACTGACTTTCTTCCTATTTATGAAGCCAACACCCCCTCCTTTGTGGTATACAGTCCTGATTCAACCCACCAGTAAGAAGCAATGAAATTATTTGCTATCATATTAAGAGCAGAAAGAGTTTCACTTTTTATTTTAACTAAAAAGAATTGGTCAGATTCATTTGCAAGAAAACATCACTAAATAAGTCCCAGCAACAAAGAATGCCTGTCCTGGGAGAAGGTGGTGAAGGATATCTCAAGCCGAGGCCTCTGTGAAACAGAGTGTGTTTTAGAAGAGAAAAGAAAAGGTTGCTTTGGGTGAAGTATCTTTTCAGCTAAGTTCTACCCTTAGATTAGCAAAGGGGAAAAGCTCACAGTACTCCCATGGTGCCGTAAGGTATCTCATTACCAAACCCGAGGGGAAGCAAAGTGTCACCATGTCATTTCAGGACAGCCCAGCCCTGCAGCACCTACTGATGCTGAGTTTGGTGGTGGGATGGGAATGTTCAGGCCTTCACACAACCTAGCAGACAGCGTGTTCTGCACAGGAACCTGGGGAAGAAGTGACCCAGCAGACAGCATGCTCTGCACAGGGACCTGGGAAAGGGGTGGCCCAGCAGAAGCATGCTGTCGTTCTTGTGGAGAGAGCTCTTTGGTCAGATTGTGTCGGATGGGAAGGTAGACTTTCGTCTCAGTGCATCATAGGCTGGAAGGGTACATGGGGACAATGCCCTGTGTGTTTGCTTTTTACGTCAGCCACCGTCTTCAGGCAGGAAGAAAGGAGAGCTGCTTCCTGAACTTGAGACAGGCGAGGGCACAGCAGTCTTCTAAGAGCAGCCCTCCCTAGAGGCATGGCAGTGGCTGGCCCATCTCAGAGGACACGGCAACTGCTTCCCACCTCTTCCCGTGTTCCTAGAAAGATGCTTGGGGACCTGTGGGAATCAGCGTGGCAGACACAGATCTCAATCTTAGCTCTGCATGTATTTGTTGGTATGTTCGTTTTTAAGAAATCATCCCAAAATTGGCGGCTTAAAACAATACACATTTACTCTCTCATTTACTTCTGGAATCCAGAAGTCCAAGTCAGTTCCTTAGGACGCTCTGGGGAACTTGTTTTCTTGCCTCCTGGTTTTGGGGGCGGCCTGTGTTCCAGAGGCCAGGCCCCTCCTGGCATCACTCTGACCTCTGATTTCTGCTGTCACAAGGTCTCCTTCTGTGGTAACATCTCCCTCAGCCCCTCTCACAGGGCCTGTGACCTTATTACTAGGCCCACCTGGATCCCAGCCAGTCCCTCACATGTGCAAGTTCATTTTGCCTTGTAAGGGAGCATGTCATGTGCACAGGGTGTGGAGGTGGGTGTGGGCATCTGGGAGGCTCTCAGCAGCCTGTACAGCCTGGTCCCTGGTGCTCATCTAGCGCCTCTGAGAGGGCCCTTTGCCTCTCACCCTGGGAGGGAGATAACCCTGCAGGGAAGGTGCTCTGAGCAGTAAGGATGGATCAGGATCCTTTGTTGCAAGCTACAGAAATGTAAGGCTGCTGGAGGAAAAGGGTGACAATAAAATATAACTTTCAGCATGGAGGAGACAGGGACCTGATCTTAGAGAGCAGGGGTAGGGTTTTAAAGGGTCAGACCAATGGTCCTCTCCAGGACATACTGCCAGGGAGATCTCTGATCTCTAACTTGGCTTATGAGGCAGGAGGGGCTGGAAGGCCCAGAGAGGGGGAGAAGATGGGAGGCTGAGAGAGGTGGAGGGGCTGGAAGGCAAAGAGAGGGGGGAGGGACTGGGAGGCTGAGATAAGGGGAGGGGATGAGAGGCTGAGGAAGTGGGGAGGGAATGGGAGGCTGGTGGGGAGAGGGAATGGGAGGCTGAAAGAGAGGAGGAAGGGGAGGGGAGGATGAAGAGGGGGAGGGAATGGGAGGCTAGTGGGGGGAGGGGATGGGAAGCTGAGAGAGGTGGGAGGGGATAGGAGGCTGAGAGAAGGGAAGGGGATGGGACCCTGAGAGAGGGGGAAGGGGATGGGAGGCTGCGAGCGAGGGGGAGGGGCTGGGAGACTGGGAGATGGGGGAGGGGATTGGAGATTAAAAGGTGGGAACTGGCTAGGAAGCCAGCTGGAGTGAGGCCTTGGACATCAGGGTAAAGAGTTTGAATTTTTCTTCTTCTTTTGAGTTGATAGGAAACTATTGGGGGGTCTTGAGCAGAAGAGTGAAATATCCAGTTTATCTTTTTAAAAAATTACTGTGGTGCTGAATGGGGAGTAGACTGAAGTCAGCTTTTGATGGTGCTAGGAAGGTGGTCAGTGCGGAGGTGGCAGTGCTTGGCATCGAGGAGGAAGGAAGAGATTGGATTGGGGATATAGTTGATGTTGGCCTGAGACTTGCTGATGGATGGAATATGGGAGAGAGAAAGTCAGCATTCCTTGGAGGCTTTGGCCTGAGCTACTGAGTGGGAGCCATTTACTGCAATGACAAGGGAAGGCAAGTTCTGTTTGAAAACTGTAATGAGTTTAGTGAAGAAACACAACTTACTGGGAATAAAATATGAACCTTTATTTATTTTTGTCCCCAGTAACTGCCCCACTATAGAGCACGGAATCTCTCTTCCATTTGGGAAGGTGCTCTTTAATAACTCTTCAAATTTCATAATTTCCATTGACTTTTAGAGAGAGTGGGAGGGAGGGTGAGAGACACAGAGTGAAATACCAATGTGAGAGAGACATATTGATTGATTGCCTTCCTCATCCACTCAGTCCAGGGCCTGGGATGAAGCCTGCAACTGAGGCACAGGTCCTTGACCAGAATCGAACTCGGGACCCTTCAGTCCATGGGCTGATGCTGTCCATTGAGCCACACCAACCAGGGCAGGTCACTCTGTTGTTAAATAGTCTCACTCACTATTTGGATTGTTCTTGCTTATTTTTGAAGTCTTAATGGTCAGAGCCATTCTGGGAGTAATACTCATCATTCCTCTTTGCCCCCCACCGTGTCTTCCCCCCTCACCCCCCCTCCCTCCTGCCACAGCCTCCTGATTCAGGGATCCCTGAAGAAGGGGTGCCCTCTGTGCTCTCACTTGTCTCTGTCTGCACGTAGTGAACCTCAGGGGCACCTATGGCACCTGTGCATGTCACTAACAGCCATCAGAGATGTTCACTCACATGCGGGTGCAGTGATTGTAGGGTGCCATTCACACTCACTGCTCCTTTCAAAGTGCATGGCTCACGGAGCCGCATTGGCTCTCCTTACTGCGTAATTCAGAAGCACATGTGTTGCTGCTATATCACTAACTTTTAACACATTTTGATAATTGTATTTCAATATAATTGGTTTGCTTTTAAAAATATATATTTTTGTTGATTTCAGAGAGGAAGAGAAAGATATAAACATCAATGATGAGAGGGAACCACAATTGGCTGCCTCCCGCATGGCCCCCACTGGGGATCAAGCCCACAACCTGGGCATGTGCCCTTGACCGGAATCGAGTCTGCAGGCTCGAGGTCTATTCACTGAGCCACGCTGGCCAGGGCTTAGTTTGCTTTTTAATCTTATTTACCTTCATGTTTTTCAAACATTATTCTGAGAAGGACTCCCAATTGCCATGGTGGAAAAGCATCCGTGGTAGAAAACAAGTTTGGGTCCTTGAAGGGATTGGAGCAGGTGGGAAGGTCCTTTTCTGCTGGTGTGAGGAAGGCAGTCTATCCCTCCCATTACCCTCCCTGGCGATCCCCTACCTGGGCTCTCCATCGCAATCTGTGCAGATTTACCAAAGAGCATGTCTGCCCACCCTAGTTCTATATGGTGACACCTGCTAGGTGAGCCTGAGGCTGGCAGCAGGTGAGCAGTGAACACTGGCCCAGGGCAGCTTCCAGGGAAGGAAAGTGGGACTCAACTCTGGGTTTGCCTCGCCAAGTGATTCAGCCAGGTGCAGGGTAATGACTACTTGTCGGTCTTCAGGGGCGGTGGCTGAGCAGGGAAGCAAGATCACACCCTAGTGACCATGACTTCTCAAGTGCTTAATCCCCCAGAGCCAGACAGCTAGGGCTGGCATTGTCCTTCCCATCATGGGAGCTGGGCTTGAACTAAACCACTTTAACGGCTGGTCTCTCCATCTGGATGGGCTCGCCGTCCCAGTGAGTCTAGTGGACTTCTTCCAGATGTTGAGGTTCACTATTAAAGATTGTGATGTCTTCAACAAGGATGTTTGGAAACCAGTGAAGGCTGAGGGCAGGGTGGGTAACCTCATTTACTGAATATGGGATAGATGGTATGAAATCGGAGCCTCGAAAGGCTTTCTGAATATGGTTGAGTCAGACTCCTGTGTCAATAGCTTTGCACCTGGTTGTGCTCTCATTTCCGAGAAAACTTCGTAGCCTATGACCTAATGAACTGTGGGCAGAGCCTGGGCCTTGAGATTTAATTTTCGCTATAAAGTAAGCCTTTTCCCTTCCTGCTTTGTTTTGCTTAAATGCCATTTTGGATGGTACATCTTGCCTTAGGACTGGCGGAGAAACAAATAAAAACTAAATTCTCAGATTCCCTTCTCATTTTGTAAGCTTGCTATGTCTTCCTTAGTTCCTGCAGGTCTTTCACACAGCTTCCCCAAGGTGCGGGGAGGGTGTACACACACACACACACACACACACACACACAGGAAAATTAATTCTTGTTCCTTCTCAGAATTCAAGCATTGATTCTTGAGACTCAGATATATTTAATTCACATTAATTAATTTGGAAAAAAGAACATGACAAATGAGCATTTCCAATAAAATTCTTCTTGGAGAACTCCTCAGCAGCACTGCTGGGCCCTTGGGATGTGTAAGGTTGTATGCTCAGGGATGTCTAACTCACACAAGCTGGGACACTCTGGGTGGCCTGGCTGCAGATGGAACAACTGACTGGCCCCTGTGGCTGGCCTGCTCATCTGCCCTACCTGGGTGAGTGGTCACGTCTACTCAGGCTCTTATTTTTATTGGAGCTGAAGCCAATTGCACTGATTCCAAAAGAGAGACTGGCCTTCTTTGATTGCAGGTGGCCTGCTGAGGTGATGGGTGTTCCCAGGCTGCTCTTTGACGATGACACCATTGCTTTTGGCCTAACGTGGGCTTTCTCATACTCAGTCTGGATCTGAAAACTAGACCATGCACCTTATTTAATCACGAGAGTGGGATGTCACAAAAGGCGACCTCCTGTGACTGCTTACAGGCCCTGAGAGTCTTATGCTGCCTGTGGAAATGTCCCTGTGGTGTGGAGTGGGAGGGTTCCTTCTTGATGTGAGAGAGCCCTTAGACAGCCCTCTGTCGCTGGCCCACCTGCTATCCCAGACTGCAGCCTCCTTCCCCTGCTACTCTATGACAGGAGGACTGGTCCTTTGGGGTTTCATGGCACCCAGTGGTGAAAATATGATATGAAAATCACAGCTGAATGGAGAAGCACTATCATATCCAGACACAAAGTGGCAGCTGCACGTGCGCTGCTGCAGACACGGTTCCAGCCATTGTCTGTGATGTGGCTTTCCCCTGTTGTCATCTAGGCAAGTGGCTGGGTTTCCTCTGTTTGACCTGTAGCTGGGGACTCTCTCCTCCTTGGTAGTGACCTGGGACCTGCCTGCTCCTCTCCTCTGGCTGTTCTTTGGGTTTGTGGGCCAGTTTGCATTCTCAGCAGAAAGCGGTCAGTGACCTTGAATGAGACCCTTGGCTCCTCTGAGCCTCAGTTTCTTCACTCTAGAGGAAGAAGCACAGTAACTCATTATTAATGTTGTGAGGGTTTCAGGAAATGGTGTGTGGGGCATGCGTGGCCCACTGTGCCAGGCAGAGGCTTATTCCACAGCATCATCGTGTGTCCCCTCTGAGCCCAGCTGGTCTCAAGTGCCGAATGAACTCAAGGAGCAAACAGACCATGTCTACCCTGGTGGGGCTTTTGGTTCAGCTGGTGTTTGGCTGTTAATTGTATATTCACAGAGCCCTCTCTCCAAAGTGGCCAAGGACTAGAAAGGGCAATGTACAGACCTCCTGTGCCCTGATATAAGCAGAAGACATCTCTCACTAGCAGTCACAGAGAGATGGGAAGGAAGAACAAGGGAGTTAGGAAAAGAGGTGTCAGGATTCCAGCCCTAAGGTACCTTTGAGCAAATTAGAAAAAGACACTCCCAGCCCAGGGCAGGTCAGCTCTTACTGTAGAGCATCAGGCTTAGAGTTGGGCTCTCTGTCTGTTGGGTTGCCCTTGAGCAGAGAGCCACCTGCCCACTACACAGCACCCTGGTTGGCCCAGGAGGACATGAGGGGGATGGAATGTGAGGAGGGGAAGGGCCGAATGGCTGAGCACAGGAGTGGGGCTAAGGGAGGGCCCGGAGGCCCCGGTGGACACCAGCAGGTGCTAATCCATGGTATGGTGTCATTCTCCCAGGTCCCTGCTGGCCCCCCAAGCCTGGGAAACAGGTCTTCCTAGAAGCCGCTGGCTTTTAACTGAAACAGAGTTACTTATGAGGTGGGATTTGTTAGTGTCATAGAATAAGGAGAGTGGGTGAAGAGAAGCATTAAGTGGAAAGCCTGGAGCTGACACACCTCCAGGGCTGGTCTCCAGCAAAATACGATGCTCCCTTGCAGCCCAAAGAGTGCCTGCCGATAGGGAGAAATGGGAACAAGCAGACCCTAATGGAGAAAGCCTCCACATCCTTCTCATAAGCAGGGACAGAGCAGTAGGGAGAGGGTCCCACATCATCGGTGTGCAGAAGTAGAAGAGGCTTCAGGAGGAAAGACTACGGCCAGGGAGGCAGCCTCAGCAGCACTGCTCACTCCAAGCATGCTGCTCTTGGCTTGGATTTCTTTGACTCTGGAATAATTGTAGAGAACATTCCTGCCTTCACACAGACATGTGCACAGAGCGAGGTTTTTGTGGAGGTGGTGGGGGTGGTGATTTTTAAGTTAGATCCTGCATTGTTGCCAATCAACTTGGCCATCTGTGCCAGATTGGCTGCTGCCAGTGTCTGCCCTCTAGTGTGAGCATGGCATTGGGAGAGAGCCTGGGCCCTGACTAGGGCACTAGAAGCTGTGTGACTGTGGACAGCTTTCTCAACCTCTCTGTACATGGGCTTACAGTAAAGTCAAGTGATGGCATCCTAGGGAGTCAAGGCCAAGGCATTGGGAGTCCCTGGCATCCAAAGCCAGGTCTGGGGCTCCTGCCCTGGCCTGTGCGGCCAAGGACTCTCAGAGACTGTGTGTTTGAACTACATCTGAAATATTTTGCCTCTGCTCTTCAGAGGTTGCTGTGTTTTGGGGAAACATAAGGAACCAATAGTAATTCAGACTTGTAAGTTCTTATCAGCAGTTAGGATCTCTATAAAGCTTTAGGAGAAAAGAAAAAGAATTTAGCCATGCTTTTGTTTTAAATATATTTTTCTCCCTTTCAGAGAGGAAAGGAGAGAAAGATAGAAACATCAATGATGAGAGAGAATCATTGATCAGCTCCCTCCTGCACACCCCCTACCAGCTGCACTTGTTCTACTATCTATCTATACTAATAAAAAGGTTATGTGCTAAATAGACTGGATAGACCAGACATCTTCTGGATATCATTCCAGACATCTTTCCTGACAAAGCCAGGGCCCAGGTGAAGCCACCCGGGGTCCTGGGTGCCAACAGCTGGCCCAGGCAAAGCTGCAGCCTCATGGGGTTCTGGGTGCCTGCGGTCAGCTGGAGGAGGGAAGCCTGGGTCTGGGGTGCAGGGGCCGAGGCAGAGGCAGTTAGGGGTGATGAGGCAGGCAGGCAGGCAATTAGGGGCAATCAGGCAGGCAGGTAGAGGCAGGGGCAATCAGGCAGGCAGGTGAGTGGTTAGAGGCGATTGGGCAGGCAGGCAGGTGAGCAGTGAAGAGCCAGTAGTCCCGGAATGTGAGAGGATGCAGGCTGGGCTGACAGACCCCATCCCTGCCCCCGCTATTCCCCATGCACGAATTTCATGCACCGGGCCTCTAGGCATCCTATATACAAAAGAGATAATATGCAGATTAACCTTCACGCCCTCAAAAGATGGCTGCCTATCACCAGGCCAGCAGGAGGTTAGTGAGGGACTACCAAATGACTGAACAAGCAGGCTGCATGGGATGACCAGGCCAGCAGGGGAGTTAGTGAGGGATGACCAAATGACTGAACAAGCAGGCTACGTGGGATGACCAGGCCAGCAGGGGAGTTAGTGAGGGCGACCAAATGACAACACTAGGCTGGTTGGGGGGTTGTGAGGAGCAACCCGGCTGGCAGGGGCGGGGAGCATTTGGGGGCACCAGGCCAGCGGGGAGGGGGGGGGCAGTTGGGGATGATCAAGCCAGCAGGTGGGCACTAAGAGGTGACCAGGCCAGTGCGGGGGTGGGGAGGACAGTTGGGGGCAATTAAGCTGCAGGAGGAGCAGTTGGGGGAAATTAGGCTGGGAGGAAGGGCAGTGAGGGCGACTAGGCTGGTGGGAGGCAGTTGGGGACGACCAGGCTGGCGGAGTTAGGAGCAACCAGGCTAGTAGTGAGGGACTGGTTGGGGGCACCTGGCTGGCAGTGGAAGGGAGTTAGGGGTGACCAGGCTGGCAAGAGGGACAGTTAGGGGTGATCAGGCATGCAGGAAGGTGAGCGATTAGGAGCCAGCAGTCCAGGATTGTGAGAGGGATGTCTGACTGCCAGTTTAGGCCCGATCCTAAACCGGCAGTCAGACATTCTCTAAAGTGTCCCAGATTGGAGAGGATGCAAGCCGAGCTAAGGGGACCCTCTCCCCCTGTGCATGAATTTTGTGCACTGAGCCTCTAGTCCTATCTAATAAAGAGGTAATATACAAATTGACCATCACTCCAACACACAAGATGGCCACTGCATATGGTCAAAGATGGCCACCCCCATGTGGACATAAGATGGCCACCACAAGATGACCTGCAGGAGAGGACAGTTGGGAGGGACCAGGCCTACAGGGGAGGGCAGTTGGAGGCAACCAGGACTGTAGGGGGAGGGCAGTTTGGAGGGACCAAGCCTGAAGGAAAGGGCAGTTGGCAGAGACTAGGCCTGTAGCGGAGGGCAGTTGGGGGCAATTAGGCTTGCAGGGGAGGGGAGTTGGAAGGGACCAGGCCTGCAAGAGAGGGCAGTTAGGGATGACCAGGCTGGCAGGGGAGGTCAGTTGGAGGTGATCAGGCCTGCAGGAGAGGGCAGTTGTGGGGGACCAGGTCTTCAGGAGGGGGCAGTTAGGGGTGACTGGGCTGGCAGGGGGGGAGCAGTTGGAAGTGATCAGGCCTGCAGGGGAGAGCAGTTGGGGGGACCAGCCTGCAGAAAAGGGCAGTGGGGGAGACCAGGCCTGCAGCGGAGGGCAGTTAGGGGTGATCAGGCCTGCAGGAGAGGGGAGTTGGGAGGGACCAGGTCTGCAGGGGAGGACCGTTGGGAGGGACTTTGCCAGCAGGGGAGGGCGGTTGGAGGCGATCAGGCCTGCAGGGGAGGGCAGTTAGGGACAACCAGGCCTTCAGGGGAGGGCAGTTTGGGACAATGAGGCTGGCAAAGGAGGGCCATTAGGGGTTACTGGACCAACAGAAGAGAGTAGTTGGGGGTGACCAGGCCTGCATGGTAGGATAGTTTGAGGCAACCAGGCCAGCAGGGGAGGGCAGTTAGGGTTAACCAGGCTGGCAAGGGAGGGCAGTTAAGAGAAATCAGGCCAGCAGGGGAACAGTTAGGCATTGATAAGGCTGATAGAGGAGTGGTTAGGGGTTGATCAGGTTGGTAAGCAGAAACAGTTAGGGGCAATCAGGCAGGCAAGCAGACGAGCGGTTGGGAGCTAGCAGTCCTGGATTGTGAAAGGGATGTCTGACTGCCCATTTAGGTGCATTCCCTCCGGGATCAGGCCTAAACAGGCAGTTGGACATCCCCTGAGGGGTCCCAGATTGAAGAGGGTGCAGGTTGGGCTGAGGGACACACACCCCCATGCACAAATTTCGTGCACCGGGCCTCTAGTTCTATTTAATAAAAGTGTAATATGCAAATTGACTATACCTCTGCTACACCCACAAGTCACGCCCACCAGCCATGCCCACCAGCCGATCAGAGCAAGTATGCAGATTAACCCAACCAAGATGGCTACAGCCACAGAGAGAGCAGAAGAGAGGCTTGGGTTGCCCCTGGTGTTGGAGGAAGCCAAGCTTTCCACACACCTAGGCCTTTGCTTAAGGCAACAAAGTTTCAGTGGCTCTGCGAGCAGAAGGCTTGCCTCTGCTCTAGGCTACAAAGTTTCAATTGTAGAAGATAAATAAATCCAAGATACCAGGGCCTCCACTTGGGTAGTCGAGGGGTGTGGCCAGCCTGCAAACCACCACAGGCCCCTCAACTAGGCCACACCACACTCTAAGGGAACACCCATCCTGATCCAGGACATCCTTCAGGATAAACCAGCTGGCATCCTTCAGGGCAAACCCGAGCACCAAGCCTCTATCCTATCTAATAAAAGAGTAATATGCAGATTGACCATCACTCCAACACACAAGATGACTGCCTCCACGTGGTCAAAAGATCCTGCCCCCATGTGGACACAAGATGGCCACCACAAGATGGCCAGCAGGGGAGGGCAGTTGGCAGGAACCAGGCCTGCAAGGGAGGGCAGTTGGGGGTGATCAAGCCTGCAGGGGAGGGAAGTTAGGGGTTACCAGGCTGGCAGAGGAGGGAAATTGAGGGTGACTGGCCTGCAGGGAAGGGCAGTTGGGGGTGGGGGGACCCAGGCCTGCAGGGGAGGGCAGTTAGGGGTGACCGGACCCACAGGGAGGGTAGTTAGGGGCAAACAGGCTGGCAGGGGAGCAGTTAGGCATCAAGCATGCTGGTAGGGGAGTGGTTGGGGGGGTGATCAGGCTGGCAGGCAGAAGCGGTTAGGGGCAATCAGGAAGGCAGGCAGATGAGGAGTTGAGAGCCAGCAGTCCTAGATTGTGAGAGGGGTGTCCGACTGCCCATTTAGGCCCAATCCTCCTAAATGGGCAGTCGGACATCCCTCAAGGGGTCCCAGATTGGAGAGGAAGCAGGCTGGGCTGAAGGACACCCCCCCCCTGCACGAATTTTGTGCACCGGTCTCTAGTGTACATATAAAAGCCTAAGCAACCATTACAAACAAATGACTGGTTAATCAGTTGCTATGATGCGCACTGACCACTAGGGGGAAGACGCTCAACACAGGAGCTGCCCTCTAGTGGTCAGTGTGCTTTCACAGCCAACTTCCCACTGCCAGCCAACTTCCCTGGTCCTTCCCTCTGTCCATCAGGTCCCAGCTGGCCTGGCCCCATTCAGACCTAAGCTAGATGTCCCCAATAGGTCCCTGGCCAGGCCTAGGGACTCCATCTGAGCATGCTGAGCCTCTCATACCTTAATAAGCAATGAAAAGTCTCAAGTGTTTAGTCAGTTGACAGTATCTGCTATTGGATTTTTCAGATTGGGGTGTGATTCTTGACCATAAATCCCATATTTAAAAACAGGTAGCATGGTTCAGTAGTTGAGTGTTGACCTATGAATGAGGAGGTCAAGGTTCAGTTTCCACTTAGGACACATGCCCTGGCTGAGAGCTCTATCTGGGGGTCATGCAGGAGGCAGCCGATCAATGATTCTCATCATTGATGTTTTTCTCTCCCTCTCCCTTCCTGTCTGAAATCAGTACAAATATTTTTAAAAAGATGTAGTAGAAATTACATATATTCTTGAATTCATGCCACATTAAACTGGAATGTACACTGATCAGAGATAAATTCCAACATTTTGCTTTCAGGAAATAGGTTTCTTAATTTCCCTTCAATAGAAAGTTATGTGTCAGTCACAATGCAGTGTGTGAAGGCCCTTCTGTTCTGTCTTGGCTCTGTCTACATGGACTCATGTCAATAACGTGTGTTGCACTTTCAGGACTAACCTGGACCTTCACCAACCTCATCAGTCCTTTGAAGCAGAGCAGGCTAACACTGATTTAAGATTATGCTGGTTGAAATAAAACAATGTTAATTCAAGTCTAAGCTTTTCTATCGGAAGTGACATGCTGCTTTCTAAGAAGGGGATCGATGAGGCACTTACTCTGTGAGGCTACTATACTGTCAAAGGCCTTGCTGAAGTGGTAAGATGTTCTCAGGGGCACCTGGTCATCTTCTTGCTTTCCAGCCCGCGGCCACCCATCCCACTGTCCCTGCTGCTGACCGAAGAGGAGGCGGCGCTGAGCATCCAGTCCTTCTGGAGAGCCTACCTGGTGAGTCCTGACCACAGTGGCATACAGGTGCTGGGATTTCCTGGTGAAAGGGCCCCTGGGGAAGAGATGAATTGGAAACAGGATATTACAGTTGACACCCAGGCCTCAGAAATAGGGTTCTCTGTAAATACTTCTCATGAGGAATTTAGAATTTTAACCAAAACTTATTTAGCAATTATTATTAAAAATATGCTCCAATCTTTTAAAATTGGATTGACTGGCCAGCATACCTAGCAAATAATATTATAGCCCTGGCCAGGTGGCTCAGTTGTTTGAAGCATCGTCCCTTATGCCAAAAGGTTGTGGGCTCAATTCCTGGTCTGGGCACACACATATCTAGGTTGCAGGTTTATTCCTGGGCCAGGTGCAACTGATAACATTTTTTCTTTCATGTCAGTGTTTCTTTCTCATCATCTCTTTTTAAAATCAATCTTAAAAATCAATAAAAACAAATCTTCAGGTGAGGATTAAAAAAATAATCTATATTAATGCAAGTGTAATATGCTAATTAGACTGGACCACCTTCTGGATGAAAGGGTGGCTGATGGCGGCCGGAGGGAAGCCCAGGTTCCAAATGCTGGAGGGAAGCCCAGGTTCCAGGTGCCAGAGTGTAGCCAGTGACAGCAGCCAGAGGAAGGATGCATGAATTTTGTGATTCAGGTCTCTAGTATTACATACAGACAGAGAGCAATACATGTTCATTTTAGAAAAAAAATTAGAAAATCCAGATAATTCATATAAAGCAAATAAAAAAGTAAAACTTTCCTGAGTCAGATAACTCTGTCACCAAAAGATTATCATTGTTGCCCTAGCCAGTTTGGCTCAGTAGATAGAGCGTCGACCTACAGACTGAAGTATCCCAGGTTCAATTCCAGCCAAGGGCACATGCCCAGGTTGCAGGCACAATCCCTTTAGGGAGCGTGCAGGAGGCAGCCAATCCATGATTCTCTCTCATCAGTGATGTTTCTCTCTTTCTCCCTCTCCCTTTCTCTCTGAAATAAATAAAAATATTTTTTAAAAATATTACCATTGTTGACATTTTGGTGTAAACATTTCTAAATCTTAATATACAGATAACATATAAATACCTAACATACAGAAACTCATCTTCCTAACCACTTTTCTATTGGTTGTTTCCAGTTTATCATTATTATAATATACTAGAGGCCCTCAGCCCAACCTGCACCCTCTCCAATCTGGGACCCTTCGGGGGATGTCCGACTGCCAGACTGGGATTGGGCCTAAACCTGCAGTTGGACATCCCTCTCACAATTTGGGACTGATGGCTTCCAACCGCTCTGGAGCTGTGGAGAGCTGGGCCAGCAGGACACTCGGGTGTGCCCCCAGATCCCCTTCCAACTTCTCCCTCTCCCTCCTCCCTGCAGCTCCATTCTGGGGCCTCACAGGAGTTGTTGGTACAGAGCAGCTCTCTGCTGCCAGCACCCACCTGGCCTCTGTGTGAAGAACCTGTGCAGAGGTGACCAGAGGCAGCTGAGCTTCGAGGCAGGAGGGCGGGGCTGAGAACAGGGCTGGAGCACCTGGATCCAGCTGGACCAGGAGACCTCTCAGAGGGATTCTGCCACAATCTGGAGCCCCGTAATCACAATGACAATATAGACATTTCCAGTTCTTGATCACTTGTGCATGAAGGAGGTTATTGGCACAAAATAAAACTCTAGGTGCACCATGCAGAGCTGCCACCAAGGTGTCCCAGGAGAGACTGGTCAGACCAGCAGGAGGCGGAGCGGGAGGGAAGCTCACCCATGAAGCATAAGATGGTAAATTATTCAGCCTTAAAAAAGAGAGCAGTTCTGAGATGCTGCAGGATGCCTAAGCCCGGAGACCTCATGCTCAGTGACAGAGCTTCGTCACAAAAGGACGACCACTGTGTGATTCCACTCAGGTGCGGTTCTTGGGAAAGTCAGAATCATAAAGACAGAAAACGCAGTGGCAGTTGGCGGGGGCTACGGGATGGAGAATGGGTAGTTACTGTTTCAGAGGAACAGAGTTTCCATTTTGCAAGATGAAAAGGCCATGGGGATGGACAGTGGTGATGACTACACAACACTAGGAATGCTTTTAATGCCACTGCACTGGTATGTTTTATGTCATGTACATTTTACCACAAGAAAAGAAAGGGGGAAATAGGTGAGTTCAAGTGGGTTTTGATTTTGTTGATGTTGACTATTCCCCTGAAAGGCCACTTTTCTCTATTTAGAGATTACCTATATAGTTAGGTAGAGAATGGATAATGAAAACAGCCCAGGATAAAAACCAAGCGACTATGAAAAGGCTCTTCAAAGAATACAGAGGAGAGGTTTGTTGTTTCTCCCAGATTTCTGGCAGAAAGAAGGGACCCCAAGAAGGGGCTCTGTGCTCAGAGGAGACAGGCACTTCCTCCGGTTAGGCTGCTGGCAGCCTGATGGGCATGGGCAGGACAATTTTATGTGTGTGTAAAAGATCGTTTGACATTCTTATCTTCCCTTTCTTGCTCTTGAATGTTACAGCTGAATGGAAAAACATGCTTTAGTCTTTCAATGTGCAGCAGGACTTTGGCAATTTGTTAAAAAGGATGCTCTGACAGCAGACAGATCTGTGTGGATCCTAAAGTCTGTCTGGTGACTGATTGACTTTCTTGGATTATTTAGCTGCTGAACCGCAGTTCCCTGTCTGTAGGTGGAATAATAATGGTTCCTGCCTATGCAGATTGGGTCAGATGGTCAGTGCACAGCCAGTATTAGCTATTGTCACTGTCACTCCGGAGTTACTGGTTCTGTTTTCCTTGCTAGAGAATCTTATTAAAGCCTGCCAGTATTCTCCTTGTCTTGCGCAAGCCCCAAGCACACCCCGGCCCCAGGGTTTTGCACCTGCTGTTTGTTCCTTGCATCTGCAGCTGTCTATCAGGGTCCCTTCCCTGCTTCACTTGGAGTTCTTGAATGTCCCTCCTGGTCTCCCTTTCTAAAATACTTTCCAAAATAGCACTCTCTTCACTCACTGCATTACCCTCCTGCAGGCTTAATTATTTTACATTGGATATTTCCTTGTCTACTACCCGTCACCCTAACTAGAAGGGGCCCATGAGGGTAAGGCTGCTTGATTTGTTCATCCTGTACACCCAGCTGTCTGGCACACATCAGGCATTTTGTCAATATTTTAGTGAATAAATAAATCCCTTAAAGGTTCTCTCTAGTGAGGCCTTTGAAAATGAACACCAAAATATATTGTTCATTTTATAACTCCTTCCTGGGGACATACATGGGCACTCAAACATGGACTTTTATGGGGGCTCGCTTGTGCATCTGCAGCTGTGCTTGTTAATCTCCCAGAGATGACCCTTGAAAAAAGTCTATTCAGTGTCACTGGCCTTTGTCAAAGTGTGAAGGAGCCTGGGCTATAAGAAGTGTCCCCACGCCACATGAAAGTAGAAGGGAGCGCCTGTGGGAGGAGTAATGGCAGGCCACTTATAAAAGGCTCTGTAGTGTTCATCTCTCCCTCTTCCTCTGGGAAGCCAGCTGCCACATCATGGACATCCCCTACAAAGACACTTCCATGAGAAAACCAGGCCTCCAGCCCGGAGCCCTGTGAGGGACTCCCATGCCATCCAGCCAAGCTCTCCCTCCTCCCCCGGCCCCTGGCCACTGTCCACTTGCACCTTGATTGTGCCCTCATGCAAGACCCTGAGCCCGAGTCTACCAGCCTGCTGCATCTCAACTCCTGATCCTCAGAAAATGTCCACAATAATAAGTGTGTATTGGTTAAGATGTGAACTTGCAGGTTCATTTGCGAAGCAGTAATGAAGACTTACAGTGACTCTGGCTACTGTAGAGAGAGTTGAAGTTGAAGACTGTTAGGAACTGAAGTACAGTGGAGGCAGGAAGAAGCTATTATAATAGTTACATTTGCCTCTCAAATTGTGATGGTAACCAGGGGCATCATCTTCAAGGGGCAAGTGGGTGGAAATGCACAATCTAGACCTCACCCCAGACCCACTGAGCAGGGTTCTGGGGAGTCTTGCCTGCAGTTACAGCCTTTGGAGAGCTAGGCCAGGCTGCGGAGGGCAGGGCCAGGCTTTGGTGGTGGGGTCAGGCTGAAGAGGGTGGGGTGGTGAGGCCAGACTGTGGAGAGAGGGGTCAGAGTCAGCAGGGAAGGCCAGGCTGTGGAGGGAGGGGCCAGGCTGTGGTAGTGGGGTCAGGCTTTGGAGCTTGAGGGCAGGGACAGGGACAAGGAGCAGGACCAGGCTGTGGAGGGAGGGGTAGGGGCAGAGGGCGAGGCCAGACTGTGGGGAACAGGGACAGGTTGCTGTTTGAACCCAGCTTACAGGCTCCAGGACCTTCTCTGTGCTACTGAATTTTCCCAGCTCAGTCCCCTTTCCTGTGAGTTGGAGGTAAATAGTGGTGCTGCCCTCAGGTAGGTGTGATGGTATTGATGATGGACATCAGTGCTCAGCACAGTGCCTGGCACAGGCAAAGGCCTCACAACTGCTAGCTTCTTGTTGACTTGACCAGATTCGTGCATTTTCTTCTCTAAGAATATATTTCTGATCATTTCCTGATAGTTTTTCTTAATATTGTTATTCCTTGTCAAAGAAATTGCTGTTTTTCAAAATGTCTTCAGGCTAATCAGAAAGACCTTTGTCCCAGCATGGCTCCAGCCATGTCCCAAATGCAGGCGCCTGGATTCTATCACCAGTTCCCAGGTCATGGGGAGGAGTGGGGGGTGGGGGGTGCAAAGTAGGCCATGGCACTATAAATAGTGCGTTCGTGCTATGAGGGGCTGAGCTTCCCTGCCAGGCCTTGCTCCTGCCCCCACCAGGCCCTGTGCTTGTTTAAATGTATTCAGGTTATATGTAGCTATAAGTGATTTTCCTGATTCTGCCCAGAAAATGTTTTGGCAACTTGCCAGACTTCCTGTAAAGCCTCCTTTTTATTTGCTAGTCACAACATATCCCAAATATATGGCAAAAGCTGATAAATCTAACTCCCAGGAATAAGTGGGAAAACTGCATGTCAGCACGACCAGCTGCAGAGTCTGTAGGGTCCAGCGTAAAATAACCTGCACAGCCCCTTGTTCATACTTATAAAGAATTTCTAGCTGTGACATCACAGCATAAAACGAGGGTATGGACTGTGTTCATAGCAGCACAATTCACAGTAGCTAAGATCTGGAAATAGCCCAAGTGCCCATCAGTAGATGAGTGGATAAAAAGCTGTGGTACATTTACACCATGGAATACTATGCAGCTGTAACAAAGAAGGATCTCTTACCCTTTGAAACTGCATGGAGGGACCTGGAGCATATCATGCTAAGCAAAATAAGTCAGTCAGAGAAAGACAAGTATTACATGATCTCACTCATATGTGGAATCTAATGAACAAAATAAACTGAAGAACAAAATAGATCCAGAGACATAGAAACATGGAGCAGAGTGTGAGACCTCAGAGGGAAGTGGGGGGATGGGTAGTAAGTAATCAGCCAAGTATGCATATATGCATCATCCATGGTCACAAGCAATAGGGTGCTGAAGGCCTGGGTGTGGATGTGGGCTGGAAGGGTCAATGGGTCGGCGGGAGGCATGTAATATTTTCAACAATAAAGAATTATCCTAATGTATAAAAAGCCAGCGGCCATCATGACCTACATGACCCAACAGACGACCAAACAGCAGGCTCGGGTGGACAAGGACTTGTGGCAGCAGGAATGGGAGTCAGGGAGGTGGGTTGGTGGAAGGTGGCCTGTACTCCCCACGTGGTGGAAGTGGCAGCTGTGAGCGCTCCTGATGGCCCACAAGCACTGCTTCAGCTTGGCCCGCAGGCTCTGCTTGGCACCACTCACAGCCAGTGCCACATGCTGTGGTATAAAACACATTGTGTAAGTTAACAGAAGCGCAGGCACCACCTCCATGCCACACCCCCACTTCCATCAGTCCCACCTCCCTGAGCTGTTTCCAGCAAGGCCTGTGGGAAAATCCTGCCCTCAGAGTGCATCTCGGCAGGCAACCCACTCATGTGCCAAGGGCCTGGGAAGACCCCCAACGACAGAGGTAGCACAGGCCCTGGCAATGAGGCGGCTGTGATGGTGGCAGCCCCTCTGACTGATGGCTTGCTGGTCATCTATGGAGCCCTCAGCTGGCCACCTTCACCCTCACCCTCGCTGCTAGCTGATCATGGTGCAGCCTCCTGGCCCAGAAGGTGCATGATTGCAGGGACAGCCACTTTGGCGGGACAGATTGACATCCTCCTGGCTACACCATGCGGATTTGCAAATCTGCGCAGGCGCAGACACAGGCCTCTGTTACACACATCCTTCTCCCACTCCACTCCCACCACCTCGCGTGTGAATGTCCTCCAGCGTGCTGTCACCCACTTGTGCTCGCAACAGTCCCAGACCACGGCACACACACGTTCACTCCTCCATCACACTGTCAACCTCAGCATGCCTACATCCCCCACACAACATGCACATGTCCCTTCTGGCACACTCACATCTTTGGAGAGTGCCTGGGTGTTCTGGGTGCTGAGGGTGGGTGTCTGTAAGATGACAGTGAGAGGGCAGAGTAGTGATGCCCTGTTCCCACAGAGGCCAGTGCAATGATGAAATAGCCTCTATGGTGCTAATGCAGATGCTGAGGCAGGAGCAGGTGCATAAAGACACACCTGGTGCGCTCGGGTGGCCCTCGCTGAAGTGCTTTTGGTCAGCATTCAAGATCGGAAACCCAGAGGAGTCCCGTCCTCTCGGTGAAACAGTGGGATAGTCAGGATGACTGCAGAGAAGGAATGTGCACTTTAGGTGCTGGTGCCCATGAGTGAAGGCTGCCCTGACTGAGCCTTACTGGCTTGGGGCCTAGCACACTCCTGCTGGGCAGCGGGTGACAGGATGTGCTTTTCTGAATTAATGAGAGAAAACATTTTCTCCCACTGCCCTCAAAGGTGGAAAGCAAAGTGGGGAGATATGAGGGGAGTGAGCAAAGGTTTCCGCCATTGGTTCCTTTTACCCAAAATGTATAACACTTTGAATACTTACTAATTCCAATGGGTTTAAGTATGAAAAGAAAGAAACAACAATGGAGCTGTCATCTGTTAAAAGTGCACTTGGAAATCGCCCCAGGAGTCCCAGATTGGAGAGGATGCAGGCTGGGCTGAGGTATGCCCCACCCTGTGCACAAATTTTGTGCACCCTCCCCCCTAGTTTAAAATAAAAAGAAGAAACAAGGGTGTGGCCCTACATCTGAGCCCTTAGCAACTGGCCTGACCAAGGTCCAACTGTCCTATAGTCTTTCTTTAAAGGGCTAACCAGTGCCCTACAGGCAAAGTTTATGTGTAAACTGCTAGACCTTAGTGATTTAAAAACCAAAAGAATGGACTATTTCCCATGATTCTGTGGGGTAGCTGCTGGCTCCTCCCTGACTCATTTGCAAACTGCACTCAGTGGTGACTGGGGATATGGGGTTGGGGGGACTGGAAGGTTAAATTGGCCGCATTCCCATACCCCCTCCATCAGGCCTGGTGCTGGCTCCCGACTGAGGCCTGCAGGGTTCCACATGCTCTCCTCCTGCAATAGCCATGATGGAAGGAACATTCCAGGGGACAACAAGGAAGCTCCCAGACTTCTTGAAGCCGGACTCTGGAACCTGCTTTGAGGCTCACCTAAATGCAGGAGCTGGGCATAGATGCCCCCACATGATGAGGAGAGCAGCAGAGCTGTCCAGGGGCAGGGCCCAGGGAGCCGGGGTTTCCAGGCTCAGCATCAGGCTGCTCACATGTATTAGGCTGCATCCCAGCTCTGGGGAGCCTGGTAGCGCACAGGTTGCTGACCATGCTCCTCCCTCCCGCGCCCCCCACCCTGAGTATCTGGGTCAGAAGGCTGGGGCCATGTAGTTCTCAGGCAATGCTGATGCTGCCAGTGTGGGGATTGTGCTTTGAGCCACCAGTGGAGGCATTAAGTGTCCAGAGCAGTGGTCTCACCCTTGATTGTACACTGGAAACATCTGGGCAGCTGTAACCACATAAATGTCAGTTCTGGGTATTCATGCAATAAAGAGATCAAAGCATTGTACAGTGATGTGGTCTTTGGCATAGCAAACTGGCCTGTAATTTAACCCTATAAATCATTGCAAAGATCATTGAATACCTTCAGTACTTTTGCAACTTAATCATCCCCTGATGAGTTGAGTAAGCAAGTACCAAGAAAAGTTGGAGGAACTTTATCTCAGTTGTCACCAATGAGCTACTGGGGGAAATTTCATTTTTCCAAATCATACCGTGACATGGCTTTATTATTAAAGGATCTTAGTAAAAAAAAAAAAAAGGCTGGCTTCCTGGGAGAGATCTGTCTAGCTCTGCTCTGGGGAGACCCACTGGAAGGCAGCTGCCTCCTGAGTGCAGAGCCTTGATTCGGACTCCTAGGATCTGTGGCAATCACTTGGCACCCAGTGAGAAGCAAGTCTAAGCCGTCAGTCAGACATCCCCCAAGGACTCGAGGACTGCAAGAGGGCACAGGCCAGGTTGAGGTGCCCCCCCCCCAACCCCCTGTGCACAGCCTCTAGTTTGAAATAAAATCAAGAATGATAAAGGGTTTCTGGTCCCAACCAATCCAATCCAGAAGGATATGGGGTAGAGAAGGAAAGCCCTCACACCCATTTCTTCCCTCCCTGATAAACCCACACTCTGTGCGCCCTTCCAAACTTTCAAGATAAACCAAGTGTAAAGAAAGAACTGTAACGAGGCACAGCCAACTTGCTGACTACAGTCAGTGCCACCTTTCTTTAGTATCCAGGAGATCCTCCGGTCTGTTCTGTTTAGAGTGTCAGTGTCACAGTGCAGAGATGAAGAGTTTTTGTGGTCTTGGGTCCCTAATACAAAGAAGCCTGTGGGAAAGTTGTATATGATCTTATTTAGCTCCGAGGAGGGTTTGGGCTTGCACAGACCAGGAATGTCGAAGGTACCTACTCTATGAATATAAGACTTTCAGAACTACAGTAAAAACACTGATTTGTAATTGGAAAGATTCTAGCAATTACCCTATATTCTATGGCATTCCTATAGGGCTGCTTTTACTCTGAAATTTGCATAATTATATACTTTATAAGTAATTTTTTATTTTATTTTAACATTTTTATTGATTTCAGAGAAGAAGGGAGAGGGAGATAGAGAGAAACATCAATGATGAGAATCATTGATCAGCTGCCTCCTGCACCAACCCCTGCTGGGGATTGAGCATGCAACCTGGACATGTGCCATTGACCAGAATCAAACCTGGGACCCTTCAGTCTGCAGGCTGATGCTCTATCCATTGAGCAACACTGGCTAGGACAGTACATGTAATTTTTAAATATATATATTTTAAAGCAAGAGTGGCTTATTTTATAGGTTCAGCTGGGAATTGTCTTATTTATTTTGGAGAGAAAATTCCTAGTAGCTTTTTTATACTTCTCTTTTTTTGTTAATCCTCACCCGAGGATTTTTTTCCATTGATTTTTTTTATGGAGAGTGGAAGAAAGAAGAAAAGATAGAGAAACATCAATGTGAGAGAAACACATCAATCCATTGCCTCCTGCACAGGCCCTGACCAGGGCCTGGGCCGGGGAGAAGCCTGCAACCAAGGTACATGCCCCTGGCTAGAATTGAACCCAGAACCCTTTGGTCTGCAGGCCAACACTCCATCCATTGAGCCAAACTGACTAGGATCTGAGTAGTTTTCTTAAGTAAGGTACCTTCTGCCCTGGGAGAGGATGAAATAGGTAGGACTTGGTTTTCTGATCTTGATGAAGTATCTCTCTAAATTCCTCATGGTAAGTAGAGATCTGGGTATGTGATGGACACAAACACTTTCTGGAAGGGAAGCAATTGAGAAAACTCTACCCTGGAGATTTCACCCCAAGATTCCATGGGAGCCCCTTCTGGAAGACAACAGGCCTCTAGATACTAATCCAGAGAAGGAGAAAGGTCGAAGAATGTTTCTAAAAACAACAACAGCAGCAAAAACCACACACTAATGGCCAACAAGTACATGGAGAGATGCTCAATATCATGACTATTAAGGGAACGGAAATCAAAACCAAGGTGAGATTCCATTTCACGCCCATTAGGATGGCTATAATAATATTTTTTTAAAATGGAAAATACTAATATTGGCAAGGATGTGAAGCAAGTAGAACCCTCCTACATTGCTGGTAGAAATATAAAATGATGCAGCCACTGTGAAAAGCAATTGGTGGTTTCTCAGTAAGTTAATCCTAAAATTTCCTTGTTACCTAGCCATTCATTTCTAGGTATATACTCAAAAAAATTGAAATAAGCTGTTCAAACAAAGACTTGTACACACATGTTCATCGCAGCTATAGTCACAGTAATGAAAAGGTAGAACTACCCAAGTGCCCAGCAGTGGTGAATGGAGAAACAAGGGTCCTGCTGCCCTGTGATGTGAAAGAATGCAGACACCAAGGCAACATTAGATGACCCATTATGTGAAATGTCCAGGACAGGCAAATCCATAGACTGTGGATCTGAGGATGAAGAATAGCCTGTGGGAACAAATGGATCCATGGAGGACAAGGCCAAAGGAGAGTAGCGTGAGCAGTGACTGCTTGATGTGTGTGGGTCTCCTTTTGGGATTAAAATCTTATGAACCAGATGGTGGGTGGTGGTGGTTGCCCGGCACTGGGAAGGCACTAATGTCACTGAACCGTGCCCGTTAGAATAGTTAACATGGTAAGTTTTGTTCCCAGAAGGGCTCCAGGGTGTGTCTAGCCTGTCTTGCTCAATCCCAATCGGACAGATCCCAGCAGCAAGCTAAATACCTTTTGGAGTGTCTGCCCCCTGATGATTAGTGCATGTCATAGTGAACCTAGCATATCATTAGCATATTATGCTTTGATTGGTTGAATGGCCAACTGGATGACCAGACACTTAGCATATTAGGCTTTTATTATATAGGGTTTATATATTATTTTCATATACATTTTACTAATTTTCTTCCATTTCTGACACTTCTATTATAGAGAAAAGGAGAATAATGATATTAAAATATTTCTTCTAATTTTCTTTCAATATGCAAGAATCTCTGCATTGGGCACTAGTAGTTATATAAAGAGCTGAGTCAAGAGATCATTATCCTGGGGACATGTTTGCCATATGTCTCAACATTCTTTCAGAAGAAAGCAGACACACACCCACATGTATGAATCCCTCTTTTAGTCTGGGAGCTACTCGAGGGGTGCTGTGGAGAGGGAGAGGGTAAAGCAGGCAGGGTGAGTGGGACTTCTGGATCCCCAAGGCTATGGACCCCCTGCATCCTGCACAGGCTAGTGTCTCTCCTGGAATACTGTCATATTCCCACTCCATGGATGACACTAGTTCATCCTTCTAAACTCAACCCAGAGTCCTGACTGGTTTGCCTCAGTGGATAGTGTTGGCCTGCGGACTAAAGGGTCCTGGGTTAAATCTTATGAACCAGATGGTGGGTTAAATTCCAGTCCAGGGTTCATGCTCAGATTGCAGGCTCGATTCCCAGTAGGGGGCATGCAGGAGGCAGCTGATCAATGATTCTCTCTTATCCTTGATGCTTCTGTCTCTCTCTCCCTCTCCCTTTCTTAAAAAAAAAAAAAAAAGAACTCAGCACAGATGTGCCTGCTCCATGGAATGCTTTTTCCCACTCCAGGCAAGTGCAGAGCCCATTGGTGTCCCTGACGCACCACATCCTGCTTGCTCCTTACCGGCCCTCCTGTGTGCCGTGTCTCTCACTGCATTCCTCCAGAATGGCCAGAACAGCCTGCCCACATCTGAACTCCAGTCCCACCCGTCCCAGTCTGTGGCTCATTCTCTGGGCCTGTGGGATGGGGATCATCATTTCTACCTCAGTGGTAGTTTTTTTTTAAATTAATTTTTATTAATTTTTATACATATCTCCCCATTGCCCCCCCTCCCTCCCAGGCATACCCCGACCCCCCAGTGTCTGTGATAATTGGTTATGCTTATATGCATGCATACAAGTCCTTTGATTGATCATTTATCTACCTCACCTAACTTTAATCTTTCTGCTGTAATTTCACAGTCTGTTTGATGCTTTATGATTTTTGTCCTCCTGAGAATTATCAGTCTACTCCCTTTCTGTGCTCCTGATTCTATTATATTCACCAGTTTATTCTGTTGATCAAATTTTTAATTCACTTAATTTTTTAGATTCACTTGTTGATAGATATGTATTTGTTGTTCGTAATTTTTGTCTTTTACCTTTTTCTTCTTCCTCTTCTAAAAGAGTACCTTTCAGCATTTCGTATAATACTGGTTGGGAGTTGATGAACTCCTTTAGCTTTTCTTCTCTGTGAAAGTCTTTATCTGCCCTTCAATTCTGAATGATAGCTTTGCTGGATAGATTATTCTTGGTTATAGGTTCTTGCTGTTCATCACGTTGAATATTCTTGCCACTCCTGTCTGGCCTGCATCGTTTCTGTTGAGAAATCAGCTGACAGTCGTATGGGTGCTCCCTTGTAGGTAATGAACTGTTTTTCTCTTGCTGCTTTTAATATTCTCTCTTTGTCTTTTGCTCTTGGTATTTTAATTATGATGTGTCTTGGTGTGGTCCTCTTTGGATTCCTTTTATATGGGGTTCTGTGTGCTTCCTGGACTTGTAAATCTATTTCTTTTACCAGATGTGGGAAGTTTTCAGTCATTATTTCCTTAAATAGGTTTTCAGTATCTTGTTCTTTCTCTTCTTCTGGCACCCCCACAATTCTGATGTTGGTACGCTTGAAGCTGTCCCAGAGGCTCCTTACATTATCTTCACATTTTTGGATTCTTTTCTCTTCTTGCTTTTCCAGTTGAATGTTTTCTGCTTCTTTATATTTCAAATTTTTGACTTGATCCTTGCCTTTCTCTAGTCTGCTGTTAGGACTCTGTATAATATTTTTTATTTCAGTCAGTGTATGTTTAATTTCTAGTTGGTCTTTTTTCATCTTTAGTTGGATCTTTTGCATCTCTAGTTGGTCCTTTTTCATCTCCTCTTGGGTCTCGCTAAATTTATCCATCTTTTCTAGCATATTCTTGAAAAACCTTATAAGCGTGGTTTTGAACTCTATATCCAGTCGTTTTTTTCCCTCCATTTCTTTTGCTTGTAATCCCTTCCCTTGTCTCAGCATTTTCACTAAGCCGGGGAAACTTTTGTGCTGGATTCAGCTGCAGAAGCCTCTGTTGAGCTTGGGATGGGTGGAGTCTCAGGGCTTAAGGGACCGCCTTGCCTTCCAGTCGGCCCCGCCCTCCACAGCCCCTGAGTCTCATGTGACTGGGTAATGGCTGGAGCGGTCCTTGTGCGCGCACCCGCAGCGCCTCTAACCGCTGCCTTTCCGGCTCCCTTGTGCACCAGGACCAGAAGAGTCTAGGTTTCCAGGGTTTCGCCCAAAACAGGGGCTTAGTGGACTCAGAAGTGGCACAGTTGGGAGGGTCTGTCTCCCGCCCACTCGCGAAAGCTAGCAGCACAATCAGCAATCTGTCCTCTGCGTGGTGCCATGCGCGACCAGACATCCGATCCTTTGCGACTCCCCTAAATTTCCGTGCACCTCTCCCTTTTCACAGTCCAAACTCCCCCCTATGAGTTTCCGCTGGATCTGGGGTTTAGTGTCATAGGATAAGGGGTCCAATACCTTTGAGAGTCTCCATTTCCCTCCCACCAGAGAAAGCCAGCCAGGTACTCTGGCACCCACTCTCTCCTTGCGCTCGTCTCCGTACCTCAGCTTTTTGCAGCTCCTCTGGGTCTCCGTGAGCCCCTCTCTTTCCCTCTAGTTGTAGAACTTCCACTCAGCCAGCTTTCCTGTGGTTCTGGATGATGTCCGTTCTGTCTTTTACTTGTAGTTTTGAAATTGTTGTGCGAGGCAGCAGTATAGGTGTTTACCTATGCCGCCATCTTGGATTCCCTCTCAGTGGTAGTTTTGATGATTAAAATTTCTAAAACACACCTGTTCAATAGATATGAGCTATAGTAATAATGAAAATAGTAATTACAGTTACTTCCACTCTTCCCATATCTAATGTCCAACACAAACCTCACTGTGCAGTAGGCACTCAGCACGTGTGTTCAAAGAGCTATGGTGACATGGGAACCATGTTAGCCTGGGCCGCTGCCCCAGCCTGCAGGGGCTGTTGAGCACTGAGGTGTGTGTGTGTGTCACGCTGAGATGTGCTCTGAGCACACCCCACCATGAAAGCAGAACAGAAACAGTGAAGTTCTCTTCAGTCATGCTTTTATATTGAATGCATGTTGAAATGATATTTTGGATTTTTTCGCTTAAATAAAATATATTCTTAAATATAAAGCCAGCAGCTTGTTTTAATGTTTAAGAGGAGACTGCAAGGAAATCTAAAACTGCATATGTGGCTCCCTTATATTTCTGTCCCCACCCTTCGTTAGAATTATAAAGCCTCACACCTTATTTATGAGCACACTTTAGGTAAACTTTTGGAGCAGAGATGGCTCAATGGAACTGGAAGCTGTCAGATTGGTTTGTGGGGTCCCACACGGGATTAACAAACTGAGTTCAGCCAAGTGGGAGGGGACTAATGATTTGAGAGATTTTCAGGTTCAAGAGGGACTCACGCTTTGGGTTTTTTTTTTTTTCAGGTTCAAGGGGGATTGATGCTTTGGAGGATGCAAGTTGAAGGGGAACTCACACTTTGGGGGTTTTTCAGGTTCAAGAGGGACTCACGTTTGAGGGGAGTTCAGTTCAAGGGGATCTTATGCTTTGGGGTTTTTCAGGTTCGCTGTGATCCTGAGATCCAGGAGCTGCGACAGTGGCAGAAGAAGCTGCGTGAGGACAAGCACATCCGCGAGCGGGTCAGACTCTTCTGGGCCAAGCAAGAGCAGAAAGGTGGGCTGTCGGAGTGTAGTCAAGGCCTCATCTCCAGAGACTCTGACTTGCTGTTTCAGATTGGGCTCTGGGCACCATGTGAATGCCGAGGTTCCTGGGTCTGACAGGCAGCAGGATGGATGCTGACGAGGAGCTGGGCCCCCATTGCTTTGTGCCTTTTACCATGTGGGCACTGCAGGTCTGAGCTCGGGGCAGGAGGAGAAGCCCGCTCATTGTGAGCACACTTGCTGTTTATTGTGCTATTTGTCTTCACTGCTAGTCTGGCTCCATGCAGACAAGACTTTCCCTGCCACAAAGTGGACCCAAATGAGTACTGGCTGAATGAGGGAGGGAGTGAGTGAGTGAGTGAGTGAGTCAACAGGTGAATGAGTCAGTGAGTGAGTCAACAGGTGGAGTGAGTGATTGAATGAGTGAGTGAATGAGTGAGTGATTGAATGAGTGAGTGAATGAGTGAACAGGTGAAGGAGTGAGTGAATGAGTGAGTGAACAGGTGAAGGAGTTAGTGGAGTGTGAGGCTTGAATGTGTGGCTCACAGCACTGGTGCAGGCATACGTGTCGGGGTTCTTGTCCTACTGTCCTTTGTTAAGAAGTTTGAGCTGTAACTGACATGCAACTGCGTTTCAGGTTTGGGAGGGCAGCAAGCATGCTTCTCCCTGCTGTGCTTACTCTTGTGAGTTGGCTGTTCTGGTTGACTGATGGAGGTGGTGTGTTATGTGGCAGGGAGTGGACAGTGAGTGCTCAGTAGCCAGGGCAGAGCACGCATTCTCCTCCTGACCTAGACAAGAGGACACCAAGCAGGATGGGGTTCAGTAGCACCCTAAACACATCCCAAGACCTGCAGGGCATGAGGAGGGCAGTTTGCATGCCTGAGGAATCAGCCAGGTGGTTGTGGAATCCAATCACCTTCATCTGAGGACCCTGACCCAGCCACCTTCTCATGCCTCGAGTAGCTGTGTGCAGAGTGGGACTGACACCAGCATCTGTCTCGGGTGGGTATTGAAAGGTCAGAGGAGATTATCTTCAGAACAGGTCCTGGCATGTGGTTCTCATACATGTTATTGCCATGATGAATATCATTGAGATACCCATGTGTTTTCACATCACATGGGTTGCTTTCCACCACCTACTCAGCTCCCTGAGATCCATGTCAGTACTGGGCTGTCTTTTTCATCCTGATGCCCCAGGCCTGGCATAGAGCCTGGCACAGAGCCTGGAATGGAGTTGGCAGTCTGCATATTTGGTGGTTGGATCCCTGGGCTTCTGTCTGCAGATGAAGAAGTGGAGGCCCAGGAAGGTCGAGGGACTTGTCCAAGGTCACCCGAAGGTGGGAAGCTCTTCCTGTGCTCAGTGTTCTCACACATGCCTGAGGGGAGAGGTAGAGACAGGGTCTCCATCAGACCAACCTCAGGAATCCTCTGGACTTGTCCAGTTTCTGGGCATCAGGTTCTTGCTGTTTATGTTGTGTTAACCAAAGCCCCCAGGAGCAGTGGACCACCTGCCACTAAGCATCCCATCGGGTGTCCCCACGCTGAGTCATTTATCACGCTCATGCACTACAGTTACTTCCAGTTTTGAGCCTTAGGAATCTGGTTGCTAGTGTGGAGATTGAGAAAAGAAATCCCCAGCCAGGGTGGCATTGTGGGTATACCCACAGACCTCGGATGAAGCCATTTGAAAATGAATGTAAACATATATTAGTCCTTCTTTAGATTTGGGAAAAAAAAAAAAGGCAGATCCCAGCTGGCATGGCTCAGTGGTTGAGCATTGACCTATGAATCAGGAAGTCTCAGTTTGATTCCTGATCAGTGTACATACATGCCCACTCCAGTAGGGGACGTGCAGGAGGCAGCTGATCAATTATCCTCTCTCATCATTGATGTTTCTCTCTCCCTCTCCCTCCCTCTCTGAAATCAATAAAAATAGTTTATTTTTTTAAAAAAAACAAGCAGAGTGATGGCAAATAAAAATGGCAATTTTTTTACTTCATTTAGAAAACCCACAAACTCATCCGTGTGCAAACCCAGCAAACACTGTTTCTCTGGGAAGCCACTTACTCAGACCACACTCTGTACTGCAGTATGAATAAATTCACCATGTTCATTGCCTGGGCAGCTGTGGTGCACCAGCTGTTGGGTGGCTGTGGTCATTTATAACCTGTCCCATGTTACTCAGAGTTAGAGGCACCCCAAACAGGATTTTCTTTTAGGACAGAGGCTGGTGACGTTATCCTTGAGTCTCTATCAGGACAGTTGCAAGAATTATTTAAAAATGTTTGTGACAAGAATTGCCGTTAATGGAATCCCAAAGAGATGCCATCAAAAGTACCTTCTGAGTTACTAGCATGTCTTTAGCTTCATATAGTAAGTAATATTTTTCCTTTGTGCTACGTAATGGACTGTCTGTATTTAATTGGAAATCTAGTAAGAGGAGGAAGAAAGAAACCATGGAGTGTTCCCATAAAATCAGATGGTGTGTGTGTGTGTGTGTGTGTGTGTGTGTGTGTGTATGTGTGTGTATTATTTATTCATGTATCAATATCTAAATGACTTTATCACACCATCTTGAATATTTTAAAGAAAGAGGGTGAAGGTGGCTGACCTGTCAAAGGAAAGAGATGGTTTACTTTTATTTGTTTACCTGTTTATTCTCTACCTCCTTTCTAAAGTGGTTTATAGTTGCTTCTTTTTAGTATATGTGGTAATTAGGTTAAGGAAAAAAATAAGTAGGGAAAAGATAGAGCCACTAATGGAGTAAACAAAATACTTATTCCAAGGCCTATACTGGTGGATTGTAGATTTCTTACAAACAAAGCAGAGAGGGAGTAGAGTCTGTCATATAACCTACAGTGTCCATAAGAAAGGAGGATAGGCCAGTGGCCCTGGCCCTTCTTTACAATATGTGATGTATATGAGGGTCTCAGCAGTGTTCCTACATCACAGAGAAGCATGGTGAGCAGTAGGCCCACATGGTGAAGGCAGCACACTGACTCCGAGGGCTTCTCCCTCAGGAAGACCTTGTGACACGATGGGAACCATCCTTCCCCAACCATAACATGAGCTCCTTCCAGGCGCACATGCTGGAGGAGAGGAGCCAGAAAAGCCTGGAGAGCTGAGGGGGTGGGATCAGAGAAATTCTTTCCCTGATTTTAAATCTAGAATTTTAAGTGTAGATTCTAATGACAGAGCTGAACTAGGATTGGGTTTTAAGGGTGGTTTAAAGCACACACCTCATCCTGGCCACCCCACATCTAGTGCCCTGGGTGCCCTGGGGAAGTAGTGCTTAGATAGGGAAGGGCATCTGGAGCTGAGGAGTGACTGCAATTCACACAGCTCGCCTCGCTCGGGCATTGACCCAGTGCCTTGTTTCCACGTGACTTCCCTCTATTCTGGGGGTGGGAAGAGGTTAGGGGAGGTGTACTCTCTACTGCACAGGCGAAGCCAGGCTGAGACAAACAGGGCTCACGCAGGTTAGCATGGTCAACAAGGCCAGAACAACATCTGCCTACTGCCAGGGAACCCAAGGCCACCTCATGCCACATTGTCATAGTTAATGTCACTCCGATGCCAATGGGCATGCTGGCTCAGGCACAGCTTCCCAACAGGGAGCCAGGACCCAGCGAGGCAGTGACCACGGGCCAAGGAATTGAGGAGGTTTGGAGGTGGGGAGGCTGAGTCCCCAGCCCTAAGGCTGCAGGATCTACTGCCATGTTCCTGGGAGATATTAGTTTAGAACAGGAAGCCAGGGCAAGTGGAGAAGGATAAGGACCTTCCCTCCGTAGTTTCCTGACCATGGAGTGATTAAGAACAGCAAGGACTTCACCACAAACAGGACGCTGGGCTCAGAGCAGATGGCCCGGGGCTTGGGACAGGGTATGGGCATTTGCTGTGCCACAAGTGACTTAACACACATGCTCTATCATCTAACAGCAGTCAGCTACTCAGTGACTTATTTTCCAGAGACATCCACTGTCAGCTTATAATGTTTCTCCAACCGTCTAAAAGTATATTTATACTTATAGTGTGGGGCAAAAGTAGGTTTAGAGTTGTGAGTATGCAAAACGGTTTATTCTTGTATTATTATTTGTTAGTTATTGTTATTTTCCATATGAACAACTGTAAACTAAATTTGCCTCACTATATTTATAAACATACAACCATATTACATATAGTTACTGTAACTTTCTTTTTTCTTCACTTGGCAATATATCAGTGACATCTTTTCATGTCAATATATATAAATCTATCTCATCATTTTGTAGATATGTTCTCAGTGACCACCATATTGTCATTCAAACACATTGCACCAATTTACAGGTCATGTCACCAATCAACTTTGGAACTTTCTGTGGGTGACATAACCTTTGTGCTTCATTTTCCCTACTGTAAAATGAGAATGATTATGTCTCAGGGATAATTAATTAGAAATGAAATCATTGCTTTGATAATACCATGGCTCCTTAAGAAAAAATAATCGGTAAATAAAGGTGTCACTTCTATTTTAATTTTCCTCTCATACATTCTGCAAGATAAATTAAAAATTGAATAAAATACATTTAGTCACTTTATGCCTTGCTATTACTTCCATCAGTTCTATTTTTAAGACTTGCCAGTCGGTGGGGATATTCTGTGACATCAACTTTCATACATGTCTTTTCACTTAAAACTTTTCACAATTAAGACATGCCCTCTGTTGAAATGCTTAAAGATCCCCTACTACTTGGCTAAAATTAAAAAGTAAAAAGAAAGATGATGTCTTTCTATCAGTGATCTGCCCCAAAAGTTAGAATTTAAGTTTCTATAAATGGCTGCTTCTAAATGTGTTAGCTTTATTACTTTATTTGATTGATCAGCATTTTTCTTTACAGGTGGATAGATGCAGAATACTTTCATAGGATTTAGATTAATCTACAAACTTCTGGAAGGGTCATGGAGCTATATTGGATTAAGTTCCTCACAAACTGTGAAACCTGTATAGGTTGCTTAACCTCTATGTGACTCAGTTTATAATAAAATGGAAATACCGTAGTACCTCAAGATACAAGTTTAATTCGTTCCGTAACCTTGAGGCGCGGGAAACTATGAGACGCTCGAGTTGTGGTATACTGGAGGGTCGTGTGCAGTTGGCTGATCCACGCGATTACTCCTATCTCAAATGTTGCTCGTATTTCAAAGCAAAAATCACTCGCTCAACGGCTCGTATCTCAAAAATCTCGTATGTTAGGGCACTCATATCTCGAGGTACCACTGTACTAATATTAGTAACCAACCATCAAGTTTTATGAGGATTAAATGACCTGGAATAGTTCCTGTCTCATCATAGTAAGTGATCAATCACTGTTAACTATTAGTCATGTAAAGGTTAAACATATGGTTAATACAGGTACCTCGAGATATGAGTGTTCTAACATACGAGATTTTTGAGATACGAGCCATCAAGCGAGCGATTTTTGCTTTGAAATATGAGCAACATTTGAGATACGAGTAATCGTGCGGATCGGCCGGCTGCACACGACCCACCAGTTTACTGCAACTCGAGCGTCTCATAGTTTCCCACGCCTCAAGGTTATGGAACAAATTAAACTCATATCTCGAGGTACCACTGTATATGTTGTTATTAAGAACATTAGCTTTGAGAACCAAGATGGCAGCACAGATAAACACCAGTACTCATTGCCTCCCACAACCACATCAAAATTACAACTAATATTCAGAACAACTATCATTCAGAACCACCTGAAAGCTGCCTGAATGGAAATCCTACAACTAGAGAAGTAAAGAAGAAAGCACACTGAGACTGGTAAGAGAAGCTGGTCTAACACCATGTGGCGTGTTTTTAATCTTAAGGCAGATCACGACTGTGGAGGATATTCAGGATTCCAAAACTGGGAAGAGAAGCCTCCATAACTTTGGGCTATGAAAACCAGCAGGGATTGTGGCTGAGTGACATGGAGCTGTTGGAGACTCAGGCAGTTTTTCTTAAAGGACTTGCATATGAACTTACAAAGTCCTACCTCCTCTGAGCTCCAGCATCAGGCAGAAGCTTTGGGTGATCCAGGGACATGCAGGGAAGAATTGGATGGTCTGGCATCAGGGAAACAATGAGGGGATGGCTTTCTCCCAGACAGTGGTGTTTAAAGAGATCATTGTTCCTGTGCTGGGACCTCTTGTGTGGTAGAGCTGACTAGCAGCCATATCTGAGTATCCATCAGCCTGGCTCACATTGTTCTTTCCACCCTGGTGATTCCCTGAGACCCCACCCTATCTAACTTGAAGCCCCACCCAAGCTGTTTGCACCAGTTTTTCAATATGAATGAATATCCTGTACTGACTCAGGCTTCACACTTTGCTAAAATATTTTAAACAAACAGCATCTGGAATCACCATGCCCCAAACCTACCAATAAAAGGCCCAAGACCCGGCACTATTATCAGCATGCCTTGTTCACAGCTTGGCCTCACCTGGGCACTTTCAAGCCCAATATAACTAGCAGCCACCTGCAGATCACACTGAAGCTCCTGCCAGGTTCCCCATGCAGTGTCTGACTTTGCACCTCCTGGGAGGCCCCAGCCCCAGGGCACCCAGTAGTCAGTGTCAGATCACACCAGATTACAACTCTACACATCCACAGTGACACACTCAAGGGAAGACTCATTGAGCACCAAAGCCCCACTGAAGCAAGTCCTGCTTGATGGGGTGTTTTCTGCACAGCAGCACTTCACTCTAGTTGCAGCTGGTTCTCTCAGCACTTTGGACTGGAGGTGAACTCTTTCCAGTAACACCAACAGCAACCAAGGCTCAACTACAACAAGTCTGTGTGCACAGCCCACACAGGGGCACACTTAGAGTGCCCAGCTGAAGTGACTCTGGGAAGGCTGAGCCATTGGGCCCTATAGGACACCTACAACACAAGGCCAAATTGCCAATTCCAGGAGACATAGCAGTTCTACCTAATACATAGTAACAAACACAGGGAAGCAGCCATGATGTGGAAACAAAGAAACATGTTACAAATGAAAGAACAGAAGAAATCTCCAGAAAAAGATATAAATAAACCAAAAGCAAGCAAATTTTAGATATAGAGTTCAAAGCCATGGTTATAAGGTTGCTCAAGGATCATAATGAGAGCTTTAAGAGACTTAGTGAGACTTTCAAGGATCTTAGTGAGAATTTAAAATAGGGGAAAAAGGACCAGTCAGAAATTAAGCATACACTAACTGCAATAAAGAATAATTTACAGGGAATCAACAGTAGAGTAGAGGATTCCAAAAATCATATCAATAATTTGGAATATGAGGAAGCAAAAAGCACCCAATCAGAAGATCAAAAGGAAAAAGAATCCAAAAATATGAAGATATTGTAAGGAGCCTCTGGGGCACCTTCAAGTATACCAACACTTGCATTATGGGAGTGCTAGAAGGAGATGAGAGAGAATGAGATACTGAAAACCTATTTAAGGAAATAAGGACAGAAAGCTTCCCCTACCTGGTGAAAGAAATAGACTTACAAGTCCAGTAAGCACAGAAAGTCCCAAATGAGAGGAACCCAAAGAGGTTCCAAATGAAGCAACCACATCGTAATTAACATGCCAAAGGTTAGGAGCACCAGTGGAATGCAGGGTACTGCAATACTGTCCTGACTGGGAAACAGGTGTGCCAAAAAGAACAGTAGAGGAAGTGAATGAACTTCACTACATTACATTCTATTTTTTAATTTTTAATGTTTTAATTTTTAATTTTTTCATCTTTCACTTAAGAAACTATTTTTTTCTTTTTTCTTCACTTCATTTTACCTTTTTAAATATTATATTTTATTTTCAATCAGTATTATCTTTACTACTATTTTACCTTTTTGAAAAAAAGTGTCATTTTATTTTCTCTTTATTTTACTTTAGGAAGTGTTCTACATTCTATTTTCATCTTTCCTTTAGCATAATTTTACTCTGTCGCAACTCTACCTTTATGCCATCACTCTCTTCCTAACTTTTCTCCTTTTGTTGTCCTGTTTCTCTTACCTTTTTTCTACTTTAGATTTTCCTAATTCTTTCTATTTACCCCCTGGATAAAATTTCACCCCACTTATATATCTAATTTCCAATCTGCTGCTCCTAGTCCATACATACCTCTCTTTTCTCTGTCTTCACTATTCAAAAAATTGTTTTTCTCTCTGTCCTTTTGTTGTTTGCTTGAACATTGATTATATCGATTTTTATACCTTTTTTTGAGATTGTTTTGCTTATTCTTCTTGTTTTGTGTTTGCTTTTTGTTTGCTTTACTTTTGTTTGTTTTTTACTTCTATTTTCCTTTGCCTCCCTTGATATTAGATGTTGCTTGTGGTCTATATAAATCTTCAGGTATTTGTTGCTGGCATTTGTTGGGATTAGTGGCTGTTCTATTGGTGTTTTCTCTGCATATATATAATTTGTTCTCCTTCTGTTTCTTATTCTCTTTCTTTTCTCTCTTACTTTTTTGTTGTTTTTTTTCCTCCCTTCTCCCAATTTTATTTTGGCACTCCTTTCTGTTCTTTTCTTTTTTTCTTTTCTCTCTTCTTCTTTCTCTTCTATCCCCTGATTTGTCTCTCTCTGTTGGTCACCTTTATTTGTGGCTATTAATATCATGAATACATTTCTTTGCAGTGCCATGTGCACTGTACCTAGTTGAGTTGTATTTTGTGTCTTTAAATCAATGCAGGAGAGAGAGAACTACATAACCAGACACCCAGAGAAGAGAGACCATGGGCAGAAAAAGAAACACCCCACATATGAAAGAAAAGCAGGCATCACTAGAAAAGGAAGTAAATGAAATGGAGGCAAGCAAACTGCCAGAGAAAGAATTCAGAAAAACGGTCATAAGGTGGATGAAAAGAATGGAAGACAAATTCGACAATATGAGTAAGAACCAAAAGGAAATGTAGAAGAACCAAGAAGAAATGAAAAATGACATTGCTGCTATAAAGAACTCAATAGAAAGCATCAAAAGTAGACTAGAAGTAGCAGAGGATCACATCAGTGAGCTAGAAGACAAGGTAGGAAAAAATATCCAAGTAGAGCAGCTTCTAGAAAAAAAAACTAAAAATTAGGAGGAGAGCCTAAGGGAACTTTAGGACAATACAAAACAAAACAACATCCATATTATGGGTGTTCCAGAAGGAGAGGAAACTGAGCAAGGAATACAAAACCTGTTTGAAGAAATAATGACAGAAAACTTCCCTGATATAGGGAAGAAAAAGCCCACAGAAATCCAAGAAGCTCACAGAGTCCCAAGCAAAATGAATCCCAAAATACTGACACCAAGGCACATTATAATTAAATTGGCAAATGCCAATGGCAAAGTAAGAATCTTAAAAGTGGCCAGAGAGAGACAGAAAATTACCTACAAAGAACTCTCATCAGACTAGTGACTGATTTCTCAATAGAAACTCATCAGGCCAGAAGGGAATGGAATGAAATATACAAAGTTATGCAAAGGAAGGGTCTGAATCCAAGAATACTGTACCCAGCAAGGTTATCAATCAAAATAGATGGTGAAATCAGGAGCTTCACACACAAAAAGGGACTAAGGGAATTTATTACCACTAAACCAGCAATGCAAGAAATGCTAAAAGGTCTGCTGTAAAAGAAGAAATAGGAAGCGAAGAAGGAACACAAGGATAAAGACTAAAAATGGTAACAAATAAGTACCTATCAATGGTAACTTTAAATGTAAATAGATTATATGCTCCAATCAAAAGACATAGGGTAACAGATTGGATAAGAAAACATGACCCGTATATCTGCTATCCACAAGAAATCCACCCCAATAAAAAGATGTACACAGACTGAGGGTAAATGGATGGAAAACAGTTTTTCAGGCAAATGGAAATGAAAAAAAGAAGAAGCTAGGGTAGCAATAATTATATCAGACAAATTAGATCTCAAAGTGAAGGACATAACAAGAGATAAGGAAGACCACTTTACAATACTAAAGGGAGATACAATCCAACAAGAAGAAATAACACTAGTAAATATATATGCACCCAATACAGAGCACCCAAATACATAAAAAGACTCCTGGAGGATATCAAGGGAGAGATTGACAGCAATACAATCATAGTAGGAGACTTTAATACCCCCTTATCACCATTGGACAAATCCTCTAAACAAAAAATCAGCAAAGAAACATCAATCCTAAATGACTCACTGCACCAGATGGGATTAAGTGACATCTTCAGAACATTTCACTCCAAAGCCACAGAATATACATTCTTCTCAAGTGCACATGGGTCATTTTCAAAGACACACCATATGTTGAGTCATAGGCAAAGTCTCTTCAAATTCAAAAAGACAGAAATCATATCAAGCATCTTCTCAGATCACAGTGGCATAAAACTGAAAATCAACTACAATAAAACCAATCCAAAGAAATAAAACATATGGAGACTAAACAGCATACTATTAAACAATGACTGGGTAACCAGAGAGATCAAGGAAGAAATAAAAAACATCGTGGCAACAAATGATCATGAAAACACAACAATCCAAAATCTATGGGACACAGTGAAAGCAGTCTTGAGCGGGAAGTTCATAGCTCTACAAGTCTATTGCAAAAAACAAGAAACAATAGTGATAAATTACCTAACCCTACAATTCTGAGCTAAAGAGAGATCTACAAGAAAAGCCCAGTGTAAGCAGAAGGAAGGAAATAGTAAAGATCAAAGTGGAGATAAACAAAGATAAAAAAAGATCAACAAAACCAAGAGCTGGTTCTTTGAAAGGATAAACAAGATTGATGAACCTCTAGCTAGTCTCACGAAGAAGCAAAGAGAGAGGACCCAAATAAACAAAATCAGAAATGAAAGAGGTGAAATAACAAGACTCCACCGAAATACAAAGGATTGTTAAAAAAATACTATGAACAACTCTATTCCAACAAACTGGACAGCCTGGAGGAAATGGAGATATTTCTAGAAAAATATAACCTTCCAAACCTCAATCAGGAAGAATCTAAACATCTCAATATGCCAATAACTAGGGAAGAAATTGAAGCAGTCATCAAAAAGCTTCCAGCAGCCGAAACTGGTTTGGCACAGTGGATAGAGTGTCAGCCTGCGGACTGAAGGGTCCCAGGTTCGATTCCAGTTAGGGGCATGTATCTTGGTTGCGGGCACATCCCCAGTGGGGGGCGTGCAGGAGGCGGCTGATCGGTGTCTCTCTCTCATCGATGTTTCTAACTCTGTATCCCTCTCCCTTCCTCTCTGTAAAAAATCAATAAAAAATATTTAAAAAAAAAAAAAAAAGCTTCCAGCAAACAAATGCCCAGGGCCAGACGGCTACACAGGGGAGTTTTACCAAACATTCAAGGAAGAATTAAAACCTATCCTCCCCTCATACTATTCCAAAAAATGAAGAATGAACACTTCCAAGCACCTTCTATGAAACCAGCATCACCCTAATAACAAAACCAGATAAAGACAACACAATCAAAGAGAATTACAGGCCAATATCCCTCATGAACATAGATGCCAAAATCCTCAACAAAATTCTAGCAAATCAGATCCAGCAGTACATCAGAAAGATCATACAGCCCAGACCGGTTTGGCTCAGTGGATAGAGCGTCGGCCTGCAGACTGAAAGGTCCCAGGTTTGATTCCGGTTGAGGGCATGTACCTTGCTAGCGGGCACAACTCCAATAGCGTGCAGGAGGCGGCTGATTGCTGTCTCTCTCATCAATGTTTCTGACTTTCTATCCCTCTCCCTTCCTCTCTGTAAAAAATCAATAAAATATATTTAAAAAAAAAAAAGAAAAGAAAGATCATACACCAGGACCAAGTAGGATTTATCCCAGGAATGCAAGGATGGTACAATATCTGCAAATCAATAAACGTGATAGATACATCACATAAACAAAATGAGAGATAAAAATCACATAGTCCTATCAATTGATGCAGAAAAAGCATTTGACAAAATCCAACACTCTTTCTTGATAAAAACTCTCAGCAAGGTGGGAATAGAAGTATTATACCTCAACATAATAAAAGCCATATATGATAAACGTACAGCTAACATCATACTCAATGGGCAAAAACTAAAACCATTTTCCCTAAGAACAGGAACAAGACAGGGATGCCCACTCTCACCATTCCTGTTCAACATAGTACTGGAAGTATTAGCCATTGCAGTTAGACAAGAAGAAGAAATAAAAGGCATCCTAATTAGAAAAGAAGTAAAGCTGTCCTTTTTCAGATGACATGATACTGTATATAAAAAATCCAAAAGACTCCATAAAAAAACTAATAGGCTTGATAAATGAATTCGGCAATGTAGCAGGATACAAAATTAATGCCAAGAAATCCATGGCATTTCTATACACTAATAGTGAACTTACAGAAAGAAAGACTTAAAAAGCAACCCCATTTACCATCATACCAAAAAAATTAAGATACCTTGGGATAAACTAACTAAGGAGGTAAAAGATCTATACGGGGAAAATTACAGAACACTGAAAAAGGAGATAGAGGAAGATGTAAACAGATGCTCATGAATTGGGACAGTCAACATCATTAAAATGTCCATACTACCCAAAGAAATCTATAGATTCAATGCTCTACCCATTAAAATACCAACGACATATTTCACAGACCTAGAAAGAACTCTCCAAAGATTCATCTGTAATAATAATAATAAAAAAAGGGCCCGAATAACCACACCAGTCCTGAGAAAGAAGAATAAGTAGGGGGGATCTCACTACCAGATTTCAAGCTGTATTAGAAAGCCACTGTTCTCAAAACAGCCTGCTACTAGCACAAGAACAGACATATAGACCAATGGAATAGAATAGAGAATCCAGATATCGACCCAAACCACTACGCTCAATTAATATTTGACAAAGGAGGCATGAACATACAATGGAGTCAAGACAGTCTCTTCAATAAATGGTGTTGGGAAAATTCGACATACATGCAAAAAAAACAAACAAAAAAAAAACAATGAAACTAGACCAACCACCATACACAAAAGTAAACTCAAAATGGATAAGGACTTCAACTTACGACAGGAAACCATAAAAATACTAGAGGAATCCACAGGCAGCACAATCTCAGACATATGCCGAAACTGCTCCTAGGGCAATGGAAGCTAAAGAGAAAATAAACAAATGGGATTACATAAAAAATAAAAAGCTTTTTCATAGCGAAAGGAACCATCAACAAAACAAGAAAGCCCATTGTATAGGAGAACATATTTGCAAATGTTATCACTGATAAATGTTTAATCTCCAACACCTGCAGGCAATTTATACAACTTAATAAAAGAAACTTAAATGATCCAATAAAAAAAATGGGCAACATACCTAAATAGAATATTTTCGAAAGAAGACAGAAGGAAGGCCAAAAGACACATGAAAACATGCTCAAAGTCACTAATTATCTGAGAGATGCAAATCAAAACGACAATGTGATACCATCTCACACCTGTCAGAATGGCAGTCATCAACAAATCAACAAATGACAAGTATTGGTGAGGATGTGGAGGAAAAGGAACCCTTGTGCACTGCTGGTGGGAATGCCACTGTGCATTCCCACTGTGCAGCCACTGTGTCAAACAGTATGGAGTTTCCTCAAAAAACTAAAAATGGAACTCCCATTTAACCCAGTAATCTCACTCCTAGGAATATATCCTGATACTAAAAACACCAATCGGAAAGTATATATGTAGCCCTATGTTCATAGCAGCACAATTTAAAATAGGTAAAGATTTGGAAACAGCCTAAGTGCCCGTCAGCAAATGAGTGTATCAGAAAACCATGTTGTACATCTACACAATGGAATACTATGCTTCCATAAAAAGAAATTCTTACCATTACAGCAACCTGAATGGAACTGGAGAGCATTATACTAAGTGAAATAAGCCAGTTAATGAAAGAAAAATACCACATGATCTCACTCATTTATGGATAATAAAGAACTATATAAATTGGTGAACAAAAAGATTGATACAGAATCAGTAAAGAATCAAACAGACTGTCAAATTGCAATGGGAAGGTTAGGGAGAGATGGGGTAGATAAGAGATCAACCGAAGGACTTGTATGCATGCATATAAGCATAACCAATGGATGCAAGACAATGGGGGGTTAGGGCATGAATGGGAGTGGGGGGGCAATGGGAAGATATGTACACATGTAATACATTAATAAAAATATTTTTAAAATAAAAATAAATTAAAAAATAAAAAAGTAATGATCTAATTTACAATATAAAACCTGGGTTAACAGCTCCAGCCCTATCATTGTTTCTGGCCTTGGGCAATTAATTAAAAAATGCCACAGGTTAAAATCAAAGAGAGAATCTTTAAATCAGCAAGAGAAAAGCAGTTAGTTACTTACAAGGGAACTCCCATACAACTGTCAGTTGATTTCTCAACAGAAACCTTGCAGGCAAGAAATATTCAAAATGATGAAAAGCAAGGGCCTACAACCAAGATTACCCAGTAAAGCTCTCATTCAGAATTGAAGGTCAGATAAAGGGCTTCACAGTCAAGAAAAAGCTAGGGGAGTTCACCACCACCAAGCCAGTATTACGTGAAATGTTGAAGCATATTCTTTATTTTTTTAAAATGTTGGTTCAATTAAACAGTTTTTTCTTTCTCTTTTTAAAATAAATATATTTTTACTAGAAGTCTGGTGCACAAATTCATGCATGGGTGTGGTCCCTGGCCAGCAACTGGGGCCAATTGAGGCTGGCCAGCCTCGGGGAGGAACTATGGGGTGTTGGCCAGCCACAGGAAGTTGGCTGTGGGAAAGCACTGACTACCATGGGGCAGCTCCTGCATTGAGCATCTGCCCCCCTGGTGGTCAGTGCACATCATAGCAACCACTCATTCTAGTTGTTCAGTTGACTAGTTGCATTGGCTTTTATATATATAGATTGATTTCAGAGAAGAAAAGGGAGAAATAGAGAAATAGAAACATCAATGAAGTGCGAGAATGATTGATTAGTTGCCTCCTGCATGCCCCACACTGGGGATTAAGCCTGCAACGTGGGATGTGCCCCGGACCAGAATCGAACTTGGTACCCTTCAGTCCACAGGCTGACACTCTATCCACAGAGCCAAACTGGCTAGGACTTGAAGGGTGTTCTTTATTAAGAGAAAAAAAAGAATAAAATGATCAATAATATGAACAATAAAATGGCAATAAATAAATATCAAGAATTGAATCCAAAAATCAAAATAAACGAACATGAATATAATGAACAAAATAAACTGATGACTAAAATACAATCAGATGCATGGAAACATGGAACAGACTAACGAACCTCAGAGGAAAGGGGGGAAGGATATGGGAAGAGATTAATCAAACATCTTATATCCATACTAGTATATGCATTACCTATGTACACACACAGACAATAGGGTGAAGACCTGGGGTGGGGTGGGATCTGGGTGGAAAACAAGGAGGGGACAGGGAAGATGGACATCTGTAATACTCTCAACAATAAAGATATTTAGAAATGTGCCTGGTGCCCTGGGGGGGAGGGGGGGTGCTCAGTTGTTAAAGCATTGCCCTGCCAACTGAAGGGTCATGGGTTCAATTTCCGGTCAAGGGCTCCTTCCTCAGTGGCAGATTCTTCAGCCCCAGTAAAGATGGGTATGGGAGGCAGCCAATAGTTATGTTTCTCTCACTTTGATGTTTCTCTCTCTTTCTCTCCTCCTCTCTCCTGTCCACTCTCTCTAGAAATCAGTGGGAAAATACCTTCGGGTGAGGATAAAAAAATATATATATATATATATTGGCTTTGGCTCAGCGAGATTTTTTGTTAATCCTCAACAGATGCTGTCAGTCATCAGTTGCATCTCTCTCTCTCTCTCTCTCTCTCTCTCTCTCTCTCTCTCTCTCTTTCTCTGAATATCAATAAACATACCCTCAGGGGAGGATTAAAAAACAGAAAAGCATATTGGCTTTGAGGTCTGATTGAAGTAAATCCTGCTTCTTATCTGTAGTCTTGGGTAAACTGCTTGACCTCAAGGTCTGGTCACATGGGTGTCACATGGGTGTGGCTGGGGGCTCCTGTGAGGATTAAATAGGATTAAATGCCTCATATGGTATTAAACAGACCCCTGGTACAGAGGAGATGATGAATAACTGGTGGCTGGTTTTAGTAATATGTATTAGAAATTGTAAAGAAAAAAAGAGACCTAACCGGTTTGGCTCAGTGGATAGAGCATCAGCCTGCAGACTGAAGGATCCTGAGTTCGATTCCAGTCAAGGGCATGACCTTGGTTGCGGGCACATCCCCAGTATGTGTGCAGGAGGCAGCTGATCGATGTTTCTCTTATCGATGTTTCTAGCTCTTTCCGTTCCTCTCTGTGAAAAATATGTTTAAAAAGAAAGAAAAACAAGAGAAGATGTTTCTTCCAAGTTGTCTCCTAGAGCAGTGGTTGTAAATGGGCCTTCAGAAGGACGTGGCCCTGAGAGCTGGAGGGCATGGTCCACACGTCCACTCTTAGCGGGATGAACGGTGATGTGGAGCTGCCCTCATAAGCTGAGACACAGCATCTGTAGCAACACATAGGAATAGCACTTGGAGCTTACCTACACGATTTGTAGAAAATGGTTTACATTTTTCTTTAAACATAGTCTTTCCCAGTTTTCCTACAGCCACCATGTTACATATATAATTAAGAAATTATTTTATTGAGCATCTGCCATTTGCCAGGCAATTAGTGCTGTCTAATTTCATCCTTGCACTCTGCTGAGAGGAAGGTCTTCTTATCCCCATTTTAAATGAGAAAAATGAGGCTTCAAAAGGTGGAGAGTCCAGCCGGTGTTCCTCAGTGGTTGAGTGCTAACAGGCCCCATTCAATTCCTGGTCAGGGCACATGCCTGGGTTTCAGACTTGATCTCCAGTGGGGGAGGTGCCCAGAGGCAGCTAATCAATGATTCTCTCTCATCATTGATGTTTCTTTCTCTCCCCATCTTTTGCTCTCTGAAATCAATAAAAAATTATATTTTTTAAAAAGGTGGAGAGATTTGCTCAAGTGAGGAAGGTGAGGCTGGAGGTGGGGTCACCCAGCTGCAGCACTAAAGGTAGAGTCAGGATTTGAATACAAGGCCTGCTTGGTTCCAAAGCCTACCCTTTTATTATCAAGAAGACAGAGGGAAAATGTTTTTCTAGGAATTCTGTGGAAACCTTTCCCAGAAAACATTTCCTTAATGTTTTGGGAATGGTCACCTACCATGGCAACCTCACCTTTGGATAGATTGCCTGGTCTCCCACAGTGGGTCTGACAGGACTGGGGGGTTGCTGCTGCTGCCAGCTGGCCCTGGGCCCTTCCTCCTTCTGGACTTTCTCTGTCCAGGCTCTGACTGATGGTAGGGACACGGTGGGGGTGTGGGTTTTCTGACAGTCTTTTTCTTCTGTCTCATATATTTTCCAATAATTCTTTCTGAAAGAAAGTTTTTCCCAATTGTATAATAGTGCATGTATGCTGTAGACATTTGGGAAAAAACAATCCAATTTTCTGTCAGTCATTTGCCTGTTTAGTGTTCTGTTGGCTTGTTTTTATAAACACAGTTGAGATGCTGGGCCATCACTTAGTGGAGGTACTGAGTGCAACTTGGTGCTGGGCATCACGTGGGAAGATGTGCCGTGAACATCTCACCAGAAGCCCCTGTAAAGGAGGAGTTGCTTGTTCTTGAAAAAAACCTTCTTCCCCAGAAAGGCCAGAGGGAGAAGGGGGCAGTGCTGGCACATGATGGAACTGCCTGACCTGCAGTGATGCCACACTGGCTTCCACCTCGCTACAGAGCACAGCCAAATATCCGCCTGACCCCATGATATCTCTAGATGCAAATTTCAGTGTTCAAACATACATTATTAAATTTACAGAAAATGTGCCCCTGTGTTTTCCCCTTGACACTTTCTTATTCTTTCAAGCTTTGCATGTTTTAAGGGCTGCATTCATGCATCAGATACCTCGCCATCCTGCTCTTGCTGGATGTGTAGGTTGTTCCTGCTGTTTACACAGTAATGAATGCCATCATCTGCGGCATTGTGGTGTGTCCATGATTACAGAAATCTTCCTCTCTCAGGGAGAGAGCTGTGAGATTGTAACCCTGTGGAGGTTAAGGGCTTGGACATAGGAGCCAGGCAGCCCACAGTGTGATCTTGGACCTGTTGCATGGCCCTTGTGTGCCTCAGTCTCCTCATCTTTGTGACTGGGGAAAATGGCAGCACCCACCTCTCCACCACTTCATACGTGTGAGGGGATCAGGAAGGACTACAGAGCTGTTTGCTCTTATTACTTACCCAGAATCCCAGAAACTGGGAGCTAATCGGATTAAAAATTTAACTGTCCTAGCCAGTTTTGCCCAGTGATTAGAGCATCGGCCCACAGACAGAGGGGTCTCGAGTTTAATATGGGCATAGGCAGGAGGCAGTCAATCGATGTGTCTCTCTCACATAGATGTTTCTCTCTCTGCTCCTCCCTCCTTCCACTCTCTCTAAAAATCAATGGAAAAAATATCCTCTGTTGAGGATTAACAAAAAAAAAAAATTAAAATGTAAGGCTTTTTATGGAAAGTTGCTGTGTAGAGAGTGTGATGCTGTCCTTTTGTTTGGGATCTGAGCCATGATGGATGAGCATTTACTGGAGCGGCGTCTCTCTGATATATATCTGTGGTTTCTGTAACTCCATTTATTTTCCTAGACTGTCAGTTCCCTGAGGTCAGACTGTGCCCTACAATAACCCCATTGAGTGCATGTGGAGTGCTTGGCCCTGGGCTGCTCAGTACTCTCCTGGCTATTCCTGGCATCCTTGGGGGTGGGTCCTCAGACCTGGGCAAGGCTGGATGGGTCTTTTCCATCTTTCCCACACCTGTCTCATCAGCTGATCTCTGGGGGGTGGAGGGTAGCCCTCAGGCCCTCCTGAGATTCAAAGGGTGCCCAGGAATTGGCATTTGTGCCTGATCCTTGTTGCCAAGGCCATGTCTGGGCAACACCCCTGAACTTACTCCCACATCTGCAGCCTCAGGCAGCCCCTTGTGCTGTGATGGAGGTCAAGGCTGACCAAGGGGGTGTGTGCTAGTATGCAGGGCCTTTCCTTACCTGGAGCAGTAGGGATGACACATCTGCAGGGCTCCACCTCTACCCTTCTAGGACAGGCTGTGCGCTGCCTCCAAGAGGACCACAGCAGGCAGCAAGCGGGCACCCAACATGCTGGAAGCAGCCCCAGTGGCCTCCACAGGAGGTGGGAGCCGCTGCTGCCCCTCACCCCCCAGCACCTACCTGTGCCAGCTACGTCTGCCAAGCTCAGGGGGAAACCACTGAGGAGACGTCATTGTTTTCACATTTTTAGCAAAGTAACCCCTGCACCAGGTCCATGCCAGAAAGACACCTGGGGAAAGCGAACAGAAGCCCCTGTCTGTGTGCTGCCCTCTCAGACCACCCCTCACACTCCTGCTGGCTTTGGGTGATTCCATCTGCATCCCTAACGGACAGTAAGGTTTGGTTTGGGGCATTCCCTACTGACTTCCTGCTGACACTGATGGGAATCTCACTCACATTGGACCCCACCCTCCCAAGGCAGCTACATCACTCCTCTCCGTTCCTTTCTAAGTTCTAGTTACTCCCACATTTCTTTTCTCTTTTTCCAGGAGGGCTGTACACATGCAAACCTCAGTGCCTATAAAGCACACGTCCCAGAAAAGCATTCCCATGACACTCCCCGCTCTCCACCCTCACTTCTGATAATGGCTTTTGGCTTTTCTTTAGAGTTTTTTCCATCTTAGGTGCGTCCCTCATTGGTTAGACCTGCTGCGCACAGAACCACACAATGGGCTCACTCCCTCTCCACACCATCCTTCAGTCTCAGAGCCAGGTCTGAGCTGAGGAGAGCTCGTTGTCCACTGAGCCCATGAGGCATTTACCCAGCAAGCTGCACGGATGCCTGGGTTGCTTTCCATGCTCTGATGTCAGGCACATGCTAGTCCACACTTGCTAGTCTGTGCATGCTGGGCTTTTCAGGCGTATGCAGTGGGGCACTACTCCGTGGGGAGACGCCCGCCTGGCTCATGGAAGGGCCAGCTCTCCAGCAGCTGTACCGCACAGATTCCGACTGATTAGGGTGGGGTGGGCACAGGAAGGCCCCACGGAGAGGCTCCATAGCCACCTGTTCAGGCCCTTTAGTCTAGGTTGAGCGGCCCACTGGCCTCGGGCTTGACATGCTGGAGTCATATCTTGACTATAGCTTGAAGGAGGGTTCCTAGCATCACTTTATATCTCCTCCTTCCAGGCTTGTGATCTGAAAGAGATGGAGCCAAAGTGTAGGGTTAGGGAGAGAGGTTGTAGGTATGGGTAGGAATCGGATAAAATTCTGGGAGGCAGACTTTGGAGTGATTGCCTTCCGGGAGGGTTGAGGAGCTAGAGAGTCCAAGGAGGGAGACCCCCACTCCCTGAAGTCGGTCTCCTTCCCCCCGCCCCCTCTCCCCCCACATTAGTGGTGCTTCGGGCTTGGCTACTAGCTGTAGGCGGAGAAATCGACACTGAACGGCTGGGGGGCTTTAGGATCATATTTCTTTCTTTTCTTTTTTTTTTTTTTTCATTGACCAGCTGCCTCTTGCATACCCCCTAGGGATCGAGGTTCCAACTTAGGCATGTGTCCTTGACCAGAATTGAACCTGGGACCCTTCAGTCTGCAGGCTGATACTCTATCTACTGAAGGAAGCCGGCGAGGCAGGGCCATATTTATTGAAGGGACTCCAGCCATGGTTTGAGTTTCTCAACTCTGATTGGTTAGCAACACATAGAGTTTTGAATAAGCTGTGAGGCCTAGCCCAGGCCCACTGCATTGGCAGATCTGGGCGAGAGGGCACAGTAGGCTGCAAGGGCCTCCCAGGGTTTGCAGCCAGGGGCCAGAGTCAGGCCAACTTTAGCACCCACCAGAAGTCTGGGAGCACACAGCAGGCTCCATGGGCAGCTCTGACTGTGGGTCAGGGATTTGCGTTTGCCCAAGGTGCCCAGTGATGTAAACGTTGCTGGCCTCACCCCTGGAGAGCCCTCTGGAATCTGTGTCTACTTACACACTGCCCCCGGTCCCTCTTTCCAGCTCTGTGCCACACCCTAGGTGGGAACTGGTAACGCTGCCCATCAGGCCTGGGCCACCTTAGTCAGTTCTAAACATGGTCAAGCGGCTGGGAGGCCAGCTGTATGTGGTGCCTGTGTGGGGCCTCCTCATCTGTCAGCCAACAGGGTCTTAATAGGGATTGCCCAGACACCTGGCACAGAAAGGTATACACATTGAAAAATGTTTCATGTTCCCAGAGCACACGCTCCAGTATTAGAAATGTTTTTCTGGTTTGAGTTGATACAATTCTGAGTACCTAATAAATACATTACACATTTTGCTAGTTATTAAACAGAGGTGACTTTGGGGAATGCCATTTCTAATTCTTCCTTTGTCACCTGGGGATCTTTACACACCAGCAGTGTTGGGGATGGGGAGGTAGGGACGGGGCCAGGATGGGGAGGTGGGGGCGGAGCCAGGATGGGAAGTAGGGGTGGGGTCAATGGAAATGCTGCAGTTTGCAAGTCCACACAAGCGGTGATTTGGAATGGACTTTGAATAAACCGTGTCCCTTGGGCAGTCTGTGTAACCTGAGCTGGAAGCTTCAGCCGCTCCCACGCTGCATGGGCTGGGGTCTGCCCATGTGTGGCCTTAGTTACTGGGAGGCCAGGACAGGAACCTGCCCCAAAGGTGGAAACCGCCATCCTTTCTGTCCTTCCCAGCTCTCCACAAAAGCCAGCTAGGCCTGTGCTTGGCTTAGAATAGCCCTAAGAGGCTCACATCAGGCAGGACCTGACCCTAGAGCCATGAGTGACAGGCTCCCTCCTCCCACCAGGAGACAGGGCCATATTTGGGGGGGAGGTGTTGCTATCTGTTGGGACAGTGTTCCTCACAACAGTGCCATGCTATGTTCAACTCACTTTCCTCTTTGGCTGACTCAGGAACTATGATCAGGATCCCAGACCATGAAAGTCTTGAAAAGATGCTCTTCTGACCTTGTACTGACCCCAAGCTATCTGGAGTTTTTAATTTGGGGGGTGGGTGGTGACACATAGGATGGAGGCCAGAGCTGGAATCTGTCTTCTTCAGAAAAACTTCCTCCTTCAGTCCCCCACCTGCAAGTGCACTCTGACCTCCTGAACTGACCTAAAGGTGGCCTTAGATCCCATGTGCCGGTTTGGCGATAGCCCAGCAGCTGGTACATCTGGCCTTCTCCACACACCAGTTCTCGACTTCCAAATGACAAGTCTGTTCAGGCGGGTAAACCAGTCCTGACCTTTTCTTTTGTTTCTTTGCAGTGAAACAAACCATGGAGGAGGAGGAGGAGTTGAAGGAGGAAGAGGCCCCTGTCACCCCGACCTCCACTCCTTGACCAGGGACCTTCCCTTCTGAGTACCAGGGACCAGGTTCAGGCAGAGTCCAAGTTATGCTTCCTCTATTGTTACTTCTTTACCAACTAGATTTAATGGCTAGAAAACATAAAACATTTGTTGTAAATGCAAGTAATTCTTGCTTTACTAGTCTTTCCGCATTATACTTACATTTTATTCTTTCAGCCACCTATTTCTTCAGTGCCTCAGTATTCTTCTACACAAGTCGCCTTTAAAATGTACAACAAATTCTGGTTGCAAGCAGTAAAGTGTCATGGTTACCTATGTCCCACTTTGGCAACCTTAGCAAAGAGCCATATTTAAATCCTGACCCCTGTTTTAGTTTTAGTCTTAGTTTATCTGGTATGTGCTCTTCATGAAAGGCCTTGCTGCCTGCAGTCACTTCAGAGGAGCTGGCCCTTACCTTCCCACCACCAAAATGAGAATCAGGCCCAGGCAGGTGGCACGTGGTCAGGCTCCACATCTAGCAAGCTCCTCACTTTGTGGGCAAGCTGGTGTGAGACCCTCATTTGGTCAGTGGTTTGCCATTAACCAGGATTTTCCCATTCAAGAGCCATAGGTGTAGCCTTGTGGTTGTATTGGGTTGTTTGATAAGTTACCACACATCTTATGTAAATAGTAAAGCCTTTATTTTTGTGTTAAGAATAGCATTTTGAAAAGAAAATCCATCTGCCAATGCTTTATAACCTTTTAAATTTGTAATGGTTATATACAGTCATGTATAGTGCACCTTGATTGTCTTGAAATTTCTTTAATGATTTTTTTCTTATAAGTATTTGACAGTCAGCCAGCAGAGGATGAAGGTACATTATAAAACACACGTTAGCACATTTAATAAATACATATTGTTTGTCAAAAATGAGATGTAGCTCTTTATTAATTAATACACAGCACCCGCTGGGCACTCCTGTGAATCAGTGGATCACTGCATCATCAGGCCACGAAAGCCACAATCTCCCTTCAGTTTGGGGTTCAACTCAGCATTGGCTGACCCAGGAGACTTCTATGTCTGTAGGGACTGGAGCGGGAGGCACTGGATCCCTAGCTTTCAACCACAGACCTGAGACCCTGGGGCATGCTTCCCAGCATGCTTGTCAGCTCTCTAAGCTGACCTCCCCTTCATCTCCAAGGGAGACACCAGCCATTCTACATTAAGGGAAGCATGCGTGGCTATTAGAGTTCATGGTGGTTTTGTAAGTGAATGTGGAAAAGTGTGCTTATGATTAGGTCTTTTTACCACCGATGCCCTCTTCAGATCATCTTCCCCAACAAGGCTATTCACAGAAACAGGTGCCACGTAACTTTGTACTTGAACTTGGCTCTGTGGGGGCAGTGGGCTGCATCTCTGGGCATAGATATCTCTCTGTACCTTCCGGTGACATCACTAGGAAACGGCAGTTCTCGCACTCTCCCCCCAACCTCTGCCCATCTTAGTGCCAAAATAAAGCAAAACACAGAGCAGTCACTATCAGAGGCTTAAAGGAAAGAAGGGAAAAGATCTCAGTCCTTGACACAAAACTGTTCCATGAGTGGGGTCAAAGGTTACATGCCGGCAGTCACTGCCCCAAGCTCACCTGGCATGCTGGGCCCCTGCGCCCAGGGAAGGGGGGGTGCGAACACCCCCTTCAGGGATCTGCAGCCAAGTTCTGAGTTCTGGGTGGGGTTGGGGCTCAGAAGGACTCCAGGGACCGGGATGAGCCACCATTTCCTGGCACAAGGATGTGTAATGCAGGCCTGGACATGGATGTTGGAAGATTTTTATATTTTGAGAATTCTGGGTCTGTGTGCAACTGCCACTGCCATACCCCTCCTTCCTCTTCCCTGCCCCCCCACCCCCTAAGTTCCCACCCGCCCCTGCTGCTCCTGGGGTGGAGTCCTGGGAGCAGCCAGACCCAGGGCTGGTTGTGCGTGAGGAATGTGCTTGGCCAGAGGAAACCTGGAGAAGGGCCACACAGATGCTGGGCTGAGTAGGGGGAGGAAGGGGAAGGGGAGACAGCAGAGACTAGGCCTTGAGAAAAGTCAGGTTTATTAAACATACTCAGCTCAGATACATTGGTTATGAAGAGATCAGTTCCCCTCACCAAATACTAACCTTCTCCATTTTTCTAAAAGGTTCGAGGTGTCTGGGCTGTTCGGACCCCAGCCTCCTGTGCATCCCATGCCATCAGCTGAGACTCGATGAGAATTGTCAGCGGCTGTGCTGGCCAAACAATGCAGAGCATGGGCTGGGTGCTGAGCCGTTGGAATGCAGGGGACCAGGGTAGGGGAGAAGGGGGGACTTGCTGGGGACAGGTGGGAGCCACGACGACAATGCACTTGGAGGACTTGAACCATTTTCATGGACCTTGCAGGCATCAAGTTAGCAATGTACCACTCCCCACACGCTGCATGCCAGGCAGCAATGCCACCCTCCACCCAGAGGCACTTCAGTGCCCCATCCAGGAAAATCTGCTAAGGCGACTGCCCGCCCACTTGCCAACCCTGGACTTCAAACTGGTGGCCCCACTTCAGCCTTTGAAATGAATGGTAGAGCCTTGCTTTCCTGCTTCGGACACTGGTTTAGAGGCCCCAAATCACCACTTTCTGATTGCGATGGTCACCCCTGCTCCCAGACTGCACCCCTTTTGGCACCCGAAAGCACCTCCAGGCTGCAGCGGCAGCTTGCTTCCCGATTTGATTGGCCTCTCCTTTGATTCACACCCACAGCCTCCTGAACTGCTCCTGACTCCGAAAGTGCAGAAGACGGAGAGCCCCATGGGCCCCTCAATGGACGGCACCTCCAAGAGGCCACAGATCATGGGGGCCCCTCCACGTTCACCCACAGCTGCCTTGCCCCCAGCCATGAGCACAGGGTTGGCCCATCCTAAGGATGCGACGGGCTTCCTACCCGAAGCCCTGTTTGTGAGGGAGCTAACACTACTGGCAATTAGTTTTGCTGCAGTGTGTGGGGGTTGAGGGGGCTAGGCTTTATGTGGGGGAGGGTTAGCTTCGCCGTTCAACAGTGTTCACATTACACTGGCCCTGGCCTAGGGTTTCTAGAGCTCCAGCTGGAGGTGCCTGTGCGGCCTCAGTGGCTGACTCCTCCCAGAGAAACAGTGGGATGAGCCCTCAGAGGTTGGCCTGCGTCTCACCAAAGGTGTCTTCCCGTGTAACTCGGTGGCGCGGTTGGGATCTGGAAACAAGGAAACACACTAAGCTCTGTGCTGGGAAATCCTCCCCATGGCACAAGGTGTGAGGCCTTCCTTCTCTAGAGGCAGAGTGCCTGGGGCCCAGTGCTGGGTGCCATGACTCTGCCTTCTCGGGAAGCCCACTTTCCTTTCTCTGGATCATATGCCAGAATAAATGTTTTCTTGCCCAGAAACCCTTCACCTTCTGAGTCAGGGTGCTCTTCCCTCTTGAAGGGACCATGGGGGCTTAGGACTGACCTCTGGGGCCACCTTCTAATCATATTAATTATAACAGTGGGGGCACGAGTCAGGCTCTTCCCAACAAGGAGGCAGCCCAGTGAGGGGTGAGGGCTGCAGTGTGGGAATCTGGGGCATTTCCCACCTGCAGGAATACACTGACAGCACCCATAGGCAGGAGCCCTGCCCCCAGCACAGCCAGCCCTGACCACATCCTACACAAAGCCCCAAGGCCAAGCATGGGCATGGCACATGACAGAAGGAATGGAAATTCATGCGCATGTGTAGGGGCTCATGCACCTAGGAAGAAGCTGGGAGTGTGCTTGGCATTAAATGTGGGGATAAGTCTGATTCAATGGAGAAGCAACAGGAGGTCATTCACAGGCAAAAGAGACAGTGAAGGTTCTGTGAGGTCTGTTTGGCATCAGCTAGTTAAATTGCTTTTGTACTCACAGAGGGGAAACGAGAATCACTTTAATTTCTCAAGATAACTCTTCAGGAGTGGGAGTAGGACAGCCCAGGGCCCAGCTGGCACAGAGAGGGAGAGCTAAAGGGGCCTGACTAGGCTGGGTATCAGCAAAATCCATTTTGTAATTCTGGGCTTTTCCTAAGTCACCACCCAGGGAGAGAGAAGTGTATTCTGTATAATGAAACCCAAGAATTCACTGGGGACAAGAGCCTCAAGATACAGGGACACCTAAGGGAATCTAGGTGGTACACTGGGTACAGGTGGTACACTAAGTACAGGTGGTATACTGGGTGCAGGTAGTACACTGGGTGCAGGTGGTACACTAAGTACAGGTGGTGCATTGGATGCAGGTGGTACACTGGTTATAGATAGTATACTGGGTGCAGGTGGTAAGGTGGGACAGTAGGTGTAGGTGGTACACTGGGTGCAGGTGGTACACTGGGTACAGGTGGTACTCTATAGGGGCCTGGGTGGGTGGAGAGCGGTAGGAGAAAACAAAGCCTTGCTGTGTTCCCACTGCAGCATCTGCTAAAGGTGATGTCTGCGCAGGCCTAGCTGCCCCTGCAGAGCTGTGTCCCTATGGGAGCTTTTCCACACGCCCCCCTCCTGCCCCTCCGCCCATCTCTCCCCCTCAGATTTCCACCAAAACATCAGTTGTGATACTCACAGTCCCGCCATTCAGCACCACTGCCATCTCAGTCGGCTGGTACACATTGCTTCTAAATGGAGCGCTGGGTCTGCTTCCCAAACTGCCATTGCGGAACCCTGCTGTCCGGAGAACTGGGGGAGGCAGGAGCCACACACACCAAAACAATAAGGAAAAGAGACAGCTTTGTGTTCCTCCCCTGCATCAGCATACTCCAGCACGCAGCCTTACCTCCTGTCCTTTGTCACAGCTTTGTCCTTTGACTCCCAACAAGTCACAGAGGGGCTTTGTTTTCCGCCCTGAGCGACCCATCCTGGGAAGGGGGGTGGGAGGGCGGGAGTCTGTAGAGTCTAGGCTACAACTGCTAAGGTAAGACAGGCCAGGCCTCCCCTCCCCACCTGCAAGGCTCCAGGGGGCAAGGACACACCCTGCACTCCCAGGTCCCCTCGGACCAAAGACCTCATTACAGCATGCCATTCATGGCCAGCTCAACATCACAACGTCAACATGGCTGTGTCCCCACACACAGAAGCAGGCAAGAGCATGGACCAAGGCACATGACAGAGGGCATCTCACAGGAAAGGCAGGGCACAGAGGAGCTTGGACCAGATGGGGGCTCCTGCTGAACAGGAAAGAATTAAGATCTGAAGCAAAGACAGAGAAATATAGGCGGTCTACCTCTAGAAGGTGGTAAGCTATGTTTCTTATCTGCTGTCTACTTTCAGAGATTCTCTCCCCCTTTTTAATAAAGAAAAGCCTCATGACACAGAGGAAACTTAAATGCATATTGCTAAGCCTGTAAGGGCTACACACGGTATGATGCCAACTATAATGTTCTGGAAAAAGCAAAGCTAGAGACTGTAAAGGCATTAGTGCGCTGGGGGTGGGCTGGTGATGAATGGTGGAGTGTGGGCATCTTCAGGCTGTGAGCTATTTTGCACCAGAACTAATGGTGGAGAGGACAGCATGCCATCTGTCCAGAGCAGAGCTGTGCAAACCAGGCATGAGTCCGCCCCACAGGTCCGTGATGGCTCTGGCTAACAGTGAGGATTTACTAATGTAACAAATTCACATTGTTAGTAACAGGAAACTGGGGGAGGGGCTTGTGGGAACAGCCTGTATTTCCTGCTAATTTTTCTGTAAACCTACAACTGCTCTAAAAACATTCTTATTAAAAAGTAGTGGAGAAGGTAGTAGGACTGTTTAAAAATCAGAACAGACTTTATCTCCACGGTGCAGCATCCTATACTTGATCTTCCTTTTAGCGAAGGCATTGATGTTGCTGTCCGGAGAAACCTCTGCTGAGAGTCTTTGCTGAGGAATCATCTTTCTGACTAAAGAGATCTTGCAATTTTCACAACCACCTTGGCAATATAGTTCACCTTCATAGGATGCCAGCCAGGAGCCAGGCCCTGAGGAGAATACTTTACATATCTATGAACTCATTTAATTTTCATAGCACCATAGGTACTTCTATGATTTTCACTTTATATGGGGCACAAAGAGATCAAGTAACTTGCCCAAGGTCACACAGCTGATAAGGGGCAAAATCAGTATTCAAACTCAGGCAGAAAGCTGTGTTGATAACGATCACACAACACTAGCTCCGAATACTAGGTTTTAACCACCACACTTAGTTCATTAGAAGCAACTTAAATTCAAGTGACACTGGGGGCAGCTGGGCCCAGATTGAATCAAAGAAACTGAGGCAGGATAAGGAATGCAAATTCCAAGACACGCTTATGAAAACCTCTTTTGCTTTAGCATCTCGGAGCCTTCACAGCCCTGTGCTTGTTCTGAGCAAGATGTCCTTCCTGGGAAGCAGAGAAGGGACCGCCGGGGCAAGCAGGGGACAGAAGACAGTCTCAGTCTCAATCCCTAGCCTGATCTGCTTGAAGGGAGGGAAGTGCAGACACAGCAGCTGTGGTGGGGACTCAGTGTTGCACTGCCTAGCTGTGGGGTGCACTGGCTCAAGAGTCCTCTCCTCTGGGAAACATCCCTCCCAAACATTCTACGCCCCTGAGTGTTGGCTACAGTGGCATTCTCCCCTAGTGGGCATGTGATTTAGGCCTAGCTAGTCAGGGTATCATATATCCCCGGCTATGCTGATGGGCTCAGAAAGGGCCATCAGGTCTAATCAGAGCTAACTCTGGGATTTTTCTCTAGCATCCTGGGAAATGTTCCTCTTTTCTACTGGGACTCTGTGCAAGCCTAGAGCTGTGGGCTGCCAAGATGCTAAAAGGTTAAGAAATGGAGAGAGACCAGATCTTGTCACTTCGAGCTCCTGGATCAAACCACTCCTGAAGCTTCCTCCTTAGTCCACCAGTTTTGTTGCTGTGCTGTAGTCTTGCTTTGCTTAAGCTGATTAAAATCAGATTTTCATTACTTGCAACTTCAAGAATCCCAGCTAACACCCCATTCTGACCTGGGTCAACTCTGAAAGCCAAGCAGGGCTCACTCATAGGTCCCCACAGGAATCAAAGATCAGAGGTTGAATTCCAGCTCTCCTCTGTCTAGACTCTGTGGAGTGAGGCTAGCATGGCCCTGCCACCCCTAGGTTCCCCCCCATCCTCCTGCCCCATGTAAAGTGGAAAAGTCACTGAGGGCCTTCACTGGGAAGGTAAGGGCCAGGGTTTAAATAGCCCTCGGCCCTAATGAGATCCGAACTCAAATTCCTCACAGAAGAAAGAACTCTTTCCTTTTCTGCTCTTGGAAAGGTGAGCATTTCAAGCGCCTGCTAACACTGCCCGAGATGGGACCTGAGGTGCTACATCCATCAGTGTATTTTAATCTTTTTACTCACATACCTCATGCCTTGTTGATACTTATCAATAAGCAACAGGCTGGTGAAAGTGGTGCATATCAGGGGCCTCCTTGGGGGAAGGGACTGAGGAAGCAGAGGCTGCGGGCATGGCTGAGCCATAGGCCATCTGGGATGCATCCCACCTCTGAAAGCCAAGGCAGCTTTCAAGGAAGGGGAGCCTGAAAGACCAGCAGGTGAAAATGCAAAAAAACAGGGCACTGTAGTTCCTGTCCGGCCAGCTGTGGGGCCGGTTCCTTATAGTAGAAGCTGGCTGAGGTCAGCGTCACAACTGACAACAGCTTCTCTCACCATGCACGGAGTGTAGCCAGGCATCCCTGCAGGCAAAGCCAGGGCTCCCGAGACAGAGGCAGCACAGCCAGATGCCAACTCAGCTTCTGAGCTTTCTGAGGGCATGGCTTGCCTGAAGCTGCCCTGCCTGGTGTCATGGAAATGACAGTGGATACACATGTGGGATGATGCAAACAGGGCTATTAAAAAAAGTCTGACAACCTACAAGGCTGGTGAAGACGTGAATAAATAGGGCTCTCATACGATGATTAGAGGGGGCCCATATATATCAGGACTCCAAAGCACAGATTCTTTGGTGCAACTTTAGATGCAGTCTGGGAATTTTTTATTTTATTTTTGCAGGGAGCTAGTTGATCAAGGGCACTTGGCTGCCTGTCTGATCGCCCCTAACCACTCTGCCTGCCTGCCTGATCACCCCTAACTACTCTGCCTGCCTGCCTGCTCCTAATCACTCACTGTCTTGCCTCATCACCTCTAACCACTCTGCCTGCCTCATCACCCCTAACCACTCTGCCTGTCTGCCTCATTGCCCCTAACCACTTTGCCTGCCTGATCACCCCTAACTGCCTCTGCCTGCATGATCGCCCCTAACCATTTTGCCTGCTTGCCCCTAGCCTGTCTGCCTACTTGATGCCCTTAACTGCCTGCCTGATCACCCCTAACTACTCACCTGCCTTCCTGATTGCCCCTAACCACCTCTGCCTCAGCCACCACCTTTGTGGCTTTGTCTGGAATGTCAGTTGGCTGTCCAGTCTATTCAGCATATTATGCTTTTATTATTATAGAGTAGAGGCCTGGTGCACGAAATTCGTGCCTGGTGATGGTGGGGGAGTCCCTCAGCCTGGCCTGCACCCTCTCCATTCTGGGACCCCTTGCGGGCAGTCAGACATCCCTCTCACAATTCAGGACCGCTAGCTCCTAACTGCTCACCTGCCTGCCTGCCTGCCTGATCGCCCTTAACGGCCTCTCCCTGCTGGCCTAATCACCCCCTAACTGTTCCCCTGCCAGCCTGATTACCTCCTAACTGCTCTCTTCTGCTGGCCTGCTCTCCCCTAACCACCTCTGCCTCAGGCGCCCATCACTGTGGCTTTGTTCAGAAGGACATCCAGAAGATGTCTGATCTAATTAGCATATTACCCTTTTATTTTATACATAATACTGTAATAACTATGGATGAAGCCAAGTGGATACTAGACTTATGGGGGGATCACTCCATCTATACTAATAAAGACCATGTTTGGGACACAGTAATGGGTAATGACAGGTTATTACCATATTAGCTGGGGCTTTGCTCTAGGGACAGGGCAGAAGCAAGAAGGTGCCTGGAAGAGGCAGGGTGAGAGCCCATAGTGCCTCCCTTACCAGTCCTTTGCCACCCACTGCTCACACTCTGAGTATCCCGCAGCCTGTCTGCCAGGGAAGGAGCACAGCACAGCAGTGGGGAGGCTTCACGCTCTCCTCTAGGGCCAGGACAGGGCAGAGCCGCCATGTTGCTCCCCAGATGGGGCAGAAACTGGGAGGCACCCAGAGAAGGTGGGACCAGCCCTAGGCCACTCAAGGGCTTGAAGTTGCCACACAAAGCCAGAGGGTTTGGGGGCTGGGCCAGGCACACTGGAGTTCTACGTGGACAGGTTCGGGTGTCAAGGCAGGGCTGTAGGTGGGCGGGTGGCACCACGCAAATTCGCAAATTCACGTGCTGGGCTCCTAGTAAATTGTATCAATGTCTAGCCACTGGGTTGCACACCTGAAACTGCAAATAAAAAATCTGAAAGATACAGAAAAACAGAAAATGTTCACTGCAGTATAACTTTACATGGGAAGCCAGAAACACATGGGACATTAGCCAACTAGAGACCAAAAACTATGTCACGTGCCCAATAGAAACAGACATGTGTCTCCGCAGTCACTGGCAGGAGAGGCTTCGGCCGTGGTGCTGAGTGAGGCAAGCACACTCCCAGCCCAGCGTTCAACCTGCTTACATCTTACAGGCACTCGGAGCTTACAATGTCTAGGTCCAGAGACTTACAGAGTAAGGGACAGGCACCGTCCGTCTTTAAGCTGCTCAAGGTATTCTTACGTGCAGCTAGGTTAAGAACAGCTCTATGACATCGTCGTGTGTGTGTGTGTGTGTGTGTGTGTGTGTGAGAGAGAGAGAGAGAGAGAGAGGGGGGGAGAGAGAGAGAGAGAGAGAGAGAGAGAGAGAGAGAGAGACTGGCAAGATGGGACCACTGCCTTTGGGCAAGGGTATTATGAGCAATTTTTATTATTTCTATTTGCTGAGCCTCCTACATGAGTATTACTAAACTTTTGTCATCAGAAAGGGATAATAACACTACCAATATTTTCTTTTGGAGAAGAAAGGGGACTAAAAGACAAGTTTCTTGGCTTTGGTACATGTCAGGGTATAACACATGTGGGTGGGGGCACCTTTAGAACTCCACCACCCACTGCACTTGCTGTCCTGATCTGGGTCCAGTTCCCTTGGTCTCTGGATTTTACTTGGACGGATGTACTGGTTGCATTTCCACAGGAAGGGATGCATTTAATGGGAGTCAGAAAACCCACTTTTCTCTCCCCACTCTCCTGTGCACTTAGCGTTGAACGGAACCAGTGGCATGCTTCAGCTCTGTGACAGGGGACTGAACCCCAGTCTTCTCAATGCACAGAGCATCCTGATGTATTAGGGACATGAAGGCACCAACGTGCTCTGAGAAGAATAATTCTGCCTGGTCCACACCCTGGCTCTGCCTCAGTTACCTGTCTGCAAAGGAGACCTCATGGGGTAACTGTAGGTATTAAACAAGATTAGCTACTAAAATGCACAGGATGGTACCTGGTCCATGAGTGCACGCAACAAAAGTTGGCCATCCCCACTTTTGAAGACCCTAAAATACATGGGCAGTTCTAGCATCCCCACTTCACAGCAAGGAGACTAGACCTTCAAGCTCCTAGTGTTCTGAGTAACAGAGAGCTTTCGGAGCCTGACAAAGTGACAGACCAACAAGGAATGTGCAAATTCATACCCATTTCAGGCAATGCATTACCATCGAGGCTCCAGTGGTCTGTGCGGAAGAGGGTCCCCAGCTGCTGGCTTCTGCTCGCCCTGCCCACTGTGCCCTTTGGGCTCCCAGAGATGCCCCTGTTCCGGCACCTGGTCTCAGGCTCTACTCTCAGAAGAGCCCAGCCAGAATTACATCCCATGCCAGGCACTGTGGGGCCCCTGTCCTGGTACCCCAGCATGGCACCTCTCACGAAGCACCATATCTAGAAGCGGCAAAGATTTCATCTGAATCCAGATACCTGACTTGAGGGCTTCAATTTCTGCATTTCTGCACTCATGGTGCCAGAGGGAGGGGAGGACACAGGCATTGCCCTCATCACCTGGAACCCTCTGCACATGCCCCCTGCCAGGGCAATGAATGCTAACCTGGTGGTGGGCGTGGCTGGGCCAGGGCAGGGAGGTGGGAGCACCTGCAGGCTGAGGTCACAGTTGGGCCCTGCAGCCAGCTGCTGCTGGCTGGGATGGGGTGGCAGAGCCAGATCCAGCTTTTCAAAGCCAGAGACCTGGATTTTTACATTAAATTACTTGGCAATTTATAGGGCACAATACTAAATAAAAATCCGCCTCAGGGCCAGTTTCCACACAGGGGTCAATGCTTGTGGGCTGACCTGCCAGCGCTGCCTCTGCCACTGTGCCCCAGAGGAAAGAAGAGTCCTTTCAGGACAGATGGCCCTGCCCAGCCCTGCCTCCCTGCGAGCCGCCTACCTGCGCTGTGCTCGTCCATGGAGAAGGCCTTGTTCTCCAGGTAGGTCCTAGGCAGCGGCGCATCCTCCTCGAAGGCCGTCTCGCGCACCCGTGGCTGCGGCGCGTCGAAGTAGTTGGGCGCGTCCTCGCGCGGCGCGGGCAGCAGGGTGCAGTGCACCTCAGGGATGGCGTGGAAGAGCACGAAGACCCAGCCGCTAGCCACCAGCGCGATGGCCTGGGTGGGGTCGCCCCAGGCCTCGCCCTGCCGCAGCCGTGCGTTGCCGTAAAGGTACATGGTCAGCCAGGCGGCCCAGAGGAGCGCGGAGAGCGCGGCCGTGAGCAGCAGACAGGCGCCGCGCCGCCTCCAGCGGCGGAACTTGCCGCACAGCGTGAACAGCGCCAGCACCAGCGCGGCCACCAGCAGTGCCAGGTCATAGCCCAGCGCCAGTGCGAAGTCCGCGGGCTCATAAGCGCAGGCCGACCGCGCATCACGCAGCACCGTCAGCACCAGCCATTCGGCCGCGATAACCACCTGCACGAGCGTCAGGCAGAGCGCGGCGCCCAGCAGCTGAGGGCCTGGCGGGCCCCGGCCGCGCCGCACCAGTGCCCGCACGCGCCAGGCCTGACTGGTGAGGCAGGCGAAGCAGAGCGCGAAAAGCACGCCCCACAGGAAGCGGCGCGCCGCGCACACAGCCTCGTCCTCGCGGATGATGAAGGCGAAGGTCAGCCCGAATAGGCCCAGCGTGCCCAGCAGGAAGAGGAAGTGCAGGCCCACGGGGTCTCGCTTCTCCTGCTCCGTGATGAAGGGCAGCCGCACCAGCAGGATGAGCATCAGGAGCAGCGTGATCAGGGCGCCAGCGCCGGCCGCCGCTTCCACCACGATGCCCCAGACGGAGTCCAGGTCGCACAGGGACACGTACTGTGGGAGGAGGTCCAGCCCGCAGCCCCGGGACGTGCTGGAGTTCTCGGAGGCCCCCGCAGGGGCCGTGCAGAGCAGGAGCAGGGCCAGCGCTCCTCGGGCTCCCATCTTTCTCTCTGGCACCACGCATGTTCCAGGACAGTTGGGGTGGGGGGGGTGGGGGAGGGAAAGCATCAATTTATTGTAAGTCCAGTTCCCGGACTGCTCCACCTCATTTCAAACCTGCCAGCCCATGTGGTGTCTTAGGACACTCAGGACAAGCTTCTTGTCTGACTCCCACCTCCCCCCCCCCCCCCCCGCCTTCGGTTGGGGCTGGGGGTACTGGGGTGGGTGGATTCGGGCCAGGCCCAGGGAACAGCCATGACTCAACACCAGGGGCTGGAGGAGGTAAGAGCAGGCTCGGGCTCCCTTTCTGGGAATACTGTCAGTCTTTGACTTTGAGGCCATATCTGACCTCCAAAAATCAGACAGTAAAATGAAACTTTAAAGAGACAGTTATGGCACAGCAATCACAGGCCATTCAGTCTCTCGTGGCAGCAGCTGGCACTTGGTGACAACAAGGTCCAGGCCAGGCATGCAACATGACCAGTCCTTACCCAGGGACAAACCACGACCAGGAGGCTGGGGCACCTGTCCAGAGTCACACACCAGCTCTTGGCAGCCTCCCTCACTCCAGCTGTAGAACCATGTGCCCAACGAACCGTCTTCCCGGCTCCATCCTGAGTTCCCACTCTCGCATCCCTTCCAGAGATTCCCCAAGAACCCATCTCACTCCATGCCATCCTCTCCCAGGGATGCCCACGGGACGCTCCCTGGTACCCACCTTAGCCCAGGGCTCCCGCCCTTCCTGCTCCCTCTATTTGGACGCTTCTTGGTGCCACAGCAAGGAAAGTGGTCCCCCTTGCAGGCCTGGCTCCAACATGGTCCACTTAGGCTCAGGCATGGTCACGCTCCCATTCCTCTCCAACAGAACCCCTTCTGTCTCTTAGTCAATCACATCTCATCAACTCTGCTTCTAGGGCCCCTCTCCTCTATCCTCCCTGCCTGCCTGTCTCCAGGGCCAGCTGTCCATCTCGATCATCAGCATAGACAGGGTTTCTCTGCCCTGAAACTACTGACACTTCATGCCTGGTCATTCCATGTTGTGGGGCTGTCACTGGCCTCCACCCACTAGATGCCCAAAACAGCCCACCTCCCCGAATTGACACCCAAAAGATCTTTAGACAGTGCCATGAGCCCAGTGGCACAGTCCTGTACCACCTCTGGGAACGCATTGCCCTGGACAGAGCTGCTCCTCACAGTCCTATGTGCAAGCGGGATGCCAGCATAAGGAAGTGCTGGCTATGCCAGAACTAGAGGCCATCTGCTCCTGTGTGGGGCAGCCCTGCAGTGGGGCCTAACATCGTTTCCACGTGAGTGACCAAGAGGCTTCTCAGCAAGTAACAACCGGCACATCCCAGAGCCTCCCCAGGTCACGGGCAGCCAGAATCCTCCCCACACTGCTGAAGGACAGGGTAGGAGTGGGCTTCTGCAGACTTGACCCCCCAGCCTTCCCCTTCCCCTTAAGCCAAGAGACATTCGGCCTCACCTAGGGACACTTCTGGTTGTCACAACTGGGGAGTGAGGTGCAACTGGCATCTAGTGGGTAGATGCCAGGGGTGCTGCTGAAGCTCCCACAGTGCACAGAACCCCCCGCCTCCAACCATACAAAGAATTACCCAGCCCTGAACGTCAGTAGTTCCAGGTTGAGAAAGTCTGAGGCCACCTGAGGTTAGACTTGATGGGGAAAATGCTAGGTGAGTGGCCAGCCTCTGCCTCAGGCCACATCTTGTGTCCCCTCCTTGCAAGAGCTTGGCCTCTTTCACCCTCAGGGGACCTCTCCTCTCCCCAGGTGTGGCTACACACAGAATGTGGTGCCCCATCTCCTCATCTTCCTGACTGGCTTTTCCAAACACAAGAAACTAACAGGAGTGAAATAACTATCAAGACGTGACCAGGCTCCTAACTAGGCCCTCTGGCATGGTCAAGTGTCTGATTTCCATCCTCTTCTGACATGGCAAATAGGCACACCTTGCTTTCTGCTTTCCTTCCTGAGGTGGAGCCCTCTTGCAGTGATTTCGCCCATTTCTGAAGCGCTCCGGGGTTTCCTCTGGAGAGCACTGCAAGGACCTGGCCAATCAGAACCGTTACCCCACGATTGCTTCATGACAGGCATATAAGCCCACCAGATCCATGATAACCAGCCTTAGGACATCCACTAGATTTAACTGCAAAGAGGTCTTCTAAACCAAAAGGGTGGAGGCCTGGAGCTGGGGGAGGACCTGTGTACAAAACTGTTCCAGAGGAAAGCTGACCCACAGGAAATGGCCGAGTGCTGGAATGGGCCCTAGTGCATCATTAGCTGTGTTCAGCTATTCCTGAAACCAGTAGCCCTGGGACTTGCCGTTCTAGCAGCCAATTAACATCCCTTTTATGGATTAAGCCAGTTTTAGCTGGATTTGTGTTACTTGCAAACAGAGAAGTTGTATTATTCCTTCAATATCACATGGCCTCCTCCTTCTAGAAACTCCTCCCAACCCAACAGCTAGGCGGCCAGGGCTATGGTGGGCCAGCAGCCTCCAGGGGGTCTCTGTCAATGCCAAGGATGCCCATGAGGGCACAGCCACCCACTCCCTAGAACCATGCCCAGGACAACCAGGAGGAGAGATAGTATGACTCGCAGAATGAAGCCGAGTCCGGCCCAGTTAGGATTTGGGGGGACTCAGAGTGGCCACAGAGTTTTCTATGATGGCCATGGTGACAGCGACAGCACCTGCCACCTCACCACCCTCACTGTGCTGCTGGCACTCGGCCATGCCCACACACAGTAGTGCCTTATGGTCTAGAGTGCAAGGACACGGCAAAGCAAGCACTGCTCCCACCTCCCTGTTACAGGAAACAGTGGGAGGTCAGGGACTGTCCAAGGTCACACAGCAGTGCACCATTGTCGCTGGACTCACAACAGCCCAGGCTGTAAGCCTGTCACCTGGCAAGTCCTCCTCCCGCCAGCCGACTTGAGTCTATGTCTCCCCTTCAGGTGCCACCAGTTCCAGTCATTTTGTTTTGCTGCTCTTTTGATCTGTTATCCCACCACCACTCTCAGGTCCTTGTCTATCTTGTTCTGCACGAATCCCCTGGTGAATGGAACACGGGCAAGACTCGCACAACTTTTGAATGAATGAATTGCTAATCTTCAGGGCACTAGGGGCAGGTGTCCTCATCGCCATTAGATGGCGGAGGGGACGGGGTGTGAGTTTAAGTCAGATTTTCACCCTCAAATGGGGAACAGCAGCAGCAGCAGGGAATTCCCTGCATCCCGTCCACAAGCCCCAGGGTGGGGAACATGGGTGCAGAGGCACCAGAATGCAACCTGAGGCCAGGCAGGTGTCTACTGTCAGGAAAGCCAGATGTGCTGCACAGCCACTGGGTGCCTTACATCTTAGGGGGAGCAGCAATCCAGGAACCCAAACTGGACAATACAGACCAAAGGGTTCAGTCAGCCACCGAGAGGGAAGGTGACAGGCAGGAGATGAGTAAAGAGCAGCAAAAGTGGGATGGAAGCGTGCAGCTCCTCACAGGAAAGAACAAATAAAACTGAAGAAATGTGCAAGACTCAGTTCCCAGCACTCACATTCAGATGTTCTTGAATACACTGCATTGCTCTCTCTCACACACTCTCACCCTTACACACACACACAATGTTTGATACTCACTCTCACACACACTGACTCTCACACCCTCTCACACTCACTCATTCTCACCCTCTCACACACTCACACTCAAACCTTCTCAACACCCTCTCACACCCTCTCACCCTCACACCATCTCACACTCATATATACTCTCTCACACTCACATTCTCTCACACTCACAGACACTCTCCCTGAAGAGGGGCCAGAGGGGCTGGCAGGTGGTGGAGTGTATTCTTCATACCCGAGCGGCCTGCAGAAACTGGGAGGAATAAAGGAGGAATGTAGGAGGAGTCGCTGACAGCCATGTGCACCGAGCACTGGGTCTCACTCCTGCCATTTGCCAGCAGCCCCCGGGGCCCCAGGCAGCTGGCTTAACCTTTCTTGACTCAGTTTCCTCTTCTGTCACATGGGGGTGATAACAGCACCCACTAAGTAGGGCTGTGTGAGGATTAAGATAATAATTAGGGCATCAGACAGTGGTTAATGTAGGGTAATCATTAAAATAGTGTCTGTGATCTAAATAGACACATCTGGCAGATCTCCCTGGTCTGAGGCTGTGAGCTCCTTCGGGGGCTGTGGCCTGGAGAAGGAGGTGGAGGCAGGCTCACCCAGGAGTTTGTCCACCACTGGTTCCCAGCCTCCCCCTCCCACACCAAGGAGAGGTCCCAGAGATGATAAGAAGGGAAACACCTTTGGGGGTGATATGTTCTGGGAACCCCCAAACTCTCCTGAGTGGGTGCCTCACTGTGAGGATGATTTTCCTGAGAGAAACTAGGTCAGAGGGCCCAAGGTCAGCCTGTGTGCCCTGAAATGAGGTGTCTGCTGAGGAGTCAGGGCCAAGGACACGCAGCGACAGGCTGAGCCAGTCCCTGGGAACCAGCTCCCTGCCTCCTCGCCCATGTGGAGGGAGGCATGTTCTACACAGTGTCTGTCTCTCAGCATGGTCCAACCAGCCTCCGTGGGGCCACCTCAGGGCTCCAGGAGCCCCATTCTCCACCAGGTTCCCTCCCAGGGCCCAGCAGCTCAGAGGCATCTTGAATCACCTTCTTTGAAGGGTAAGGGGGGGGGGGGGGGAAAGAGGAAAGGAGGGAGGACTCTAGTTTAGTCCCCAGAGGACAGCTGTCCCAGAAGCAGCACCTCTGCTAGCTCCAGGCAGCAGGAGGGAAGCCAGACAGCACCGTCCCTCCCTTCTGTCTGCCACAGAGAGGCAACCACAGTGCCGCTTTCAAAAGGCTGGTGTGGCAAGTGCATGACAAGTTCCAGGGTGTAGAGAGTTCTTGCTCGTTATTAAAAAGACAACCATGGTTGCCCTAGCCCCACAGGGAAAAAAAGGTAGAAGTGAGGCAGTCCCGCCAGAGGCTTAGTGGAATTTACAGGACAAGCTGGGCCTAGAACCCGTTTCTCCCAAAACCTGACCTCCAGGCCTGCCCTAGCACCCCTGCCCTTGGGAGCTGGAGGGAGGCTGTGGAGCTCTCCTGAAGCAGGAGCAATCCTTGCAGCTCACCCCCCTGAGAGCCACCCCCATTTCCTGCTGAAACCGGGTCAAAAGGTTGCAAAGTTTCCTGAAGTTTAGCTGTTTCCTAGACCACAATCTCATCCTCTGTTATCCTTCCCAAGTTACACGGTTTTATAATCTCCCTTTTCCCAATGCTGCTCGGACCCAATGGCCAGTTTGGAGGCACTTGAATTTAACCCTCAGAGGTCAGTAAAGAGGGTTTGCCAGACACAGCTCTCTGCACATGAATATGCAAAGACTCTCTGATCCCGTGAATGAAAGCGATAATTTAAATGCAAATTCCACCCTCAGCTGCTGGGTGGGCAGGACTGCTCTTCTGGGCTGTGATTCCAAGAAGAAATGCCACTAACTCAGAACTCCAGGAAGCGCTGTGTGGAAATGTTTCCGGGCAGTGGGCTCGGCTGGGGGCTCCTTAGGGTGGACAAGAACTGCTAAAAGTGGGAGTGGGTTTTAAAACTCCTTGAGTGCACCCACAGAGCTGCTGGCTGAACATGGACCCTGGGAGGTCCCAGCACCTTGCTTTCCCCAGAGGCAAAATGAAGGAGAAGCTGCAACCTGTGTCCTTGTTGAGGTTAAAGGAGCTTTTAAAACTCACATCTCTTGGCTTCCCACTCAAACCTCTAAAGGTTCTCTGGCCTAAACTCCTTTCCATGACCCCAAAGGTGTGGTCTGGCTGGTTCCAGCAATCCAGTCCTGTCGCAGCTGCCCTCTCTCTCTCTCTCTCTCTCTCTCTCTCTCTCTCTCTCACACACACACACACACACACACACACACGCTCACACACATCTGCCTGGGAGCTCCAGCCACAATGGCCTTTGTTCAGTTCCTCCAACTTCATCCCCATCTCCAAGACCTTGCATGGCAGTGCCCTCTCCCGCAGCGGGCCCCTATTGCAGGGCTCCACTAAAATGTCACCCCAAAACAGCTTTCAGCACATGCACCCCCCTGCCGCCCTCTTCCGCTGCTTTCCTGGCAGCCCTCACCCTGAACAGAAGTTACATCTACTATACACTGACCTGCTCAGAGTGCTCGCCCACCGCCTGGCACAGTGGTCATGTCACACACTGCCGTCTCCCAGGCCCAGCTCGGTAGCTGGCACACAGAGAAATAAATTCTTCCGTGAAGATCTGCAACTCCTTCTTTCTCTCCCCCCAACCCCTCCCACCCTCTCCCTTCCCGGCCAGGCTGACCCCTTTCCAGCTGAGCACAGGGCACGGAAAGGACATTCCCACTCGGCCCAGAAGCTCGGCTGCCCCGGGCGGGTGGTGGGCTCCGGCCACGGCCGCCGCCGAGTGCATCATATCACATTCTTCTGCTGCTCACAGCCTGGGGCCTGCGAGAGCGCCCACCGCCCCGAGGACATTTCTAAATCAAGGCTTCTGGGCTGAAGTCCGAGGCTTCTGGGCCAAGTTCCCCACTCCCAACCCTCTAGCCTTTGCGAGGACCCCAGTTCTCTCGGCTCTGCTTGGTGTCGCTCATGCCTGGCGCAGTGGGGCCCGGGCCCCACAGAGGACGCCCCCGCCCGCCACACCTCCAGGGTCTTTGTCCTAGCTCCCAGGAGCGCCCAGTGGCGCACCGGGGACAGAGAGAGAGAGAGAGAGAGAGAGAGAGAGAGAGAGAGAGAGAGAGAGCGCTGCGGGGGAGGGGAGGGCAAGTTCAAGACAGAGCAAGGGCTTGCGAATGAACCGAGACCTGCACTGGTCTGTGTGTGCGGAAGCAGTGGGGGAGGGAGGAGAGGGGCGAGAGGGTCCGGTCCTCTACGGCAGGCGCCCCCTTCCCGCGGGTAAACCAGCTCCCCGGACCGAGGTAGGTAAGGGAGGCAGGAGTCTCCGGTGGGAGAGCTCGTATCCCCCAAGGGCAGGGGACGCAGCGCAGGACGAGTCGTCACCCGCGGCCCGGCCCGGTCCCGCCATTGTATGCGGCCGCCCCTCCTGCCCTAGGAGTGGTGTCCCCTCCGGCCCTGCGGCAGGTGCGCGGCTCACCCCAGAGCCCGGCCCTGTGCGCCCGCTCCGCCGGCCTGGCCTGCGGTCAGCCCACGAGCTTGCAGCGCAGGCCCAGCCCTGCAGCGACTTCCATCGCAGGACGAGCCCCTCGGGCGCCTGGACTCCCTGGCACCGTTCTCGGCTGTCTTACTTGCGTCGCCCCTGGCTCTCCTGAGACTTGGATCTCTGCCTGGTCCAGGGAGGCAGCCCCCCACCCCGCCCCAGCCCCCCGCCTCTCCACCCCCTGCTCCCTGCGGCTCCTCGTCCTCCTCACTGCGATCCCCGCACCCGGATCCCCATCTTCCTCAACACACTAACCCTTTGTGGGGGGTGAGGAAAGGATAAGAAGACCCCTCCCCCAAATCCTTCCAATTCCACGCGGGAAAAGTTTCTGGAGTCCCTACAGCCTTTTGGCCCCGTTAGCATAGTTCACACTCACCGAGCCCCGCGGCCCGCAGCGCCGACGCTCCGGCTGGCCCTGGGCTCGAGTCACATCCTCGCAGCGCTGCCGCAGCCCGCCCCGCGCGCGCGCACCCAACCCGGCCTCACTGCTAGCCCTCGGTAACCTCTGCGGCGCCAGAAACCCCCTGGCCCGCCCGCGCTACTGCAGCCGTGGCCCCGCCCTCCTCAGGCCCCTCCCTAGACTCTCCTCAGGCCACGCCCACATACCACGCCCACCCAGGCCCTTCCTCACAAGCCTCCTCAGACCCCGCCCTCCTCAGACCCCGCTCTCTGCAAGCCCCGCCCCTCTCCCAGGCCCCGCCCCTGAAGCCTCCAAGATCCTGTCCTGTTCCCGCCTCGCTCGCTGTTTGGCACTGAACCTCCACACCCACCGGCGCCAGCTCCTGGGTCCTTGTCCCAAATTCGGGACCATTTCCCCCCCCCGGCCCCCCCCCCCCCCCCCCCCCCCCCCCCCCCGACCCCGTCCACAGTGCGCCATAAGCAGGCCCGACGTGTCCCTAGGCTGATTCAGCAGCCGGAACACTCACGCTTGGAGGCAAAGTCCAAGGAGTGTCCAGTGTAGGGCCTTGGCCCCGTGTTATAGTAATAATAATAAGGATAGAATACAAATATAAAATAAGAAATTGGGTGTGA
>JAAGEH010000092.1:2969216-3061004 GCA_011751065.1 Lasiurus cinereus | reverse complement strand
TCTCTACATTTGAATCTACATGGACTCTTATTAAGGAAATATTATTTGCATTGGCTATTATTTTTCTCTTGTGTGTGTTTGTTAAGGTAGCTAAATTTACTATATGCCTTATCCCTAATAAAATAAAAAATACTTGATTCCCTTGGGCTAAACCCTTCGGGAATCACCGGGTGGAATGTTATAGTAATAATAAGGATAGAATACAAATATAAAATAAGAAATTGGGTGTGACATATTAGAGAGTGGAATGAAGTGTGAACGCCCTTAAAAGAGATGTGCATGTAAGAGATATAAAAGTTTGTACCCCACATGTAAAGACCAGATAGCAGAACACCTGGGACCCGCTGATAAGACACACTGAAGACACACTGAAGATGTCTGCTTGAGCACATAAAAGAGAGCAAGCTCCAAAGGAGATTAGAGCCACTTGTCTGCTCCTCCACAGACTGTCGCTCTCCGCTCCCCTTCCTGCATCCTGCCTGAACTCTGAGCTCTGCCGTGGACCCTGGGTCCGAACCGTGAGCCACAAGCCGAGGCCTCTACAAGACGCCGAGCTGCAGCTGCAACGTCCAACGTCCAGTGTGTGTGTCTGTCAGCGTGGATCTCTGGGTGGCCTGCCGAGGTCTGGAAACCACCAGGACTCTGGTAAATAAACCGCGTGTGATTCGTGCATTGCCTGTCTGTCTCCTGTGTAATTTATGCTCGGCCAATATTTAATAAGTGCCTTGAGTCATCCGTATAAGTCCATTCTATTGGCAGAGGATACTCTTGGCCACCTGTGATTACGTCCTTATTCTGGGACACCCCGCCCAGGGCACTCTCCAGCGGGCGTTCCTAAACGGTAACTGCCCGGCAACAACCAGCACCGGATCCAGAATGCGCCATCCCCTGTAGGCCACCAGGCACACCCGCGGCTCGGCTTCTTCGACACAGGTCCGAAGTCTGCCCTTTCCCGCCAAGTCCCACTCCACTGCCCCACCATCCCCGGCCCCCGCCACGTGTCTGATTTCTGCGGACACTGGCTCAACACCCGCGTCCTTGGCCTCCCAACACATCCACTCGGTACACCCTCGCGTGCCCATACACAAGACCCCCACCACCAATGCAGCACACATCATCCACGTACACCACTCTTTGGGGTGTACACACACCCCGTGACCGCGGGCCTCCGACTTTGTGCTCCACAAACATTCTGGGCACAACCAGACACCTGCTGATGAGCGCAGACTGGCAGGAAGGGTCCAGGCAGCCTCACTTGCAGAGCCCACCTTGGCTCCTGATTCCCACAACCATCAGAGGCTGGCATTGCTCCGACTGGGCCTGGGAAGTTGCTCTCCACATGCTGCTCCCATGGGACAGGTTCGCTAGGTGACCTGCAGGGCAGATTCCTCAGGTCTCCTCTAAAAACACCCTAGAATTTAAGGACCCCACAATTCCAATTTCTCAAGTGAGACCCCCTCACCCCATTCTATCCAGGACTTACAGGACACAACAGGGAGATGGCCCCTGCTCCCCACTTCCCTGCGGGTGGGATGAGGTGGGGAGGCAGGAGGGTGGCAGAATAACACTACACTCTGGGGATACTTGCCTGCCCTGATCTCTGGGGGCCATGGACCTTTTCTCATCCCTTCCTGAGCCAGTTTTCTGCTGGTCAGGCCATGGATGCATCCCCACAAATATCTTTTATTATTTTTAAGTAATAATAGAAGGAAAGGGCAGTTTTATTTGCTGAGGTATCTCTATGTCTAGAACAGTGCCTGGCACACAGTGGAGGATCTTTACAAATTTGCTGGTGCCCCTCCTCAGGATTCCTGCTGGCCTGTGGTATTGGAAAGCAGGCGGGCACTTCCACCTGGTGGTATGAGATCCTTTTCTTTTTATTTATTGATGAGAGAGAGAGAGAGAGAGAGAGAGAGAGAGAGAGAGAGAGAGAAAGAGAGAGATTGAGAGACCCTTTTCTTCCTCAGGGCAAGTTCACCATAATCCCTCACATGCAAATGGGAGATGATTTTTAGAAGAACATGCCTGTGGGGCTGTTGTAAAGATGAAACACAACACAAGGGAAGTGCTTTGCGTGGAGTCTGGCATGTGAAAAACCTTTGGTGAGTTGATGAACATTACACTTATGATATGTTTCCTCTGCTGGTCTGCTTCACAGAGGGGCTTTCTGATGACCAGGTTAACTTTGGGGAATGATACTTTGGGAAGCAAAGAGTGAAAAGAGAGGAGGACATTGAGTGGCAGATGCAATCCCTCCCCTAAGTTCACTGACCCATGGGTCATCTTCATCATCACTTATGTAGTGTTTGCTGTGTGTCGGGCACAGCATAACCATTTTCTCTTCTTTAAAGTATCTAATACTCCCAACAATGCTCCAGGCTTTATTCACCCCATGTTACAGATGGAACACTGAGGCCAAGAGGGATTAATTACTGGCCCACAATCATTCAGTTGGCAGAGCTAGGATCCAACTGAAGTTGTGTCTCTCAACCACTGGCTAAAGGAGTGTCAAGGTCAGACATGGTCACAGATGAGCCTCACGTCCCTGGAGGCTCGTAAATTCTCCAGTCTTGGAAAGAACAGCCTCAGTGCCAGGACTCTGTCAGGTTCTCAAATACTCCATCCACCGTGGGAGAATGAAACAGAGGTTCCCCTGGCTATTTCCTCACCAGAAAATGGAGCAGGTACTGCCCACGGCTCCCCATTGGCGCATGGATTTAGGTGTTAGTCTGACTCTGTTGAGTCTGTCTCCCCAGCTAAACTACAGCTCAGCACTGTCCCTTAGAACTGCCTGCAGTGAGGGAGGCGCTCCATGTCTGTGCTGTCTGTTGTGGCAAACCCTGGCTGCATGTCTCCATTGAGCATTTTATTATTCTTTTTAATTTTTAAATACATTTTTATTGATTTCAGAGAGGAAGGGAGAGGGAAAAAAAGATAGAGACATCACTGATTACAGAGAAACAATAGGCTGCCTCCTGCATGCCCCAACCTGCAGGAGGATCCAGCCTGCAACCTGGGCATGTGACCTGACCGGGAATTGAAATGAGACCTCCTGGTTCATAGGTCATGCTGAACCACTGAGCCACACTGGCCGGACTTGAGCAATTTATATGTGACTAGCATGACTGTGGAACTGAACTTTCAGTTTTGTTTACTTTTAATTAATTTGCATTTAAATAGCATCATATGGGCAGTGACCACTGTGTGGAGAGCGCAGCACCCAACTCAGGAGAACACAGTCGTGACTGCTGGCCATTCTTGTACCCATGGCCAGCACGGCCTGGCTCAGCAGATGTGTGTTGACTAAATGAATATCTAAATGATAGCCTTGCTTTCCTATACAAAGTCTATCTATTTAGTATCTAAATCCCAAAAAAAGAATCCTATTTTCTTTGCTAAGTAGACCATCTCCCAAATGAGTGTTGCCTCTCGGGATTCCAGAGTTGGCGAAGTCCTTTGCACAGATTGTTTCATTTTAACCGCAAATCTTCTTGGCCAGGAGCCCATCTCTGGCCCTGCTAAGGTGCACTGTGAGGCTGAGTGACTTCTCCGAGGCCTCCCAGCTGGTCAACAGCGAGACTGGACACAAGCCTCACCCATGTGCACCTCCTCCTTCATCCCATGGCCTCACAGGGAACATTTCTGGAAACATCAACTTCATTCCATAGAAGAGTGAATGGAATGGTGGGGATTTAGGCATCCGATAGGTAAGGTGATATTTCCAGTTCCCTCCCATTGCCTGAGGCAGGCGGCTGCCTGGCTATCGATCCCCCCTGATGGTGTCACTGATACTTCCCTTGGGTGTGTGCTCAATCCCACGTGGGGCAGATGGATGGAAGTGGGTCCTGAGCTCAGCAGGCCCAGGTCAGGGGCAGGCTGCTTCGCTGGAGCATGAGATGGGATAGCACAGGCCTCGGGAAGACCTCTAGCTAATGGACCCCTGGCCGCCCTTGCTTGGCAAGGCAGAGAGGGGCTCCCCAGTCCTGACTTTCCCTCTGCAGAGAAAATGGGGCACACTTCAGTGGCATCTCTGGACATATTCTGGGCATGAGCGCCAGGATTGCTGCCACTGCATTATTTTATGCCGGTGCCATATGCCACTAAGCAATCACGTACTCCTTCCTGGTGAATGCCTTGGTCTGGAACATATGCTGTCCATTGTGACAGAAGACTCAGTCCCTCCTGCAAAGTGCTCCGTCATTTCCAGGGCTTTCAGCAGGGTACCTGAGAGATGTCCACAGACTAGTGGCAATGCCTGCTCTCCTTTCCTCTACCTGCCCCTGAAGGTCCTTGTCTGTGGTCCACAGGATGGCATGCAGTGACCTTGCCATGCCCCATGGTCTCCCATGATGCCAGTGCAGAGGGCACTCTCTCAATGCCCCCAAAGCCAGCAGCTAGTTAGGAAACATCCAAGTCTAAATAGTGGAGAATTGTGTTAGCACAGGAGGGGACCAACGTTTTGCAGCCCCAAAATAAGCCTTTGGGATATTGATTTCAAGCTGGGAACTAAGGAATAAGAAGACTGGGGGAAAGCCTCTGGCCCTTTATCTGCCCAAAGGAGCTTCACTGGAGGGCCTGTGGGATTTAAACTACAGGGTAACAGGAGCCAGTGGGCAGGGGAGCCTCGCCAGGCCGTGTGCTCACCTCTGTTCTCCCACCGCCTCATCCCCACCCCTACCCCCCAGCTGCCTTCCCGTCCTTTCCTAAATCATACTCCTTCTCCTTAGTCCAGCATGCTATGAGCCCCCATCTGCGAAGGGCCTCCTGGGTCCCCTGTGGCACGCCTCCTGCCCTCCCTTCACAAAGAGCACATTTCCCTGTTATCCTGTCTCATGTTAATGCAGTGGCCAGCCTTGCCTGGATAGCTGGGAGGTGAGAGGAGCTATACTTTTGTGCCCCCACAGCAATCAATGGGATGTGGGGGTCCAAAAGATCGAACTCTTTTCCTAAGAGCGCTAGGAACACATTTGCCCTCCCTCTGTCATTCCTTCATACGTGTGCGGACCTCCCAGCTGGTCCAGGGCTCAGTTGGTTGGAGTGTCATCCCTGCACCAAGAGGTGGTGGGTTCGATTCCCCATCAGGGCACACACCCAGATTGTGGGTTCAATCCCCGATCGGGCATGGGAGACAACAATCAATGTTTCTGTGTCACATAGACGTTTCTCTCCTTCTCTCCACTTATTTGTATCTCCTTCAGTTTCTTTCCTCAGTGTCTTATAATTTTCAGAATACAGGTCTTTTATATCCTCTGTTAAATTATTCATAGGAATGTTTTATAATGTAATTTTTTAATTTTGGGATGACATTGTTAATAGGATCATATTGATTTCAAGTGTAAATTCCTATGATCCAAGATCTGTATATTGTACCCTGTGCTCCCATTGAAAGTCACATCATCTTCCATCACCATGGAGTTGGCTCCTTTATCCCTCCTACCCACTCCACCCCAACCAACCCATTTCCTCTGTTGTCTGTGTCTACAAGTTTCAGTTTTATGTCCACATATGAGTGAAATAACAGGGTGCTTGGCTTTATCAGACTGACTTCTTTGCTTAGCATAATGTTCTCTTGCCATCTGCAAGAGCATGGGTGGGCCTGGAGTGCACGGTGCTAAGTGAAATAGGTCAGAAAGAGAAAGACAAGTACTATAGAATCTCACCGATATGTGGAATCTAAAAAACAAAATAAAGAATCAAAACAGAAACAGACTCATAGCTACAGAGAACAAACTAACAGTTCCAGAGGGGAGGGGATTGAAGGGCAGGGTGGAAAAGGTGAGGGATTTAGAAGTACAAGTTGGTTGTCACAGAACAGTCACCGGGAATAAAGTATAATTATGTGTGGTGCCAGGTGGCACTAGAATTATTGAGGGGATCACTACAAAAGTTACATAAGTTCTAATCGCTACCTTATACACCTGAGACTAATATGACGTTGTACGTCAACTGTAATTGAAAAATAAAAATTATTTAAAATAATTCCAATCCTGCCTGGCCAACAACCCCTGTACCAAGGGCTCACTGGTTCTTCCCGGTCAGGGCACAGTTGGGAACTGCGGGCTTGATCCCCAGGAGGGGGCTGATTGGTGTTTCTCGTCTCTCTCATTGATGTCTCCATCTACTCCTTTCCCCTCATTTCTCTAAAATCAGTAAAAACATATATTTAAAATAATTCCAGTCCTGCTAGAATTGACCTTCTAGTCAGGGTAGAGAAACGGAGCAAAGACCTGTGCTCTAAAGTGCCATTAGGGGAGCGCCCTGAGGAACTCACAGAGCACAGGGTGGGATGTGCTGGTATCCCAGCTTCATTAGGGGAACGAGGAAGGGCACAGGTGAGCCCAGACCTGGGGGGCAGGGAAGGGAGTCTCCTTTGCATGTCCTAGCAGCCATGTTGCCGGAAAGGCCTGTTTGGATTTCCCATGACGCAAAAGCCCAAGCCTCTTCTCTCTGCCTTTCTAGCTCCATAGCCCCTCTATCCACGGAGGCGCCTGCAGTGCAACCGGTCTGCCACCCGGTGGCAGTGCTTCCCCAGTTTTGTCCTTAGCTCGAGGGCTGCGGCTGGGAGTAAAGGTAGGTCTGCTTCTCTCTGTTCCTGAAGTGACAGCAATTTTGCCTTCAAAGAGCGGACTTCCTGTTTCACGGCTCTGTACTTCCCCACCGCTATCTCCGGGATGAGGAAGGGGTGAGGTTGTGAGAAAGAAGAGGTCTGCTGAAATGGCAGCAGATGCTGGGCTTGGGACACGATGAGGAACGGTGGCCTGGGTCACACAGTGCGGGTTGCACTTCCTGATTCCTCTCCCAGTATGCCCTCCAACTGCTTCCTCAGGTCTGGGGCACAGAGAGAGTAGTGGGGTGGGATGGAAGGTTGGAATAGGAGAGGAGTGGAATGAGCCCAGAAATGTGAAACTCACATCCAGCACCGGAGAAGTGGAACCAGAAAGGGACTGTCTCTGCTGTTGGGGTAGACCTTGAGACTCAGTGTTAAAACTGGGATGCAGGGGGAAGGGAAAGGTGGCAAAGATCAGAATGGAGTTTGGGAGGCTCAGTTTAAACGCTGGAGAACACTTGGTTATCACCTGGGTGAGTGAGGGAGGCTGAGGGTCCAGGATTGATCTGGAAGTATTGATAAAATGACCACAGCAGTAACCGTGCATGACTACATGTTATTTCATTTGTTTCTCATGGAAATCCAGGAGTTGGGCCCTGTTGCTAAACCCATTTTACAGCAGTGGAAACTGAGGCTCAGAGAGATTGGTTACTTGCCTGAAGTTATACAGAAGATCCTGCACTTTCGATGTCAAAGCCACTGTGTAGACTGTCTCCGAGCCCCACTTGGGTCCCTCCCCCTCCTGTATCCTGGGAACCCACTCATGTCCTGTCACCCTCCCTGTATCCTTGGGACCCACTTTTGTCCTGTCACCATCCTTATGCCCTGGGGACCCACTCTTGTTCCCTCCCCCTGCCTATGCCCTCTGGACCCACTCGTGTCCTGTCACCCTCCCTGTGCCCTCGGGAGGATGAAATCTATGGGGCCTACTATGCGGTGCAGGTTTTGACCACCTTCCCTCACAGATGGTCTCTAATTCTTCCAAAGAAACGTAAGAATTGTAGCCTGGCTCCCGGAGAAAACAAAACCAAGGTGTTTTTTTTTTTTAAATAAGAATAACAATTTTAAATAATTTTATTTATTTTACCTTTTTCTATAATAATTCCCACCATCACAGGCAGTCTGTGTATGTAGTATACCCACTTCCTAGTTCTAACAGATATCAACATTTGTCTTCTTGTTTCATCTATTTCTCAACATCGATTTATCAAATTTAAACTTAAAAAATCTTATCAAACCCACCCCAATTCTCCCTCTACACAATTTCCCTCCAACTTTATTGAAATATAATCCTATCTAATAAAAGAGTAATATGCAGATTGACCATCACTCCAACACACAAGATGACTGCCCCCATGTGGACACAAGATGGCCTCCACAAGATGGCCAGCAGGGGAGGGCAGTTGGGAGAGACCAGGCCTGCAAGGGAAGACAGTTGGGGATGATCAAGCCTGCAGGGGAGGGCAGTTAGGGAAGTTGGAGGCAACTGGGCCTGCAGGGAAGGGCAGTTGCAGGGGACCCAGGTCTATAGGGGAGGGAAATTAGGGGTGACTAGGCCTGCAGGGGAGGGCAGTTAGGCATCAATCAGTCTGGCAGGAGAGTGGTTAGGGGTTAAATCAGGCTGGCAGGCAGAAGTAGTTAGGAGCAATCAGGAAGGCAGGCAGGTGAGCAGTTGGGAGCCAGCATTCCTGGATTGTGAGAGGGATGTCCCTAAATGGGCAGTTGGACATCCCTCGAGGGGTCCCAGATTGGAGAGAGTGCAGGCTGGGCCTCTAGTCTATATATATAAAAGCCTATGCAAGAATTTTGTGCACTGGGCCTCTAATCTATATATATAAAAGCCTAAGTGACCGTTATGACCAGTCAACCACTTGCTATGATGTGAATTGACCACCAGGGGACAGATGCCCAACTCAGGAGCTGCCTCCTGGTGGTCAGGGTGCTCTCACAGCCAACATCCTGTGGACCTTCCCCCTAGCCCTGATTGGCCCCATTTGGCCCCAACTGGGACTGGGCAAAACAGTCCCAATCCGCCCCGGTCATTGGGCAAGCCTAGGAACCTCACCCGTACACAAATTCGTGCACTGGGCCTCTAGTTGTCATATAATATTGTGTTCAGTGTAGTGATTTAATGTGCGTGTATATGTTGCAAGATGGTTACAATAGATTAGTTAACACATTCATCAGCTTACATAGTTTTGAGTGTGTGGTGAGAACTTCAAAAGTCTCTCTCTGAGCTTTCACATGTGCAGCACAGCATTGTCAGCTAGAGCTGAGGAAGGCTGCATTTTGTTTTGTTGATAAAATTAGCAAGAGTCGCTCCCTCTCTTTGTAGAAACTCGTCACACTGGGATAAGCCTTCTGGGTGGTGCTTAGGGACCAGCAGGTCGTTGGTGTTTGTGGCTGTTGCTTTCATGGTGCTTTGAAGTCTGGCTAAGCATCTGCTGTGTCCTCCCGACATCTGTTGTGGAGTGTGCCTGGGCACTGATGTGTTTCTATTATTGCTGCCCCTCTACTGGCTTAACAAAAACTATGTGTGTGGTATCCTTGATTCCCCTTCAGACATTTTATTATGAAAAAGGATCTCTTCAGTTTGAACGGAGCTGGGCCACTTCCCTTGGTGCTTGCTTGAGAAATATTCTTCAGTTACATGGTTGCTACATCCCCCACATTTCAGTGGCAGGGAAAAATGAAGAAGCAATCCAGCTCACCAAATGATCTATATATATAAAAGCCTAAGCAACCATCACAACTGAACAGATGACCGAACAGACTGTGTGGGGTGACTAGGCTGGCAGAGGGGTCAGTGAGGGGCAACCAAACAACAGAGCAGCAGTCTGCATGGGGCAACCAAGCCAACAGGGCGGCTAGTGAGTGCCTACCAAATGACTGAGCAGCAGTCTCTGTGGGGTGACCAGGCCAAATGACCAAAAATCAGGTTGTGAGGGACAACCAGGCCTGTGTGTGTGTGTGTGGGTGGGGGAGGGTGCAGTTGGGGGCGACCAAGCAGGCAGGCAGGCAGGTGAGCAGTTAGGAGGTAGTGGTCCTGAATTGTGAGAGGGATGCCTGACTGCCGGTTTAGGCCTGGTCAACCAGCAGTCAGACATAACCTGAGGGGTCCCAGATTGGAGAGGGTGCAGACTGGGCTGAGGGGATCCCTCTTCCCATGCACAAATTTCATGCACTGGGCCTCTAGTATAATATACTACTACTACAGTCCCTAGGACTGCAATCAGGGCCATCTTCCCTGGCTGCTCGAAGCTTGCCTCACCCCCCACTGCCACCCACCCACGGTTCCCTGTTTGCCATCAGATGAACAGAGGCTGCTGTTCACCTCTGGGGGAGGAACTGAGAGGTTGGTCATTCCGTCCACTTGCCAGCCCTGCCGCCTGATACCACCCACCCCTATTTCCCTGTTTGTCATTGGGTGATCGGAGCCTGTTAATTGGGGAAAGGGACTGAGAGGTGGTCATTGTGCTTCATAGTGACTGGTCAAGCAGTCATTATGGTCATTCTGCTGTTAGGGTCAATTTGCATATTATCCTCTTATTATATAGAATAGGATAAAGGCTTGGTGCATGGGTGGGGGCTAGCTGGCCTGCCTTGATGGGGGCCCCTGATTGGGGTGGGGGGTCCCCACTGGAGGGCAGGGCCACTTGGGACAAGGGACCTCGGGTGATTTTTCACTAGCCATGCCCCTGATTGGGGTGGGGGTTTCTGCTGGGGCAAGGGGCTGCAGGCTGGCCACACCCCCATCATGGAGTGGGTCTCCACTGGGGGATGGGGCCTGCCGAGGCAAGGGACCAGCAGGGTCATTCTAGTCATTCAGGTGTTTCAGTCACTGGACTCTTATTATATAGGACTAAAGGCCTGATGTACGAAATTTGTGCATGGGTGGAGGTCCACTCAGCCCAGCATGCTCCCTCTCCAATCTGGGACCCTTCAGGGGATGTCCAACTGCTGGGTTAGGCCCAATGAATCCTAAACTGGCAATCAGACATCCCTCTCACAATCTGGGACTGCTGGCTCCTAACTGCTCGCCTGCCTGACTAGTCGCCCCTAACTGTCCCCCCTGCCAGCCTGGGTGCCCCACACAGCCTGCTATTCAGTCATCCCGCACTAACTCCCCTGCTAGCTTGGTTGTCCCATGCAGCCTGCTGTTCAGTCATTTGGTCATCCCTCATTAACATCCCTGCTAGCCTTGTCGCCCCATGCAGCCTGCTGTTCAGCTGTTACTGTAATGGAGTCACATACAATTTACATATTCCTCTATTATTCGTATCCTATCTAATAAAAGAGAAACATGCAAATTGACTGTACCTCCGCTACACCCACCAGCCAATCAGAGCGAGTATGCAAATTAACCCAACCAAGATTGCAGAGGCCATGAACCTGGAGTGAGCAGGAGGCTTGGGTTGTCCCTAGTGATGGAGGTAGCCAAGCTTCCCGCCTGCCCTGGTCAGTCCTAGGCCTCCACTCAAGGCTACAAAGTTTCAATTATAGAAGATAGATAAATCCCTGATATCTGCTTCCAGCCAGCTCTGGCCTTCGCTGAAGGAGGCGCTGAAAAAAAAAAAAAAGAATAAAAGGAGGAGCTGGGAGCTTCGGTCACCAGGGGCCTTAGCCAGCCTGCAAACAGCCATCAGCCCCTCACCCGGGCCAGCCACACCCCCATGGGGTGAGGGTCCCTGCTAGAGGGCTTGGCTAACCTGCAAACAGCCATCAACCCCTCACCCAGGTTGGCCAGGTACCTCAGTGGGACCCCCATCCTATCCAGGACACCTTTCAGGGCAAACCAGCCATCCCCCACCTGTGTACCAGGCCTCTATACTAATAAAAGGTTAATATGCTAATTAGACTGGGAGACCTTCCAGGAGACTTTCTGGACATTCTTCTGGACAAAGCCACGGTGGTGGGGCCAAAGGAGAGGTAGTTAGAGGCCAAGAGGGAGGACAGTTGTGGGTGATCAGGCCAGGATGGGATAGCAGTTGTGGGTGATCAGGCTGGTGGGGGGCGGGGCTGTTAGGGGTAAGCAGATTAGCAGGGGGACCAGTTGGGGGTTAGCAGGCCATCAGTGAGATCAGTTGGAGGTGATCAGGACAGTGTCGGTAGGGGGCAGTTTGGAGTGAGCAGGCCAGCAGGGAAGGCAGTTGGGGGTGAGCACACTGGCACTGGGGGGCAGTTAGGGGTGATCAGGCTTGGCGGGGGGCAGTTGGGGGCAAGCAGGCTGGCAGACAAAATGGTTAGGGCAATCAGGCAGGCAGGCAGGCAGGCAAGTGAATGGTTAGGAGCCAGCAGTCCCGGATTGCAAGAGGGATGTCTGACTGCCCGTTTAGGCCTGATCCCTGTAAACTGGCAGTAGGACATCCTTCAAAGTGTCCCAGATTGGAGAGGGTACAGGCAGGGCTGAGGGACACCCCCTCTCCCCCGACCCCGCATGAATTTCATGCACTGGGCCACTAGTAGATGATATAACAGTTACCAGGTGCTGAGCTCACACTCCAGGCTGGGACATTCAGATACAGCCTCTCCTAGTTCCCAGTAAAACTCTGAAAAATGTGAAAGTTATTAGCCCATTTGAGAGGTGAGAAAACTGAGTCTTGGAGAAATGAATGACCCACTGGAGGCCATTGCATTGGTAAGTTGCAGAACCAGGCTCTGAACCTCAGAATCTTAAGCTTTAAAGCCATGACTTTGTGTCTGACATATCACCTTTTGCTCGGGGTCTTCTTTGGCAGGGCTGGGATGGTTGGGGAGATTTGCAGAAGAAATACTTATATTAGTGAAGATAGAGCGTTGGTGACCAGACCAAATATTTGTTGACTGTCTGATTAGATGAGACTCATGACCACAGCCACCTCCCTCTTTTTCTGGGATTCGCTTATGGGTATCAATGGGCAAGGTGCCTCTTTCTGGCAGTTGGGTGGTCTCAGTCCCAGTGATCCGAGTGATGAAGTGCTGCTTAGGGCAGCCCTTGTGCAATGCTGCTGGGCTCCCGGCCTCCCAGGGGACCAACCAGGCACAGGGGTGGCAGCAGAGATGAAGAGTGTTGGGCGCTTGGAAGCCGTTGGCTGGGGTTGGGCACTTGGCATTTCCTTGTCTGGACTCTGACTGCATAACTTAATTCATGGGCTGCAGGAAGGAAGGCATGTCTGATGTGAGTGGATTTGGGTTTGTGTCCACAGAAGTGCTCATAATGTGGTCAGACAGGCTTGGTGTTTATCCTCTCTGCCTGTCTTTAAGAAAATTTAGAAATAATACATTTAACATACAATTCATGATTTTAAACAACTCAGTGCATATTCATAGAGCTCATTGAATTTCAGAATATCATCACCCTTCTCCCCATTCCCCCAGAAACCTTATCTCCACTTGTAGTCACCCCCCTTCCCTTTGATCCCTGGCCCCTGGCCACCACTATTCCCTCTCTGTCTGGAGGACTTGCCAATGCAGGTGTCTCACACCAATGGAATAACTCAACTGGAGGCTCTTTGTAAGGCCTTTTTCTGCCAGCATGTCCTTAAGGAGGGTTCATATGTAGCAGGCCTGCTAAGGTAGGGAGCTAAACATCAATAAAGGTAGCACACATTATTTTTTTAAATTTTAAAAAAATTTTTAAATTTTATTTATTTATTATTATTTTTCCCCCTATTGCCCTCCCCACCACCCAGTACATGCCCTCATCCGTCCCCTCCCCCTCCACACCTTTCCCCATTGCCCTGTATCTACTGGCTATGCCTACACACACATGCATACAAGTCCTTCCCTTGATCTCCTATAGGCCCCTCCTCCCCAACTTCCCCTGCCTTCCCACTGTAGCACGACAGGACAGTCCGTTCATTGCTTCTTTGCCTCTGCATTTGCTTCCCCCTCTCCCCCCCTGTTTCTTGTCTTTAAAAACATCTTGCCCCTGTAGGCTAGAAATAAACCCACCAGAGCAAAAGAAAAAAGATTGAGTCCCAATTTCAATGTCCGATAGCTTTGAGTCCCAGTTTCAATGTCAGACAGTTCCTTATGTGTACATGTCATCAATGGTATCTGGATACTGGACAGATGGTGGCGATGCTGGTCCGACCCTCTCTGGTTTGGTCCTGGGCATCCTGTAGCGATGCTCAGCTGCTAACTGCTCACGTGGCAAGGTGTCACCAGCGTCTTCCATCTCTGGACTATTTCTTCTCTTGCCTTCGTGGTTGGCGCAGACCTGTCAGTTCCTCTCTGTTGCAGGAGTCCACTTGGTCTTGGAGTTGTTTTCTGAAAGTATATAAACATATTCTCGACCAAGAGCTAATACAGGAATCTTTTCTATAAAATTGACTTGGGGTCCTTTTTACTTTTGCCCACCCGATTTTCCTTTGGCTTATTTTGACACCATGTGTGTTTTTCATGGGTGTCTTGCTGTTAGCATTACAAATGGAAATTAATTTTCTAAAGTGAAAATTTTCTAGATGTAATTTACTTACCAGATATTTTTCCTTACATGATATCCTGCTCCCCCCCCCTTTTTTTGATTAATGGAGAATTTGGTAAAATTTTTTAATGCAATCTTGATAACTTTAAATTTTAATTTTTTGCACACAAATATGCCTGTTTCATGTTCATTGCATATTAAGCAATTTTACCATGAGATGAGCTATCAATAGAAATTTTAATTAATACTTTAGAAACAACTTTTTGTCTAGTACACTTAAATTTTCCTGGGTGTTCGCTTATTCAGTTCGCCAATTTAAATTAATCTGAAAGCTTGATAACTCTTTTACGTCAAATTTAATACTCTACCAACAGTCTTAGATTACCCTGTATATATTAGTGGAGAGGTTTATTTGCATTGAGTTGGCACTGAGCATTCCTAGTGCTAGGCTGAATTTAGATATAGGGCAGCTGCTGTTGGCATGTCTCTGTCTGTTACCTGGGTCCTGATCAGTGCTGAGTATGGGAAGCAAGATAGCCATGGGGACAGGAGACCGCCCTCAGAAGGGGTGAAGGTTCAGACCCCTGCAAGGTTGGTGGGGGAGTAAGGTACTATGCCCTACCTCTGTTGATCCCCAAATTCTCTCCTGATGGCCCCTCTGCGACTGTGCCTGTCTTAGGTTGTTCCTTCTCTGAGGAATCTTACCCATCTCTGGCTAACCAGTCATCCTCTGGGGCCAAGCAGGGTGCTGTGAGGTTCAGTTCTGTCTCCATGGTAGCTTATGCCCCCATGGCCTCCAAGCCCAGGACCTGCCTTGGGGATACCCTCGCCTGCTGGCGGAAGGGCCCCGGCATTGTTCACCTATCTCGGGGAATTCAGGTTCCTTCTCCAGGGATGGCCTGGAGAAGGAACCTGCACACCATTTGGCAAGAGACAGATTGGTTATACCAGCCACCTTGAGGCTTCAACCTCAGGATGAATAGAGAGCTCAGGCTACAGCTGAGGGCCATTGGGTTGTGAGAAGAGGGTCCCTCTTGGCAAAAGAGAAAAGAGGGCCAGTATAGAATGCTCAAGTGCCTTCCCAGTGCCTCAATTCCTTCTGAAAGGAATTAAATCCTTTCATGTCCTCTTTTTAAATTGCTGCTAAGCATTCAAAGAATTAGTTTGTATGTTTGGGGTAGTTGTACAATATGCTATTGTGAAATATCAAAAATTAAATGAATATCATGTAAGGATATTCTTTGCTCTAGGCCATGTCAATTCAATTTCAAACGGGCTGACAATTTCTTTTTGTAACTTTATATAAACTATTTCAGGAAAGCAAAAACACAGATTACTTACTTTAGCTCAAGAGGCCAAATATATTGACTTTCAATTATGATCCTTATGATGTTTAAAGGAAACTTCTCTTTATTTCCTTCAAAATGATTTTCATGTTACAGAGTTTCATTTAAAAATCTTTGTCTCATGAAGTAATTTCTCTTAAGGTTATGGAGATCACTGTGTGAATTCCCTCTCCTGCCACACCTTCCCCATTGTCTGTGCCCAATGCTTATGCTCATACGCATGTACGAAGGTCCCTCTGTTGATCTCTCCCCCTTATTCCCACCAACCCCCACCTTCCCTGAGGTTTGATGCTTTGATCGATGTTTCTCATTCTCTAGATCTGATCTTGATTATCAGTCTATGTCATTCATTATATTCCACAGATGAGTGAGATCATGTGATATTTATCTTTCTCTGCCTGGCTTATTTCACTAAGCATAATGCTCTCCATCTCCATCCATGTTGTTGGAAATGGTATGAGCTCCTTCTTTTTTACTGTAGCATAGAATTCCATTGTGTAAATGTACCACAGGTTTTTTTTTAATTTTTTTATTAAATTTTTATACATATTTCCCCATTGCCCCCCTCCCTCCCAGGCATACCCCAACCCCCAGTGTCTATGTTCATTGGTTCTACTTATATGCATGCATACAAGTCCTTTGATTGATCTCTTATCTACCTCACCTAACTTTAACCTTCCTGCTGTAATTTCAGTCTGTTTGAAGCTTTACTGTCTCTGTATCTATCCTTTTGTTCATCAGTTTATAATGTTCTTTATTATCCCCCAATGAGTGCGATCATGTGATGCTTCTCCTTCATTGACTGGCTTATTTCACTAAGCATAAGGCTCTCCAGTTCCAACCAGGTTGCTGCAAATGGTAAGAATTCCTTCTTTTTAATGGCAGCATAGAATTCCATTGTGTAGATGTACCACAGTTTTCTGATCCACTCATCTGCTGACAGGCACCTAGGCTGTTTCCAAATTGTGGCTATTGTAAATTGTGCTGCTATGAACATAGGGGTGCATAAATCCTTTCTGATTGGTGTTTGTAATTTCTTAGGATAAATTCCTAAGAGTGGGATTACAGGGTCAAATGGGAGATCCATTTTTAGTTTTTTGAGGAAACTCCATACTGTTCTCCACAGTGGCTACACCAGTCTGCATTCCCACCAACAGTGCACAAGGGTTCCTTTTTCTCCGCATCCTCGCAAACACTTGTCGTTTGTTGATTTGTTGATGATTGCCATTCTGACAGGTGTAAGATGGTATCGCATTGTCGTTTTGATTTGCATCTCTCGGATGATTAATGACTTTGAACATGTTTTCATGGGTCTCTTGGCCTTCCTTCTGTCGTCTTTTGAAAAGGTTCTTTTTAGGTCTGTTGCCCATTTTTTTATTGGATCCTTCATCTTCCTTTTATTAAGTTGTATAAGTTGGCTGTAGATTTTGGAGATTAAATCTTTATCAGTGATAGCATTTGCAAATATGTTCTCCCATGCATTGATCTTTCTTGTTGTTTTGTTGATGGTTTCTTTTGCTGTGCAAAAGCTTTTTATTTTGATGTAGTCCCATTTGTTTATTTTTTCTTTAGCTTCCATTGCCTTTGGAGCAGTATCAGTGAAGAAGTTCTTTCGGCATATATCTGAGATTGTGCTGCCTGTGGATTCCTCTAGTATTTTTATGGTTTCCCTTCTAATGTTTAAGTCCTGTATCCATTTTGAATTTATTTTTGTATTTGGTGTAAGTTGGTGGTCCAGTTTCAATTTTTTGCATGTATCTGTCCAATTTTCCCAACACCATTTATTGAAGAGGCTATCTTGGCTCCATTGAATGTTCATGCCTCCTTTGTCAAATATTAATTGAGCATAGTAGTTTGGGTGGATATCTGGGTTCTCTATTCTATTCCATTGATCTATATGTCTGTTCTTGTGCCAGTACCAGGCTGTTTTGAGAACAGTTGCTTTGTAGTATAGCTTGAAATCTGGTATTGAGATCCCACCTACTTTATTCTTTTTTCTCAGAATTGCTGTAGCTATCCGTGGTCTTTTGTTTTTCCAGATGAATCTATGAAGAATTCTTTGTAGGTCTGTGAAATATGTCATTGGTATTTTAATGGGTAGTGCGTTGAATCCGTAGATTGCTTTGGATAGTATGGACATTTTAATGATGTTGATTCTCCCAATTCATGAGCATGGTATGCTCTTCCATCTGTTAACATCTTCCTCTATCTCTTTTTTCAGTGACCTGTAGTTTTCTGCATAAAGGTCTTTTACCTCTTTAGTTAGGTTTATTCCTAGGTATCTTAATTTTTTTGGTGCGATGGTAAAGGGGATTGCTTTTTTAGTTTCTCTTTCTATAATTTCACTGTTAGTGTATAGAAATGCAACAGACTTCTTAGCATTAATTTTGTATCGTGCTACATTGCCGAATTCATTAAGTCAATTAGTTTTGGAATGGAGTCCTTTGGGTTTTTTATGTACAATATCATGTCATCTGCAAATAAGGACAGCTTTACTTCTTCTTTTCCAATTTGGATGCCTTTTATTTCTTCTTGTTGTCTAATTGCAATGGCTAATACTTCCGGTACTATGTTGAACAGGAGAGGTGAGAGTGGGCATCCCTGTCTTGTTCCTGTTCTTAGGGGAAATGGTTTTAGTTTTTGCCCATTGAGTATGATGTTAGCTGTGGGTTTATCATATATGGCTTTTATGATGTTGAGGTATGATCCTTCTATTCCCACTTTGCTGAGAGTTTTTATCAATAAAGGCTGTTGGATTTTGTCAAATGCTTTTCCAGCGTCAATTGATATGACTATGTGATTTTTATCTCTCAATTTGTTTATGTGATGTATCACATTTATTGATTTGCGGATATTGAACCATCCCTGCATTCCTGGGATGAATTCTGCTTGGTCATGGTGTATGATCTTTCTGATGTACTGCTGGATCTGGTTTGCTAGAATTTTGTTGAGGATTTTGGCATCTATGTTCATGAGAGATATTGGCCTATAATTCTCTTTCATTGTGTTGTCTTTATCTGGTTTTGGTATTAGGGTGATGCTGGCTTCATAGAAGGTGTTGGGTAGTATTCTTTCTTCTTGAATGTTTTTGAATAGTCTGAGGAGGATAGGTTTTAATTCTTCCTTGAATGTTTGGTAAAACTCTCCTGTGTAGCCATCTGGACCCGGGCTTTTATTTGCTGGAAGCTTTTGGATTACTGCTTCAATTTCTTCCATAGTTATTGGACTATTGAGATGTTTGGCTTCCTCCTCATTGAGTTTTGGGAGGTTATATTTTTCTAGGAAAATGTCCATTTCTTGCAGGTTGTCCAATTTGTTGGAATAGAGTTGTTCATAGTATTTTTTAAAATCCTTTGTATTTCCACAGGGTCTGTTGTTATTTCTCCTCTTTCATTTCTGATTTTGTTTATTTGGGTCTTCTCTCTTTGCTTCTTGGTGAGCCTGGCTAGGGGTCCATCAATCTTGTTTATCCTTTCAAAGAACCAGCTCTTTGTTTTGTTGATCTTTTGAATTGTTTCTTTGGTCTCCAAATTGTTTATCTCCGCTCTGATCTTCACTATTTCCTTCCTTCTGAGTACACTGGGCTTTTCTTGTTGCTCTCATTCTAGCTCTTTGAGTTGTAGGTTTAGGTAATTTATTACCATTGTTTCCTGTTTTTTGCAGTAGGCTTGTAGGGCTATGAACTTCCCTCTCAAGACTGCTTTCACTGTGTCCCATAAATGTTGTATTGTTGTGTTGTCATTGTCATTTGTTGCCATGATGTTTTTTATTTCTTCCTTGATCTCTCTGGTTACCCAGTTGTTGTTTAATAGCATGCTGTTTAGTCTCCATGTGTTTGATTTCTTTCTATTGTTTTTATTATAGTTGATTTCCAGTTTTATGCCACTGTGGTCTGAGAAAATGCTTGATATGATTTCTATCTTCTTGAATTTGAAGAGACTTTTCTTATGACCCAACATATGATCTATCTTTGAAAATGACCCATGTGCACTGGAGAAGAATGTATATTCTGTGGCTTTGGGGTGAAATGTTCTGAAGATGTCAGTTAATTCCATCTGGTCTAGTGAGTCATTTAGGATTGATGTTTCTTTCCTGATTTTTTGTTTAGATGATTTGTCCAGTGGTGACAGTGGGGTATTAAAGTCTCCTACTATGATTGTATTGCTGTCAATCTCTCCCTTAATATCCTCCACGAGTTTTTTTATGTATTTAGGTGCTCCTATATTGGGTGCATATATGTTTACCAGAGTTATTTCTTCTTGTTGGATTGTTCCCTTTAGTATTATGAAGTGGCCTTCTTTATCTCTTGTTATGTCCTTCACTTTGAGATCTAATTTGTCAGATATAAGTATTGCAACCCCAGCTTTTTTTTCATTTCCATTTGCCTGAAATACCATGTTCCATCCCTTCACCCTCAATCTGTGTGCATCTCTTTTCCTAAGGTGGGTTTCTTGCAGACAGCAGATATATGGATCATGTTTTCTTCTCCAATCGGTTACCCTATGTCTTTTGATTGGAGCATTTAATCTGTTTACATTTAAAGTTATTATTGATAAGTACTTATCTGTTGCTATTTTTAGTCCTTACCCCGAGTTCCTTCTTTGCTTCCTCTTTCTTTTTATTACAGCAGACCTTGTAACATTTCTTGCATTGCTGGTTTGGTGGTAATATATTCCCTTAGTCCTTTTTTGTCTGTGAAGCTTTTGATTTCACCTTCAATTTTGATTGAGAGTCTTGCAGGGTACAGTATTCTTGGATTCAGACCCTTCCTTTGCATGACTTTGTATATTTCATTCCATTCCCTTCTGGCCTGACGAGTTTCTGTTGAGAAGTCAGTAGCTAGTCTTATGGGGGTTCCTTTGTAGGTAACTTTCTGTTTCTCTCTGGCTGCTTTTAAGATTCTTACTTTGTTGTCGGTGTTTGCCAATTTAATTATAATGTGCCTCGGTGTCAGTTTGTTGGGGTTCATTTTGCTTGGGACTCTGTGAGCTTCTTGGATTTGTGTTTTTTTTCTTTTCTATGTTGGGGAGATTTTCTGTCATTATTTCTTCAAACACGTTCTCTAATCCTTCTTCTGTTTCCACTCTTTCTGGAACCCCAATTATGTGGATGTTATTTTGTTTCATGTTATCCCAAAGTTCCCTTAGACTCTCCTCTTGCTTTTTAACTTTTTTTTCTAGAAGCTGCTGTACTTGGGTATTTTTTCCTACCGTGTCTTCTAGCTCACTGATGCGGTCCTCTGCTTCTTCTAGTCTACTTTTGATGCTTTCTATTGAGTTCTTTATAGCAGTGATGTCATTTTTCATTTCTTCTTGTTTATTCTGCACCTCCTCTAAGTTCTTCTGCATTTCTTCTTGCTGCTTCTTCACCTCCTCTAGGTTCTTCTTCATTTCCTCTTGGCTCTTACTTATATTGTCAAATTTGTCTTCCATTCTTTTCAACCACATTATGATAATTTCTCTGAACTCTTTCTCTGGTAGGCTTATTTGTGGTTCTATTTCGTTTACTTCCTTTTCTGGTGAAACCTGCCTTTCTGTCTTATGTGGCTGTTTCTTTTTCTGCCCATGGTCTTTCTTCTCTGGGTGTCTGGTTATGTAGTTCTCTCTCCTACGTTGATTGAAAGGCACAAACTACAACACGACCAGGTACAGCACACAAGGCACTGAGTAGAAATGTATTCAAGATGTTAATAATCACAAATAAGGTGACCACCAATGAAGGACAAATTAGGGGTAAATAGAGAAAGAAGAAGAGGAAAATGAGGAAAAAGGAAAAGAAAGGAGTGCCAAAATCAAATTGGGAGAGTAAGGAAAAAAAAGATAAATAAATGAACAATAAAATAAAATAAAATAAAATAAGAAAATAAAAAGGAGAAAAAGGAGAAGGAAAGAGGAAAAGAAAAAAGTCAGAGAGAAAAGAAAGTGTATAAGAGAGAAAAGAGGAACAAAATATAGATGTCAGGAGACAACTCCAATAGAACAGTCACTAATCCCAATAAAGGCCAGCAACCAGTACCTAGAGATTAAGGCAAATTGCAAATAGCAACTGGTATCGAGAGAGATGAGGGAAAAGAGAGGTAGAAAACAGAGCAAGCAAAAAGCAAAATAAAACAAGTAGAATAAACTAAAACAATCTCACAAAAAAATTTCAAGAAATTGATATAATCACTTTTCAGGCAAATAGCAACAAAAGGACATAGAGAAAAAACAACTTTTTGGCTAGTGAAGACAGGAGGAGAGAGGTTTGTGTGGACTTGTAGTAGGGGATTTGAAATTAGATATATAAATGGGGTGTAATTTTAACCAGGTAAAGAGAAAAATAGGGAGAATCTAAAGTTGGAAAAGGGAAAGAGAAACAAGACAACAAAATGGGAAAAGTTAGGAGGAAAGTGTTGGCATAAAGGTAGAGTTGAGTTGGAGTAAAATTATGCTAAAGGAAAAATGAAAATAGAATGTAGAACTCTAATCCCGAAATAAAATAAAGAGAAAACAAAATGACATTTTTTTCCCCAAAAACGGTAAAGTACTAGTGGTAATTAATAATACTAGTTTAAAACAAAAATATAATAATTATAAAGGTAAAATAAATTGAGGCAGAAAGAAAAAAATATTCTTTTAATTAAAATATGTGAAAATGAAAAATAAAAAATTAAAAATTAAAAAAAAGAAAAAAGAAAAAAGGAAAAATAAAAAAAGAAGAAAAATAGAATGGTCCTTCACTTCCACTATTATTTTGCTTGGCACTTCTGTTTCCCAGTAGGGGAGGTATTACAGTTCCCTGTGTTCCCCTCTTGGTGTTTTAATCTCTTTATTCTTTTGTGGTTATGCGAGAGTCAATTTGTGTGTCATCCACTGGGTGGCATTTTTTCGGAATTGATCTCTGAGACAAAGCACAAAACCTCTCTAGGCTGTGCTCAGATCCTGCTACTTTGTGGTTCCCAAAACCAGTTTGTGGGGGTTTTGTAGCCGGGACACTGTAATAACTCCCAGGCTGTCCCTCTGCCCCAGAAAAAAAAAAAAGTCGTTTTCCAGAGCTCCCCTCTGTCAACAGCTCAGAGGGTTTGCCTTCACACTCAGGGATCACGCCCTGACCACCTCTGCGGACCTCTCCAGAGGCAGCTTTCCCACAGCCCGGCTCCCACAGTGCGCGTCTCTGCCCTGCGGGGGTAGGACACCTCACCCTGACCCAGACGAAATCTGACCCTTCTGCTTGCCGTGTGGATCTCTGAATCCTCTGCCTGCGCGTCTGTGCCGCCTGGGAAGCTGAGCTCTGGGTCCTGGCTGCTCTGTGGGTGCCTCCATCAGCCGCAGCTTTCAGACCTCGGCAGACATCCACCTCCCCCTTAAGTCAGGCGCAATCTGACCTTTCCGTGTGCTCTGTGGATCTCTGATTCCGCCGCGTGTCTGCGCCGATTGGAGAGCAGAGTTCTGGGTCCCCGGGTCCCTGGCTGCTCGATGGGTCGTACTACAGTTTTTTAATCCAATCATCTGTTGATGGGCACTTAGGCTGTTTCCACATCTTAGCTATGGTGAATTGGGTAGCACACATTATTAAGCACTAGAGGCCCGCCCAGTGCACGAAATTCGTGCACTCAGGGTGTCCCTCAACCTGGCCTGCAACCGTTTAGCAGCCCAGGAGCCATCAATTGGATATCCTTAGTGCTGCTGTGGAGGTGAGAGAGGCTTCCGCCACCTCCACTGTGCTCCCACAGGCGGAGTGCACTGACCACCAGGGAGTAGCTCCTGTATTGAGCATGTGCCCCCTGGTGGTCAGTGCACATCATAGTGACCGGTCGTTCTGCTGTTTCGTCGATTTGACTATTAGCCTTTTATTATGTAGAATAAGGAATGAGAAAACACAGGCTAGCTTCACTGGGAGTCACAATTTCACGCCCTTCCCCCCCCAGGTGCTTTCTGTCCTGAGACCCTATCCCCAGAGGAGGGCACATAGGGGAGGAACACAAAAAGCAGGAGCAAGTCCCCAGTATGCATGCACATGTGCATGTGAGTGAAGGCCAGTGGAGACTCTGAGGGGCAGTGCGCTGTGGGAGAGGGATGAGATGGATAAGGGACACAGAACCCAGGAGATGTAGGAAACAGATTGGTGAGGAATAGGGTCCAGCACCAGTGAAGAAGCTTGGGAAGTTCATTGGTTAGCTTGGAAGGTGCTTGGTCCTTCCCAAGCCTAAAATATAGAATCCCAGCTGAACAAAGAGTGCTCTTCTCTACGATACACTGTGTGTTTTCTCTCCCCACGCAGGTGTGTATGAGTGTGTGTGTATGTATGTGTATATGCATGCGCATGTGTATGCATGTGAATGTGTATATGTGCACATGTATGTATACATACATGTGTGTAGGTGTGTGTATGGGGGCGTGTGCAGCTTTGTGGGCTCCTGGTGCTACCCAGGCCTGTGGGCACAGGCAAGGCATGAGAGGAAACACAGACTGAGCCAATGGCCATAGCGTTTGGCCTGAGGAGCACAAGGTTAAGCCAATGGTGATGAGACATTGGGAGCCCCGGGTGCTCCTTTTATTTTACATCTGATGCCACCCCACACTCCCCATTTGTGGGCCCAGAATGCCTTTCTGTGACTCCATGAAGAATCCCCTTTCAGGAGCAGGAGCTTGCTGCTCTTTGTGTGATGCTCCACATTTCTGTATTGATGAGTTTTGGCCTCCACTTTCTGACTGTTGTGACTAGCACTGTGGTGAACACTGGTGTCCATGTTTCCATGTAGACAAATGTCTCCATGTCTGATGGGCTTATACCAGGAGGGGAGTGAACACATTTAACTTTCTAAGGAGCTATCAGACTTGGTCATAGCATCCGCTCTGCCCCTGGTTGGGGACAGGACCTCACTCTCTGAGTCCCAGTCTTATCCTCTGTTGAATGGAAAGCTCCTTGGTTGTGGCACTGGTGAAATAAAATAAAGGAGAAGTCCTTCAGCAATGTCCCTTCCAAGGCTAAGCACTAATAAATACTCTTATTATTATTTACTTACTTGCTTACTTATTTAAGAAAGGAACACAGCCCCAAATATCCACAACCTCACCCGGAAGAGGAACGATACAAATAGGCTTAGGAAATGAATGGTACATGAACAGTGGTGGTTCCTGGAGTTAAGTGGGGGTGGACTCAAGGTGAAGGCTGTGAGCATTTCTGCACTCTGCACTCCTCCCCCAGGGGACTCCTCCCAAGCCATAGGCTCTGAGCCAGACAGGCTGTGTAGGGCTCTTTCTCCCGAGGCTCTTCCCACCTGGGCCCTCACTTTGAGGCAGGCAGTCAAAGACTGGGCAGGTCTTCCCTTCAAGGCTGGTGGCAGGGGGAGGAAGAGTCAAGGAAGAGGCTGTGAGAAATGCCGGCCACTGTCTGCTGCCTTTGCAATGGTCACAGTAGGCCCTGTTACAGGTTGTAAGCCCTACTGTGTACCAGGTGGTTGTCCAATTGATTATGTCACAATTGTGTGTGTCATTTTGGTCAGGGATGTAATCCTATATAATAAAAGGCTAATATGTAAATCAACCAAGTGGTGGAACGACTAGTTGCTATGATGTACATTGACTTCCAGGGGGCAGATGCTCAATGCAGGAGCTGCTCCCTGGTGGTCAGTGTGTTTTCACAGGGGGAGTGCCATTTAGCGATGCACTGAGCCTCTAGTAAATAAATAACAATGTGTCTTAATATGTGTTAAGTGCTCTACTAACTTTCTTACATGAACTATCTCATTTAATCTACATCATGGACCCATGGGTTGTTTCCATTTATTTCCTACTAGAACATCAGTGCACGAATCTGTGCACGAGTTGGGGCCCTCAGGATAGTCTGTGAAGATGGGGCTCCAGCTTGTGCTCCCTCTCGCAGCCCCAGCTCTCACCCCCAGCCTCACAGTCCCACCTGGCACCCCGTCTTGGCCTGCCACCGCCCCCGCATCTGCTCCACCATCCTTCCTGTGGGACAATCAATCAGGTCCTGGCCCCCTGCCTGGCTCCCTCAGTGCCTGGGAGTTGGGTGGCAGCATTGGGCTCCCCCTCACCCCCCCGCCATTGCCACTGGTTGCTGTTTATGTGCAGTTGGCGGGGTGATTGGGCCCCCTCTCACAGCTGCCTTGACCTGGTGTTGCCTGCTCAGCAGCTCCTCCATCTCACCATGGTCTCGCTCTCATCAGGGCTGGCAGCACCTCCACTGCCAATGCCGCAGCACCGATGCCTGCTGTGGTCAGCACGTGGTCAAACAACTGCATGAGGGGGCAATTTGCATATTATGTTTTTATTATATAGGATATTATATAGAACTAGAGGCCTGGTGCATGAAATTCATGTGTGGGATGTATGTCTCTCAGCTCAGCCTGCACCCTCTCTAATCTGGGATCCCTCTCACAATCCAGGAATGCTGGATCCCAAATGCTCGCCTTTCTGCCTTCCTGATTGCCCCTAACTGCTTCTGCCTGCCAGCCTGATCACCCCCTAATCACTCCCCTGACAGCCTGATTGATGCTTAACTGCTCCCCTGCCAGCCTGTTTACCCCTAACTGCCCTCCTCTGCAAGCCTGGTCAACCCCAACCTCCTTCCCGTGCAGGCCTGGTCACCCCTAGCTTCCCTCCCCTGTAGGTCTGGGTCTCCCTCCAACTGCCCTTCTCTGCAGGCCTGGTTGCCTCCAATTTCCCTCCTCTGCCAGCCTGGTCCCCCCTAACTGCCCTCCCCTGCAGGCTTGATTGCCCCCAACTGCCCTCCCTTGAAAGCCTGGTCTCTCCCAACTGCTCTCCTCTTCTGGTCTGATCATCCACAACTGCCCTCCCTTGCAGACCTGGTCCCTCCCAACTGTCCTCCCCTGCTGGCCTTCTTGTGGTGGCCATCTTGTGTCTAATTGGGGGCAGCCATCTTGTGTGTTGGAGTGACGGTAAATTTGCATATTATTATTTTATTAGATAGGATAGAGGCTGGGTGTACAAGTGGGGGCCAGCTGGTTTGCCCTGAAGAATGTTCTGGATCAGGGTGGGGGTTTCCTTGGGGTGTGGAGCAGCCTGGGTGAAGGGCCTGTGGTGATTTGCAGGCAGGCCACGCCCCAGCGACCTAAGCAGAGGACCTGGTATCTGGAATTTATTTATCTTCTCTAATTGAAACTTTGTAACCTTAAGCAGAGCCACGCCTCCTGCTTGCTCTGTGGTGGCAGCTGTTTTTGCTGGAATTTATTTATCTATATAACTGAAACTTTGTAGCCTTGAGTAGAGACCAAGGCTGCAGAAACTTGGCTTCCTCCATTGCTAAAAGCCTCCTGCTCTCTCCAGCTCTGTGGCTGCTGCCTTTTTTGTTGGGATTTATTCATCTTCTATAATTGAAACTTTGTAGCTTTGAGTGGAGGCCTCGGCCTGCCAGGGCAGTGGGATGGGAAGTTTGACTTCCTCCATTGCTGGCGAAACCCAAGCCTCCTGCTCTCTCCATGGCCACAGCCATCTTGGCTAGGTTAATTTGCATAATTGCTCCTGATTAGCTGGTGGGCGTGGTTTGTGGGTGTAATGGAGGTATGGTCAATGTGCACATTATTCTTTTATTAGGTAGGATTTTACAGACAAGGACATGGAGGCTCAAAGAATTCAAAAGACTTTCCCAAGGGCTATCAGTAAGAAGTGAGTTGGAATATGAACATGGGTCAGCTTGATTGCAAGTACTTGACCAGCATGGAAGGTGGGAATGGGGATTGCTAGGGTGTATGTGGGAAGAGGTCCTCCTCTGCCTTCTCTGGTTCCTTCCTTGCCTTCTCCTGTTCCCTGTGCTCCCACCCTCCTGGCTGCCTCTGAGTTCTGAGAACTCATCAACCCCCTCCTTTCCTATGAGCCTCTGGGTTTGCTGGTCCCGAGCGGGGCCTGGTACCTGCCATGCTCAAGCCACTCTGGGCCTCCCAGCTCATCCCAGAGGCTGCTCTTTCCTCTCAATAAGTGTCCCACTTCCACTCCCTGCCTTTGCAACCACCAATATGACCTCTGATCTCATTTTACAAATTCCACATGGAGTGAGAACTCAGGGTGCCTGTTATTCTCTTTCTGCCTTATCTCACTCTACATAATGTCTTCAAGGTCCATCCATGTTGTAGCAGGTGCCAATATGCTTCTTCTTAGGACTGCTGAGTGCTCTCCACTGTCTGGATACATCCATCTCCTTACACATTCACCCTCCACAGGCTCCGGGGCTGCCTCCATGTCTTGACTATGGTGAAGAGTGCTGGAATGAACACAGAGGTACATCCATCTTCTTTAATCTGTGTCAATCCTGTCCTTTGTATGTATTCCCAGAAGAGGAATTGCTGGATCACATGATAGTTCTATTCTTATTTTTTGAAGAACCTCATACTATTTCCATTGTGGCCGCACCAATTAACAACCCTCTTGACAGTCCCCAAGACCCCTCTCTCCACACCAGCACTTGTGACCTCATGTGTGTTTTGTTTTGTAACAGCCACTCTGTCGGGGGTGGGTTATCTCACTTGGTTTGGATTTGCATCTCCCTGGTGGTGAGGGGTGGTGAAGCCACGCATGCACCTGTCCACCATTAGTGCTGCCTCTTTGGAAAAGTGTCTGCTCAGTTCTTCTGCCTGCAACTGTTTATTTTTCCTTTGGTGTATGTATCTTTCCAGTGTTATCTTTATAACACAGGTATACATATGTTATTTATGTATCCCTTTAAATATTTTTAAAATAGAAATTTATTCTTTTAAAATAGTTAATTATATATGTTAAATCCAAAGCATAAATTGAGAAAATAATGATTATTGGTGATAATTACCAAATTACCAAAAATAATTTTGTCAATCACATTCTGTTTTATACATTGTAATTTTTTTCATTTAACAAAATCTCTTGGGATTGTTACATTGACCTGACCCCTTATTCCATGTAAATGGTTGTCTAGTAGGGCATTTCACTGCGTGGCTGTGCTATGATCAGTTTAAACAGTCTCCTGGGGCATTGCTGCCTCAGACAATGCTGTAAGTGGATATCCCTATGCTTAAGTATTCTCACGTCTGTGCAGTCATGTCAGTTGGTTAAATTCCCAGCGGTGGGATTGATGGCTCGAAGATGAAAGCTGTTTGAATTTTCATTGATCTGCCTGCCTGGGGTGGCACCAGATTGCCTTCTACACAACCTGCTCACCCATGGCCTTGTTTGTGTATGACCAAACTTTTGCATGCATGACTCTTACGTTTTATTATTAGGAGTGAAGGGATCATGTTTTCATGTATTCAAGAACCATCTGTATTTTCTTCGATGTCAGCTGGCTATCATTTTCTCTGCCCTTTTCCTACAGGATTAGATTATTGGTCTCTTTCATTATGCATTTGGAGACACACTTTATAAACAAGGGGTAACTGTCTATAGTTATCAATATCTTTATCTTTGCCAATCTGACAGGTGAGAATATTATCAGTTGTGGCGGTCCCTGTCTTTGGATGATGATAGCACATTGTGTCTGAAACCACGTGTATTTTCTCTGCAAACTCTGCTCATGCTCCATCCAGCAGAGGTTCTTAGCTGAGCTGTGGGAAGGTCCCAGGGATGTGTTTGAAGGATGTGAGTGCAGCCTCACTCTGGGCCTCCAGTGCAGAGGCCAGGGCACTTCTAAGGTGATCCAGCTGATGCTGATGTGCTCCCGCCACTAAGTCAGGGGTCGTTCTGCCGCCTGGCTGTGGAGTCACTATGCAGCAGTGAGGAGGAGGCTTGCAGGCAATCAATGCCCTCTTCCCTTAGGACCCTGGGGCTTGCAGAGTCAGCAGCTCAGCTTAAGGCAGCTTAGCTCTTGTTGCCATGGAATCTGGTCAACAAATAGGCACTGGGTTTGGAATCATTTCCCCTGTATCCCTGCTCTGGCTTCACAGGAAAAGGGGTAGACAGACACTGGGTCTTCAGAGCAGCACAAAGATCTTTAAAAAATATATATTTTCATTGATTTCAGAAAGGGAGGTAGAGGGAGAGAGAGAAACATCAATGATGAGAGAGAATCATTGATCAGCTGCAACCTGGGCATGTGCCCTGACCAATAATTGAACCATGACTTCCTGGTTCATAGATCAATGCCCAGCCACTGAGCCACACCAGCCAGGTGAGGCATGAAGATCTTGGAGGATGGGCCTGGGAGAGGCAAGCCCACAGGTCAAAGGGACCATGGCAGAGACCACAGGAAGGGAAGTCACTTACTTTCCCTTTCTCTTTCGCCTTGGGGCAATTCAGTGCTTCCAGGACTTCATTTTAGAAGAGGCAGTCAGGAAAAGGAAAATTTAGGAAACAAAATTCCAGTATTGCTGTTTTGTCTTAAGAGCAAAGCTTGAAACAAAGTGTCTGTAAAGAAAAGTTCAAGAAAATCAAGTTAGGGAGGATAAGATTAGAAAAAGAAATTTAGAATGCAGGATTTGACTTATTCTGTATATCTTTGTGCTATTTGATTTAAAATTGCTTTATTTTTATTTTTTAAAATAATTTTTTATTTTTTCAATTAAAGTTGAGGTAAAATATTATATTAGTTTCAGTTGTACAACTCAGTGATTACACACTTCTATAACTTACAATGTGATCCACCTGGCACCATACAGAGTTAAATAATATTACTGACTACACTAGAGGCCTGGTGCCATGCATTGGTGGGGTCCCTCAGCCTGACCTGCACCCTCTTGCAATCTGGGACCCCTCAGAGGATGTCGGACTGCTGGTTTTGACCTAATCCCTGCAGGCTTGGAGTCTCTCTGCTCCTGCTCATCCTGTGCCTGCCACCACTGTTCAGTAGCGCTGCTGCGAAGGTGGGAGAGGCTCATGGCTACAGCTGCACTTGCCAGCTGTGAGCCCCATGTCTGGCGCCTGTCAGCTGAGTGGCACTCCTGCTGTAGGAGTGCACTGACACCAGGGGTGGGGCAGTTGAGCATCTGTCCCCTGGTGGTCAGTGCACATCATAGCGACCAGTCAAAATGTCAACTGGTATGGTCGGTGGTCACTTAGGGTTTTATTATATAGACTAGAGGCCCAATGCACAACATTCGTTCAACGGTAGGCCTTGCTTCTCTCTGCTGCTGGCACCAGCTTCCCTTCAGCACCCAGGATCCTGCCTTCCCTCGCAGCCCTGGCTTCGTCTGGAAGGTCATTCTTTTATTATTTATTATACTTTTATTATTATAGATTCCCTGTACTGTACCATTTTGTACTTCTTAATCCCTTCACCTTTTTCACTCATCTCCTAACTATCCTCCCGTCTGACAACTGTCAAAATTTTCTCTGTGTCTATGAGTCTGTTTCTATTCTGCTTGTTCATAGATTTTGTTTTTTTAGATTCCACATAGAAGTGAAGTCATCTGACATTTGTTATTTTCTGTCTGACTTACTTTACTCAGCACAATACACTCTAGATCCATCCATGAGATTACATGGCAAGATTTCATTCCCTTTCATGGCTGAGTCATATTCCATTGTATACTTCTTTACCCATTCATCTATTTAAAAAAAAATTTTTTTTGTTGATTTCAGAGAGGAAAGGAGAAGGAGAGAGAGACAGAAACATCAATGATGAGAGAGAATCATTGATCAGCTGCCCCCTGCACATCTCCTATTGGGGATCGAGCCTGCAACCAGGCATGTGCCCTGACCAGGAATCAAGACCATGACCTCCTGGTTCATAGGTCGATGCTCAACCATGGAGCCACACCAGCTGGGCTCTTCATCTGTCGATGAACCCTTAGGTTGCCTTCATATATTGGCTATTACAAGAAATGTTGCAATGAACATATGGACACATTATTTCTTTTCACTTTAGGGTTTTGTTTTTCCCAGAAAAATACATAGAAATGGAATTGCTTTGTTTCTTAGCATAGCCTTTTTTAAGTTAAATTAATTGGGGTGACATTGGTCAACATGAACATTTAAGTTTTGGGTCTTGATTCTATGGTACAAGATATGTATATTGCACCATGTGGCTATCACCCTAAGTCAAACCTTCTCCTGTCACCATATATTAGGATGCCTTTTCACTCTCCCTATGACAACTACTATACTGCTGTTTGTGTTCATGCATTTCAGTTTTACATTTCATAGAGTAAAATCATATGATTTTTAACTTTTTCTGACACATTTTACTTAACATAATATTCTCAAAGTCCACCAAGTTGTTGCAAATAGCACTATTTCATCCTTTGTGTATGGACCACATCTTCTTTATCCAGTCACCTATTGCAGGACACTTTGGTTGTTTCCATGCCTTGGCCACTGTGAATAATGCTGCAGTGGACATAGGGGTGCATATATCTTTGGAAATACATGATTTTGAGGTTTGCAGGCATATACCCAGGCGAGGGATTGCTGGGTCATATGGTAGCTCTGTTCTTAATTTTTTGAGGAATCTTCAGACTGCTTTCCACAATGGTTGTATCAGTCTACATTCCCACAGAGAATGAGGGCTCCCTTTTTCTACAATGTCTCCAATACTTGTTATTGCTTTTCTTGTTGATAATGGCCACACTAACAGGTGTAAGTTCTGATTTACATTTCCCTAATTGCCAGTGAGGTATAACATCTTTTCATATATCTATTGGCTGTTTGCATGTCTTCTTGTGAGAGGTGTATTTTCAGGTCCTCTACCCACTTTGTGATTAGGTTGTTTGTTTGGTGTTGAGTTTTACAAATTCTTTATATATTTTGGAAATTAAACTTTTATCAGAGCTACCATTTGCCAATATCATCTTCCATCTGGTTGGCTGCCTCTTAGTTTTGTTGTTCGTTTCTTTTGCTGTGCAGAAGCTTTTCAGTTTGATATAGTCCCATTCATTTATTTTTACCTTTACTTCCCTTGCCTTTGGGGTCAAGTTCATAAAATATTCTGTATGACCAAGGTCCATAAGTTTGGTATCTATATTTTCTTCTATGTGACTTATTGTTTTAGGTCTTATATTTAGATCTGACTCATTTTGAATTAATTTTTGTACATTTTGTTCATTTGTTTGCATATGGCTTTCCAGTTTCTTAAGCACCATTTATTAAAGAGACTATCTTTACTCCATTGTGTGTTTCTGGCCCCTTTGTTGAAAATTATCTGCCCATATACATGTGGTATTACAGCTTAGCTCTCTATTCCATTCCATTGATCTGTGTGTCTGTTTCTCAGCACATTGATCTGTGTGTCTGTTTTGATTATGTAGCTCTGTAGTATAATTTGAAGTCAGGTAGCTGATACCTCCAGCTTTGTTCTTTTATTTTCAGGATTGCTTGGCTATTCGGAGTCTTTTGTAGTTCCATACAAATCTGATGGTTTCTTTGTTCTATTTGTTTAAAAAATGATATTGGGATTTTGATAGGGATTGCATTAAATTGATGTATTACTTTGGATATTATGGCCATTGTATCTATGTTGATGCTTCCAATCTATGATCATGGGCTATTTTTCCATTTTGTTGTGTCTTTTTCAATCTCTTTCAATGTTTTGTAATTTTCAGTATATAGGTCTTTCACGTTCTTTAAGTTTATTCCTAGGTATTTTATTCTGTTGGTTGCAATTGCAAAAGAAATTGTTTTTTCATTTCTTTTTTGAAGTTTTATTGTTAGTATATAGGAAGGCAATGGATTTCTGTACATGGATTTTGTATCCTGCAACTTAACTGTTTATTTTTTCTAATAGTTTTTTGTGTGGAGTCTTAGGTTTTCTATATACAGGATCATGTCATCTGCAAAAAGTGACAGTTTGACTTCTTCCTTCCCTATTTGGATCCTTTATTTCCTTCTCTTGCCTCATTGCTCTGGCTAGGCCTTCCAGCACTATGCTGAATAAGAGAGGTGAGAGTGGGCATCCTTGTCTGGTTCCTGATCTTAGAGGAAAAACTTACAGTTTTTCACCATTGAGTATGATATTGGCTGAGGGTTTGTCATAGATTACTTTTATTATGTTGAGGTACTTTCCTTCTATTCCTATTTTATTGAGTGTTTTAATCATAAATGGATCTTGTATCTTATCAAATGTTTTTCTGCATCTATTGACAAGACCATGTGATTTTTATCCTTCCTTTTGTTGATGTGGAGTATTACGTTGATTGATTTACAATGTTGAACTATCCTTGTGCCCCTGGAATGAACCTCACTTGATCATGATGTATTATTTTTTGGATGCACTGTTATAGTCAATTTGCTAGTATTTTATGTAGGATTTTTGCATCTGTATTCATGAGATAGTGGTCTCCAGTTTTCTTTTTGTTGTCATCTTTGCCAGTTTTTGGTATCAGTGTTATATTGGCCTTATAGAATGTGTTAAGATGTAGTGTCTCTTTTTTAATTTTTTGAAAAACTTTGAGGAGGATAGGTTTTAGATCTTCTTTGAATGTTTGTTAGAATTCACTGATGAAGCCATTTGGTCATGGACTTTTATTTTTGGGGAGTTTTTTGGTGATTGTTTCATTTTCCTCGCTGCTGATAGGTCTACTTAGATTTTTCAATTCTTCATGATTTAGACTAGGCAGGTTATATCATTCTAGGAACTTATCCATTTCTCTAGGTTATTGAATTTGGTGGCATACAGTCTTTCATAATATTCCAGTATGGTCCTTTGTATATCTGTGATGTCTGTAGTGACTTCTCCTCACTTATTTCTGATTTTGTTTATATGGGGCATTTCCCTTTTTTCCTTAATTAGTCTAGACAGGGGTTTGCCAATTTAATTAATCTTCTCAAAGAGCCAGCTCTTTGTTTTATTAACTTTTGACATAGTCTTTTTGTTCTCTATTTCATTCAATTCTGCTCTAATTTTTATTATTTTCCTTCCTTCTATGAACTTTGGGTTGCCTTTGTTCTTCTTTTTCTAGTTCTATAAGATGGGATGTTAGGTTGTTTACTTGGGAGTGCTCTTTTTTCTTGAGATAGGCCTGTAATGACACAAACTTCCCTCTTATTACTGCTTTCTCTGCATCCTAGAGGTTTTCAGATATTGTATTGTCATTCTCATTGTCTCTCTATGTCTCTTGATCTCACCTTGTATTTCTTCTTTGGCCCAGTCATTTTTTATGAATATGTTGTTTAATCTCCATGTATTTGTGGGTTTCTTTCCTTCCTTTTTGTAGTTGATTTCTAATTTCAAGGCATCATGGTCAGAGAATATACTTGGCATAATTTAAATCTTCTTGATTTTGTTCCATGTGCCCTGGAGAAGAATGTATGATATGATGTTCTGGGATGATAGATTCTGTAAATGTCAATTATGTCTGTTTGGTATAGTGTTTCACTTATGACCGATATTTCTCTATTGATCTTCCATTTGGTTGTTCAGCCTAGACCTGTCAGTGGAGTATTAAGGTCTCAACTATGATTGTGTTTTGATATGTTAAGGAAGCATCCATCTTATATAAAAACTGCTGTTTGAAATATTAACCATGCTTTTTGGCTTCTGTAAATGCTTGCTTGCTTAAATAATAAGAAAAATAGTCTGAAACCGGTTTGGCTCAGTGGATAGAGCATCGGCCTTCGGACTGAAAGTTCCCAGGTTCGATTCTGGTTAAGGGCATCTACCTTGGTTGCGGGGCACACCTCCAGTAGGGGGCATGCAGAAGGCAGCTGATCGATGTCTCTCACTCATCCTCTCTGTAAAAACAATCAATAAAATATATTTTTTTAAAAAAGAGGAAAATAGGACTACTCCCACTTTGGAGAGGCCATTAAACCTTCCCCAGATGAAATGATCAGTTCTGGCACCAGGCCAGGCCTTTGGTTGAGGTCTCAAGGCCCCAATACATACAGAAACACCCCATATTAGGGAGACAAAGAAAGTAAAAATACATAAATAGGGAAAGTTCCTCCATGTGAGGGCCCAGAATTTGAGAGACATTTTCCTCTGGACCTGCACATAATAAATGTAACTTCATCTCTCTAAGTATTGCTTGGTTCTCCATCGGTTTTCTGTAACATTAATGGTTCCCTGAGCTGGAGAACAACTGTGCTTGTCCTTTTGGCCTCTGGTGAATGGGCCAGGTTTGGGGCCCGGAAGAGCCGGATAGGCCTCCAGGAGGTGTCACTTTGCTGAATTAGCAGAATTGTCTCTGGGCACTCCTGGACCTCAGCCCAGGACCCAGCGGGCATCTGGAGAGAGTAGACGGACACTTTTGGACCTGTTGACAGAATCAGTAAGGTAGAGGCCTCAGTCGGTCAGGCCCACTCCAAGTGAGTGGAAGGAGAGCTTGAGTACCTCCATGGAAGCAATAAGGCTTCCTCAGGGATCAGGTGGACTGTTTAAACTCTGAGTAAATATCTGGTAAAAGTAAAAAACTCAGATTGTCTGGTGTATAAATGTAAGTGTGATAATCTGTGTGAAGTGAAATTTACTTTGTTTTATTCTGCATTTCTCTTAATTCATCTGGCTAAAATGTTTGATTTATTAAAGGCTGAACCTGTGATAATCTGCAAACGTCTTAAGCAGTGCTGCTGATGTTTGCTCAAAGATATTTGCTCTCTATCACAGTGGGAGGGAATCAGCCCATTTAGCTGATTCTTTCTACCATTGCTCTTTCCTGAGTTGTGAATTTGCTGCATTAAATTGAAATTTTGAAGTTCTGGGGTAGATTTGAAGGTGTGAATTTGTAGAAGGGTTTCGCCCAGAGAAAACAAAGGCTGGTAAAGTTCCAAGATTGCTTGGTTCTGAGATTGCTTGTAAGAAAAGCAAGAGAGAAGTCTTTTCAAGTTAACTGTTTGTAACAAAGTAGTAAATTTCAAGGAACAAAGAATTTGTTATTTATGGCTTAAAATTTTTTTAAAAATTTTTGTATTTTTATTCTTTTTATTTTATTTTTAAATAAATCTTTATTATTCAGATTATAATTGTTTCTCTTTCCCCCCGCATATCTCCCCTCCACCTGGCTCCCATCCCACCCTCTGCCCTTACCTCCCCACTATTGTCCTCATCCATAGGTGTCTGATTTTTGTCCAGTCTCTCCTTGAACCCTCCTCATCTTTTTCCCCCTGAGTCACTCCCTTTCTATGTCCCTGATTCTATTATATTCATCAGTTTATTCTGTTCATCATATTTTCAATTCATTTGATTTTTAGATTTACTTGTTGATAGATATGTATTTGTTGTTCATAATTTTTATCTTTACCTTTTTCTTCTTATTCCTCTTCTTAAAAAATACCTTTCAGCATTTCATATAATACTGGTTTGGTGTTGATGAACTTCTTTAGATTTTTCTGATCTGTGAAGCTCTTTATCTGCCCTTCAATTCTGAATGATAGCTTTGCTGGGTAATCTTGGTTGTAGATTCTTGCTATTCATCACTTTGAATATTTCTTGCCATTCCTGTCTGGCCTGCATAGTCTGTTGAGAAATCAGCTGACATTTATATGGGTACTCCCTTGTAAGTAACTAGTTGTTTTTCTCTTGCTGCTTTTAATATTCTCTCTTTGTTTTTTGCTCTTGGCATTTTAATTATGATGTGTGTTGGTGTGGTTCTCTTTGGATTCCTTTTGTTTGGGGTTCTGTGTGCTTCCTGGAGTTGTAAGTCTATTTCTTTCACCAGATATGGGACGTTTTCAGTCATTATTTCTTCAAATTGGTTTTTAGTATCTTGATCTCTCTCTTCTTCTGGCACTCTCATAATTTTGATGTTGGTATGCTTGAAGTTGTCCCAGAGGCTCCTTACACTATCTTCACATATTTTTATTTTTTGCTTTTCCAGTGAAGTGTTTTCTGATTCTTTATATTTCAAATCTTTGACTTGATTGTTGCAATCCTCTAGTCTGCTGTTAGGTTTCTGTATAATATTTTTTATTTCAGTTAGTGTATGTTTAATTTCTGGTTGGTCTTTTTTCACCTCCTCTTGGGTCTTCAAAATTTATCTATTTTTCTAAGAAATTCTTAAAAAACCTTATAACTGTGGTTTTGAACTCTATAACCAGTCATTTGTTTTCCTCCATTTCTTTCATTTGTGATCTGTACTTTTGTCTCCACATATATCGATGCTTCCCTAAGTTGGTAGAGTAGCTTTGTGTGGTAGATATCCTATGTGGCTCAATAACTCTGCCTCCCCAGTTACCTGAGATGGATACTCTTGGTGGACTCCTTTGTGAACTGTGTGTACAGTCTTGTAGTTAATTCTTGATTGTTGTTGGTATCACTGGAGGAAATTGACCTACAAGCCAATTGGTTGTGAGGATCAGCTGTGTCTGCTCATGCACACTTGCCTCCAGACCTCTGCCTTTTGAGTGTGTTTCTGAGCTTCTGGACCTCTGCTTTTCCAGTTCTCCTGAGTTTCCGTGCACCCTAGGGGCCCATATGAGTCTGGGTCCCCAGGGTCTTGCCCTAAACTGGGGTCCAGTGCAGTTGAATCTGGATTTCAGTGCTGTTGTGAGATTCTGTTTTCCTGTGGCTAGAGTAAGCCAGTGACACAATCAGCAGTCAGTGCTCTGTGTGCTCACTTTCATACACACTTTCACACCCACTTTTGCGTGCCCCCCAGACCTCTGTCTTTCGAGGCTTCCCTAAGTTTCTGTGCGCTCCTTCCTTTTCAGAACAGTCCAGACTCCCCCATGGGGTTCGGTGCAGATGGGATTTTCCATCTCACTTTTGCTAGAGGAAGCCAGCCAGACCCACCACAACCCATCCTCTCCACAAACGAGTGTGTCTCTGTACCTCAGCTTTTTATAGTTCCTCTGAGTCTTCGTGAGCCCCTCTCTTTACTTCTAGTTGTAGAATTTTCACTCAGCCAACTTTCCTGTGGTTCTGGATGGTCTCCCTTCTGTCTTTTAGTTGTAATTTTGAAATTATTATTTTTAAAAAACAGTTGTTGGGAAGGAGCAGGATGATGTCAAAGTATCATCCTAGGAAGTAATTACAAATTTCAAAGTGAAAACTGCACCTCAGACCTTGGAGAAATAAAGTGTCTATCACTGTAATTAAGTCATAACACTATACTAATAAAAAAGAAACATTCAAATTAAACATTACTCTGCTACGCCTACCAGCCAATCAGGAGGGAATATGCAAATTAGAAGGCAAAATATGGCAGCCACCCAGCTGCTCCAAGTGTGGAGTAGCCAGTCAGGATGCCTCCTATGAGCAGGAGGGTGAAGGGAAGGGGACAAAGAGATCTACAGGAGCGGCACTCTGGGCACAGCGAACACGAAGATGGCAGACACTGGCCAGACTGCAGCAAAGACAAAGGCAGACTCTGGTCAGAGTCAGCAACAAAGGTGGCAGACTCCATCCAGAACAAAGACCTGGGTCCCAGGTGCCAGAGGAAAACCAGTGCTGGAAGCCAAGGGAAGGAAGGCTTATTGCGCGAATCTCTTTGGCAATGGGCCTCTTAATTTTTATTATAATGGCGAGACCATCTGAATTATGTACCTTCTCATGCAATGAAATATGAAATCCTCAATCTCATGTATGAAGTACTTTTCTACGGGGCTGAACACCTGAAGCAACAGTGACAGTCACTTTTTGGCAAACCTCCAATCCAAACATTCACATCTGTTCTCAAAACATCAGGAATGCTGAGGGCATCCAGGGCAGAGCACAACAATCAATGGGACACAAGTTAATGAGCTCTCCATCATTTCTTCTGTGTTGGAGTGTTCAAACCAGGTTACTTTCTATTCCTCATTTTAACTAATTTCTCCATCATCTTTTTATTCCTCTTAACACAGTCAGGGCATAACATGTTATCTTCTAGGTCTGTGGGTGGTAAAAGTAAGAGAGAAATCATCTTCATGGGAGTGTCAGGAACCCAGGTCTGACCTGCATGGAACTGCAGGCGAACCCAACCCTTTTTGTCTGCCAGGAGATGTCTGCCATGGACCACACACCACCTGATACCAGATGATTGCAGCAGAAAATTCTCAACAGAAATAGGAATGTTATATGAATTTGCAGCCTTAGATAGTGAGCCTCTTGCAGCAATTCTTGACCAAGCTGCCAGCATGGCCTCACGAGCTGAAGTTATCACTTCTTCAACTGTATTGGTCACTTCAACTGTACTAGCCACTTCAACTGTACTGGCCACTTCAATTGTACTGGTCATTTCAACTGTATGAATTTCTTCCTCTCTTTTACTGATCTAATAACTTTTCTTACTCCTTGCTTTCTTGGTCAATGTGGCCTCTTCTGGTGTTTCAGCAACAGTCTTACCATCGGTACTCAAATTCAATTGTTGGCACTAGTTCTGCAAATGTCATGACACATTTTATTATAGGTTGGCAAAGTGGTCGGCAAGGGAAGGATTGGTTTTGGGCAATCTAAGAATTGTTCATTCATTTGAGGAAGATTAACTTTATCATTTGTTCTAGGTGCTGTCAGTTTGCTGTCTGAGGTTGAAGAAATACTTGGTTCCATTTGATGTTCATTATGTTCCTCGCTTATTGGAACCAAGGTGAGTATCACATTTTCTTCTTCTAATTCATCCTGAAAGAAATCCCATGTTAATCTTTCCCAAGTTTATGGCTCTTAACCTGGAATGCTGAGGGCATCCAGGGCAGAGCACAACAATCAATGGGTCACAAGTTAATGAGCTCTCCATCATTTCTTCTGTGTTGTACAGCAGCTCTCCTTCTTTACAGTCTTTATCTTGTTGACCTACAACATGCATTTCTTTTTGCTTCTTGACTTTGTCATTTCCAGGAACACTCAGAGGAAGGCAATGCCAGCAGTTTTGAAGAAACATGCAGTTGACTCCATTTAACTATCTATTTATGGCTTTTCTTATCTGTTTTTGGTGGTGGGAGACTTCCAGGGGCAGGGCTCATAGCTCCACAGGGCAGAGAGATTTACAAGCCCTGTCCCTGCTTGTGACATCATAGTCCAATGTGAGCCACCTGAGGTGGCACTAAGGCTGAAGTCATTAACTGTCTATGGATCCTGTTATCCTTGGTTGTGTGTCTTGTGCGGTCTGTTGTCTTCATGGTTGTGTATTTTGTTTGACTTGCTGTTTTAAGTTATTTATTAGGATCCTCATAGAGAACATAACCTAGTCTTTCCCTTCCTCTCTCATCCTGATTCTGATAGTATCTGTAACTGGATTAAAGATCTTTTCTTTCAGAAAGCCATCCAGACTTTCAGTTCAGAAGAAATCTTTTTACACATCCTTGTCCTTATCTGCTATCTTTCCAGGGTAAGAGCCATATTTGGGGAAATGTCAGACCTCAGCCTTTGAAAGGGAGGACTGCTACAATGATAGCTGTATTTTTCTCTGAAATTCCCACTGTTTCTATTTCTCCCCTCTGTAGGAATTGTCTTCTTCTGACTCACAATAGGAAAGGGAGACAAACAACTGGACTGAGTGGGGGAGGGTGGTTGGAGAAATCAAGAATGGTAAAGGAAGAGGATTTAAGGGAATTAGAGTAAAAATCTATGAGGGAAAACAATTGTTACAGAAAGAAAAAAATATCCTTAAATGTAAAAAGCCTAAATACACAGGATCTCAGACCATTTGCCTTATTTCAGGCAGAGTAAATAATTAATACAGAAAGGGCTGGGTGTTGGCAGTTAATTATGAAGCAGGGAGAGATAGGTTTTTGTTGATTTTTACTGGCTGTAGACCGCTCTGCTGGCATAGGAGTCTGGTCCAGGTGTCTTATCAGAACTTCACTAGATTCAAGGTCACAAGTTTTCTGCAAGCATAATTAATCTTTCTCTTTTATTCTTTTTAACCTTTACAATACTAAAATTAGACCGATACAATTTACCATATTTTCTGGCATATAAGAGGATTTTTTAACCCAAGAAAACCTCAAAAATTGGGGATCATCTTATATGCTGGGTGTCGTCTTATAAGGTGGGTGCTGAAACTCCCAAGCTGGACTGGAGAATCGGTGTGGGGAGCTCAAAAACGGCCACGGCTGCATCCCTGCCATATATGGTGACCATATGAAAGCAGCAAGGGTGGTGCTGTACAATTATGGTAGAAGAAAATCTACTCACCAGTATTCGTGGAAAGAAGTAACTTAATGCGGTCCCGATAATGAGGTGAGGGGATGCCTCACTGGGAAGGTGTAAGTGAAGGGGGAAGCAAGCTGCAGGCATCCAGGATGCCTGGGGTAAGGAAAAAAGAGTTAGAGCAGCACTGTGCCCAGAAAAACAATTTTCCTGCTAAGTACTTGTATGTCATAAGCATTTGAATTAAAATTACCATATTTAAATCAAATCCGATGGTTTTTAAAAATTTTTATTTGGTTGTGTTAGAAGAGGGTAGTCTTATATGAGGAATATATCCCAAACTCCATATTTTAATTGGAAAAGTTGGGGGTTGTCTTATACACCCAGTCATCTTAAACACCAGAAAATACGGGTACTTGAAATTCATAAACCTTAATAGAAAAATGCTGACTGTTCACTTTTGATAATCATTAAAGGATTGAGGTTTCTAAGAACAAAGAATTCTAATATATTAAAAACTAAATTCCCAGGAGCTAAGCAGAGGAGAAACGGAGCTGAAGTCTGCAGCTGCCCTGGGGTTAAAACTGGTTGCTAGGCAGATTCAGCCCCTGAGAGCCAAGTGAAAGAATGGGGTGTGAGGGAGTGGGAGGCTCGATGCCCAAGCTGCCTGTGGTAGCCCTGGAAGAAGCAGCAGCAGTGAGAAAAGCAAGGGACAGCAGACATTTACCTGACATTAGAGCTGTCCCGCTGCTGTCCAGTGAGTAATGAGTGTTTTACAACAAGCAATACAAGACTTAGGCCTTTGGTTTGCTGGCTACAACAGTAAAACCAGAAGCCAGTGACTGCTAATGGCCTTCCGGAACCCCTAGGAATAGAGAAGCGAGCCTGGGATCTGAGAAAGCAGCAGATAGAGCTAGTGGAAGCTCCCAGTTTGCAAATGTACTGAAAAGGTTAAGAACCTGTTGCTGCTGGAAGAGGAGGGGCTGAGATCCCTTTCCAGTGCACTCCCTTGGCTGAGGCCTGGTCAATACTCTGCCACAAAGGGGACTGTCGGAAAGACAAATATACAAAGCTGTTTCTAACTGCAACTCGGGCTTTTTTTGGACTGGCAGCTTAAAGTCCAAGGGCAAAGAAAAGGCATTCTCCCTGGAGTGGGGAGCCTTCAGGACTTTGAGATTCTCTAAGAAAGGAGGAGTCTGACTGAGGGATGGCAGAGACCTTGTTGGGTTGGAAGGTTCTAAGGCTGCATATTAAATTTATAGATTATGGCTTTCTAGGCAGATGTCCAAGACCAGTTATGTAGGGTTTAAGCTGCCTGTTTACAGCAAAAGCACGTTCTCCCATGCCAGAATAAAGTTTAGGGAAATTAGAAAGGCTGTGTTTGTGGCTAAAAAGAAGAACTGGCCATCATGCACAGTCCTGACAGTGGCCTACAAAACACTGTATAATAGACTTAGATGATGCCTGTGTCTTCATGGACAGAAAGTCAAGGACAATTTTGCTTTTTGTGTAGGAAGGTCAAGAATAGACTTTAGTCACCTCCCTAAGATATTTGTATAGCCTTATCATGTGTCATATATGGTAGCAGAAGATTTGGCTACCTAAGGTGCCAATATGGTACTTCATTGTATTATTAATATTTCATTAACCTTACAGATTTGAATGCAGTTGCCAAAAGGACAGGTGCCCAAATGGGCAAGGAAAATACCCATCAGAGTTTGATCTCTATTGAGAGATAGTTGGCAGCCCGTATACTATCTTACAGGCCTGTGTGACCATACCCATGTCAGGTATGACACAAACCTCAACTTTAGGAAACTGGGGAAGGCCTGTTTGGAACAGAGAGAAGTGAGTACAAGCCCTTTGTTACAGGAATTACAGACTCCATGAAGTCCTGTGACATGTGAGACCCTAAACTCCCTCAGTCCTTTCTGAGAGGATATGTCACTCTCCCCAGAGACCATATGAAATTTTAAGGACAAGTCAAGTAGGGGGAACCCTACTACAGGGACAGCTGTAACTGTCTGTTTGAATATAGACACATTTTGAATTTCTCCTTACCATTTGAAGGCAGTTATATTACTCTAAAGAATTCATAGAAAGGACTGAGAAGGAAAATCAGAAGATCTTAAAGCAGGTCAGTATATTTTTATCCTTATACAATTCCTCTGAAATTTGGCAATGTTTAATAAATCATGCAGTACATTTATTTGCATAAATTCAATAAGACTGGTTTCTAATAGTGGTTTTATTGACTGGAAACTTTGACTGGAGTATCATGTTTTAAAGAGTCCTGTCTGAACTCTGAAGATTTGAAGCCAATAAAAGTGCCATGGAAAAAGCCTGATATCTTGCTTGAGAGCCCTGAAAATAGCTGGTGCTGGAGCATTAGGCCCATGCCCTACCATCATTGGTGGTTGAGTCAGAGTAGAAGGAGAGCAATAAGGATGACTCTGTGTTCCTGCGGAATCCCCACACACTCTAGGCTGCGAGGAGTAGGAGGACTACTGAGATGGGCCTTAAGACCTAGGCCATGGGCCCAGGTAGAGTTGCTGCAGTGAGGGATTCACCTAACTCAGCAGATACTACAGACAGGCTGGACGGCAGCTGGATGGCTTGGCTTCCTGGCCTTATGGGGCACACTAAGATTCAATCATGAAATTCTGGCAAAGGTAGTCAGTTACCATTCTTATTGTGTTTATGCACATAATCAGGCCAAATTAAATACAATAAATAAATTGGTCTTGATCTGGTTCTTTTGATAAACATAGAGGAAATTTTGAGGAGAAAAATTATATTTTAATAGAGGTTATTAAAACTGAAATACTTCCTTTTTCTTCCTTCGGACCGTTTGTTACAGTTTGTCTCTGCCAGTAACAAACCCACCTCCTTCTGTGCCCAGGTCTCATTGTCCCTCTGACAGACAACAAGGACCTCTTGGCTCTGAGAGAAAACTTCATCCTTCCTCAGCATGAAGCATCTATAGAAGAAATTCAACATCCATTTCTCCTAAAGGAATTCAGAGCCAGGATGCTTGAGGTAATATATTAGGCAGTTAGAAAGACATGAGCAGAGCAAGGACGATAGACCAACTAGTGATACCAAATGTAACTAAGTATTTAAGACAAGGGGCATAGCCAAAGAGGTATTCACTCTCAGCCCTTAGAGAAGGCCAGTAGCCTATTTGTCCAAAAGACTTGACCCCTTTGCATTTGGGTGACCTACTAGCCTCCGGGCGGTAGCAGCCACAGATATGCTTATCGAAAAAGCAAATAAGTTAACCCTAGGGCATGAACTAATCCTAACTGTCCCACATGAGGTTGAGGTTTTACTCCAGAACACAGTGGAGCACTGGATGTCAAACATTTGAGTCACCTAGTTTCAGGCTCTCCGGTGGACAAAAGAAAAATCAGTATCAATTTATACTGATAGCAGGTATGCATTTACAATGGCTCACATACATAGTGCTATTTACAAGGTAAGGGGTCTCCACAGAAGCAAGAGCAAACCGGGACACAGATGAAGCTGCCTGAGAGGCTGCGCTAAAACCAGTGGGGCCTCTACAGATTCTAGTGACTCTTTTAGACACTGATCTACTCAATCTAGAAAAGCTGAAATTCTTAAGCAATCTTTATTCAAGTTCTTAACAGGCTTTACCCTGGAAGCAATCTATAAGCACGTCTGAGATGCTCTGCCTGTACCACTTCTGATCCAGTTCATATCTTCATGCCTGGTGACTCTGTTTGGGTAAAGGCATTTGCCACCCAAGGACTGACTCCTACCTAGAAAGGACCACCTCCATGGCATTCAAGTTCGACAGAATCCCAATGTGGCTTCATCACACATAGCTTAAGACAGCCCAGGAAAAATAAAAAGTCCAGAACATTTTTGCACTCTCTAAAGATTACTCCTGGCCCTCATTCCGGGCCCTTATCTTATAAGTAGGCCCACTAACTTTATTAGGCAGAAAATTAAAATTAAAATCCACAGGGGTAAATATAACTCTCTCCTTGACAATAACCAAGAGTGAATGATTTGACTCAATTACTTAAAACCAGTGGGGAATGAAGCATCCATCTTATATAAAAACTGCTGTTTGAAATATTAACCCTGCTATTTGGCTTCTGTAAATGCTTGCTTGCTTAAGTAATTAGGAAATTAAGACTACTCCCACTTTGGAGAGGCCATTAAACCTTCCCCAGATGAATTTATCAGTATCTGGTAGTTTGCTTACATTCATTCATTTAGTTCTTCTTCTGGAATTTCTCCTGTTCTCTTATTGGGGACATGTTTCTTTGCTTCCTCATTTAGGCTACCTACCTGTTTTTGTTTCTATGTATTAGTTAGAGCTATATGCCCTAGTCTTGGTAGATGACTTTATGTAATAGGTGTTCTGTGGGGCCCTGTGGCATATTCTCCCAGTCACCTGAGCAGAATGCTTCAGGTATATCATCTATGTAGGATGTGTGCACCCTTCTATTTTAGTGGAGCCTTGATTGCTCTTGGCATGTCAATGGGAGGGATTGACCTCCAGGAAGATCAGCTAGAAAGACTGGCTCTGATTGTGGCAGATGAGCACCTATGCAGGGGCTGACCCCATGAAGCAGGAATCGCTTTAGTGGGGTCCTGCTGCCTAACAAGTCTACCCTTGTGTGTGTTGCTCATGGAGGTGGTTGGGTGGTGTTCTAGCATGGTCTGAGCTGACCACTAGGTGTGATGGCCCTGGCGTCTCTCAGGAGTTGCAGGCCAAGGTCAGCCACCAGAGGTGCCCTGCACAAGGCTAAATACAAAGTGATAAGCAGATGGCTGCTACATGGTCTGGGCTTGGAAAGAAGAGGCCAAGCTGTGGATCAAGACCAGTTGCTACTAGTGCTGTGACTGGGGACATTTAGCAAGAGGTACATGGCATGCCAAGGCAGATGCTACTTGTTTGGTTTTGTAAACCTTTGAGATAACTTAAGAAAGTCTACAGCATGTGCCAAGGCAGGACGTTAGTATGGAAAACGCACTGGAAACAGCTTGGATGGGTCCATATATTGAGTGGGGTGAGGTCTCAGGCCATCACCAGGGCAGATGAATGTTAATCAGGATAACAGTGGCACAAATATGGCGCTCAGTGGAGGAGGGCTCAGCAAAGGAACAGTGGCCTCTGCCAGCACTGCTGTCTGGAAGAAAGCTGCCCCTCTAGCTCTGGTCCTGGAGCTAGATAATTCAGTTCCTCCCCATATGTCCCTGGTGCCTGTTGAACTGCTGCCCCAGTGCTGGAGCTCAGAGCCAGTGAGTTCAAATGAGTCTGCAGGTCCTGCAGCTCCAGCAGCCTTTCTTCTCATTCAGCCTCAATACCCATTGGTTTCACAGTTAGAAATTATGGAGACTTCTCTTCCTGGCTCTGGAACCCTGGGCTGGGACAGCCTAGAGTGGGAATTGGACCCCTTGATTCTCAGGGAAGATCTTTGTAGTTGAGATATCCTCCTGATTGTTAACCCCACCTCTGAGTGTAGAGACAGCTTTTCAGGGGTCTCTGACCCTTCTACCAGTGTCAATACCAGGCCTCTTCTCAGCTAGATATCAGGTGGGTTTGAATGATGGTGTTTCTGTAAGTTAGTTGTTATTTTGATGTGATTATAGGAGGAGGTAAACACAGCATTTATCTACTTGCCTTCTGGAAGACTCTAACATTGCTTTAATAAAATGAATAAAGACAAAGTAGTATTTATAACAAAAAACAAGTATTAATCTAATGTTACTATTACTGAGTGTAGTCCCCACTGGCGCACCCAGTATTTTACTGCCAGAGTGGGTTAGTTTTCAATACCCCCTCCTTTGTACAACAAAAATATTTTAGGAAGAATCATTCAATAATTAGTAATAATCTTTATTTTCTTAATTAATAATTAGAGTTAAAATAAACAATATCAAAAGAAATATGACATCCTATTTTAAACATATTATTTAAGTAAAATAGCCTATCTAATGAAATAGTAATATGCAAATTGACCATCACCCCAATGCACAAGATGGCTACCCATGTGGTCAAAGATGGCTGCCCCCATGTGGACACAAGATGGCCACCACAAGATGGCCACCAGGGGGGCACAATTGGGAAAGACCAGGTCTATAAGGGAGGGCAGTTGTGGGTGATCAGGCCAGCAGGGGAGGGAAGTTGGAAGGGACCAGGCATACAAGGGAGGGCAATTGGGGGCAATCAAGCCTGCAGGCGAGGGCAGTTAGGGGTAACCAGGCTGGCAGAAGAGGGAAATTGGGGGTAACCAGGCCTGCAGAAAAGGGCAGTTGAAGGAGAACCAGGCCTGTAGGGGAGAGCAGTTGGGGGGGACAATGCCTGCAGGGGTGGGCAGTTAGGGGCAATCAGGCTGGCAGGGGAGTGGTTAGGGGGTGATTAGGCTGGAAGGCAGAAGTGGTTAGGGGCAATCAGGAAAGCAGGCAGGTGAGCGGTTGGGAGTCAGGAGTACTATATTGTGAGAGGATCTCTATCAGGATCAGACCTAAATGGGCAATTGGATACCCCTTGAGTGGTCTCAGATTGGAGAGGGTGCAGGCTGGGCTAAGGGACCACCCCTCCCATGCATGAATTTCATTCACCAGGCCTCTAGTTTAATATATGTATCAAAATTTGGACCTACCCCCAAATTTACACTAAGTAATTCATACCTTTTCACTCTTTTTAATTTTAAACACAAATAAAAATTTCAAATGGTCAAATAGAATGACACAAGTGACAAAACTCAAGTTCTCTTTCCTTTTCTTGCGATGACTGAGCTATCATTGTTTATTTCCAAAATCCTATTTAAATGTAGGAATATGTAATATCACAGAACTTAGAGCTATTAATTGCATCCAAAACAAACCCAAACAAATCCCAACTGTTAGGAACTTACAATTGAAAGTGAGTGGATGTTTCTGAGTCTGCCATTTGTCAGAGGGTTACTGTGGAACTATTTTCCCAGAATAACTTTCATGTAGGACATAATGTTTATTAAAGATTAGAGGCTGGTGCACAAGATTCATGTATGGGTAGTGTCCCTAGGCCTGGCCAATGATCAGGGCCAATCGGGGCCTACTGGCTGCCGGCTGGGGTCTTCTTTGGTTCTGCGCCACTCCCTAGTGGTCAGTGCACATCATAGCGAGTGATCAAACTCCCAAGGAGTTTATATGTAATATAAAGTTTGCATATTAGGCATATATACATATATGCCTAATGGTCCCTATCCCTTAGAGACCATTCAGGGGACTCAAACCACATCAGTAATTTGTAAAGGTAAAACGTTATAAAGAATTATTACTAGCAATAAAAAAAGAAAAAGAAAAAAAAGAATTATTACTAGTCGATGGGATTATCTACTAAGAGAGGTAAAGAAAACTATAAACAATATGGGAATAACTGATGTAGGAAGTAGTTACTGTGTCTAGGACTGAGAGAGAGTACTCAAGTGCATTAATTTTCTATTGCTGAGTAACAAATTAGCATAAATTTAGTAGTTTAAAACCAAATGCATTTAGCTATTATATAAAAACAGTATGTGGTTCCTTAAAAAATTAAACATAGAATTACATATTACCCAGCAATTCTATTCTGGATATATCTCAAATATTGATAATGGGGACTTGAAAAGATCTTTCTGCACCTATTTATTTTATTTGTAATAGAATATATTATACAAAAAACTAGGCTAGACTCAGAGGAGAGAGGAGTGAAATTGGTGAAGAAATATCAGTGACCAGATATGCAGACAACCCTATGATACTGGCAGAAAGTAGCAACAATTTGAACCAACTTCTGATTAACGAGAAAGAGGAACATGACATGGGACTGCACTTGAGTAGCAAGAAGACAAGAGTCATGACCACAGAAGCAATACACAACACACTGTGGATGGATCATGAGAATTCTTACTTCATATCACACAGTGTTTTACAAAGTATCATAGTTTAAAAATATATTAGCTTGTAAGAATATGTAATAAAGAACTTCAAAATGTAACAGGTATTTAATTTTATTTATTTATTTATTTTGAATTTAATAAATCTTTATTGTTCATATTATTACAATTGTTCCTCTTTTTCTCCCTCATAGCTCCCCTCCACCCGGTTCCCACCCCCCCCTTTGCCCTTACCTGCCCCCTATTTTCCTCATCCATAAGTCTATGATTTTTGTCCAGTCTTTTCCCCCACCCCCGTCATCCCTTCCCCCTGAGAATTGTCAGTACACTCCCTTTCTATGCCCCTGATTCTATTATATTCACCAGTTTATTCTGTTCATCAGATTTTTAATTCACTTGATTTTTAAATTCACTTGTTGATAGATATGTATTTGTTGTCCATACTTTTTATCTTTACTTTTTTCTTCTGCTTCCTCTTCTTAAAGAGTACCTTTCAGCATTTCATATAATACTGGTTTGGTGATGATGAACTAACTCCTTTAGCTTTTTCTAATCTGTGAAGCTCTTTATCTGACCTTCATAATAGCTTTGCTAGGTAGGATAATTTTGGTTGTAGATTCTTGCTATTCATCACTTTGAATATTTCTTGCCACTCCCATCTGGCCTGCATAGTTTCTGTTGAGAAATCAGCTGACAATCATATGGGTGCTCCCTTGTAGGTAATTAAATGTTTTTCTCTTGCTGCTTTTAATGTTCTCTCTTTGTCTTTTGCTCTTGGCATTTTAATTATGATGTGTGTTGGTGTGGTCCTCTTTGGATTCCTTTTGTTTGGGGTTCTGTGTGCTTCTTGGACTTGTAAGTCTATTTCTTTCACCAGCTGGGAAGTTTTCAGTCATTATTTTCTTTAAGTAGGTTTTCAATATCTTGCTCTCTCTCTTCTTCTGGCACCCCCATAATTCTGATGTTGGTATGCTTGAGATTGTCCCAGAGGTTCCTTACATTATCTTCACATTTTTGGATTCTTTTTTCTTGTTGCTTTTCCAGTTGAGTGTTTTTTGCTTCTTTGTATTTCAAATCTTTGACTTGATTTTTGCATTCCTCTGGTCTGCTGTTAGGTCTCTGTATAATATTTTTTATTTCAGTTACTATATGTTTAATTTCTAGTTGGTCCTTTTTCATACCCTCGAGAGTCTCACTAAATTTATCAAGCTTTTCTAGGAAATTCTTGAAAAACCTTATAACTGTGGTTTTTGAACTCTATATCCAGTTGTTTGTTTTTCTCCATTTCTTTCATTTGTGATCTTTCTCTTTGTCTCTGCATTTTCGCTGCTTTCCTGAGTTGGTAGAGTAGCTTTGTGTGCTAGGTGTCCTATATGGCCCCATAGCTCCACCTCTGCTGTTACCTAAGATGGACACTCCTGGTGTACCCCTTTGTGGACTGTGTGTACAGCCTTGTTGTAGTCAAATCTTTATTGTTGTTGGTATCACCCGAGGAATTGACCTCCAGGGCAATTGGCTGTGAGGATCAGCTGTGTCTACACAGGGAGAACTTCTATGCTGGAGATAGCCTTATGAGACAAGACTTGCAAAATTGCAAAAGCCTCTGTGCTCAGCTTGGATGGGGTAGAATTTCAGGGCTGAGCAGACAGCTTTGGCTTCCTGTCAGCCCTGCCCTATGAGGCAGTGTCTCTTGGCAATCACTGCAGTCCTCTCTTTGTGCATTCACGCATGCATCTCCAGACCTCTGCCTTTCACGGCTCCCCTGAGTATCCATGCACTCCTTCCTTTTCCTGACAGTCCAGACCTCTCCTCCCCCTGTATGAGTCTCGCTCAGAACTGGGGTTCAGTGCAGTCGGGAGTTTCCGTCTCCCTCCCACTAAAGGAACCCATCCAGGCAATCAGCTGCTCGTCCTCTCCACATGTGTGTCTCCATACCTCAGCTTTTTGCCCCTCCCTCTCTTTCCTTCTAGTTGCAGAATTTCCACTCAGCCAGCTTTCCTGTGGTTTTGGATGATGTCCATTCTGTCTTTTAGCTGTAGTTTTGAAACTGTTCTGCGAGGCAGCAGTTTAGGTGTTCACCTATGCCACCATCTTGGTTTCTCTGCGTATTTAATTTTAAAGTGTGCCTTTAACATTTATATAAAATGTTTTTGTACTCATTCAATAGAAACTTAGATGGCCACTGGGTAATGCTAGCAATAAAACTACTGGTCTGCAATGTATTAACATGGACAACGAAGATGTTGACATTAAGGATTTATTTACATTGGTTTACTCATCAATTCAAGTGGAGACAGCAGCCAGAAATCAAAAGGAGATGGAGACTGGGAAGAGCAGCAGTGGGAGAACTAGGAAAGACCACTGAGGGCAAAGATGTGTTACTGGGAACTAGGCTGGGTCATTTACTGCCTGTCTTTTACCTACTGCTACAAGTATGAAAGCTGGACAGTGAAGAAGGGGATAGAAAAAATGAACTCACTTCCAATCTTGTGTTGGATGAGAGTTTTAGGGTGCCCTGGACACCAGAGAGATCTCCAGGTGGGTCCCAGAGCAAATTAAGCCCAAAACATTGCTGGAGGCAAAAATGACACAACCGAAGCTATCCTGCTTCAGCCACATCCTGAGAAGGCAAAGCTCTTTGGAAAAGACAATAATGCTGAGAAAGCAGGAGGCTGCTAGAGCAGAGGAAGCCCAGAGAGGATATGGATTACTTCATAGGAGAAGTCATAAGTGTGAGGCTACAGGAGCGAGTGGGGCTGTTGAGGACAGCCTTTATGAACATCACTCATTCATAGGGTTGCCAGGAGTTGAAACCAACTCAGTGTACAACACACACACACACACACACACACACACACACACACACACACTTTCATAGCAGTGTTATTCACAGTAGCCAAAAGGTAGAAGCAACCCAAGTTGTTGAATTAATTGATGAATGAATAAATCATATATGGTACATCTATGCCAGGGAATATTCTCCAGAACTGAGAGGTAGCAAATAGGGGGAACATTTTGTTGTTGTTCTTCATTGTGGTAAAATATGCATAACATAAAATATACCATTTTAAACATTTTACCATCATACCCATTCATTTCCAGAACCCTTTTCATTGCTCCAAACTGAAATTCTGTTCCATTCAATGATAAATCCTCCTGGCAATCATATTGACTGTCTGTCTCTGTGAATGTGACCACTCTCGGCACCTCATATAAGTGAGATCACACAGTATTTATCCTTCTGTGACTGCTTATTTCACTTAGCTTGACCCATGTTGTATTTTGTGTCAGAATTTCCTTCATTTTTAAGGCTGATCATAATAACATGTATATTAAAGGCCCTGTGCATGAATTCATGCATGGGTGGGGTCCCATCAGCCTGGCCAGGGGGAGGGGATATGGGCGGTTGGCTGGCCTGCCTGCTGGTCAAACTCTTGGTCGAGGGGACAATTTGCATATTGGCCTTTTGTTATATAGGATTATATAAGATATACACTGAGTGGCCATATTATTATGCATTCAGAGATCATCATAATCTGGCACTCAGTGTATTTAATAGTGAGGAGTGAACAGCTTTGACATCAGTGGAAGCCAGCACTACAGGTAGCAGGGGTAGGCAACAGGAGAAGGAGGATGACCTGTAGGGAGTTGCTGCATTTGGCGTTGTTCCTGTCTGTGTTGTTTCCTTTGGAGCCTCCTCCCCCTTCCTCCTGGCAGGTGGAGTTATCCATTATGCTGTCTCATTTGGCCATGGGCTGGGCCAGTGGGAGGCTAACTTTCTCCTGGATTCAATGATTGGTCAGGTGTGGTACCTGCCACAAACAACACCAATCCCCATCCTTCCATGAGACTTCACAAAACCTGAATCATCACTTAGGTTCTTTCTTTCTTAGTTATCAACTGCTGTGTAACAAATTACCTCCAAACACATTGGCTTAAATAGCAGTAATACATATATATATTTAAAATTTTCTTTTTTAACTTTATTTTTATACTTTTGCAGAAGTCCCCATTTCCTACTCCCCTTTGCTCACCTTAACCCCCTCCCCACATCCCCATTTCCCCTGGCCCCCACACGCTGTTGTCTGAGCCCATGGGCTATGCATATAGTATGTTCTTTAGCTAATCTCTTCACTTTCTTTCATCCAGTCCCTCTCTAAATGTCTGTGGGCCAGAGCTTCAGAAAAGCCACAGTGAGATGCATTGTTCTTGCTCTGTAATATCTGTGTCCTCGCTGCAGTATTTATAAGCTTAGACTGAAATTGTCTGAAGACTCACCTACCCATGTGCTTGGTCGTGGCTGCTGGTCGCCAGCTGAGCCAAATATGGCACTACAGTGAGCCTGTGCCTGCAGGGGCGGACAAATCCTAGACCAGAGGCCTACTGGCTCACAATGCTGTCCCATTGGGCAGCCCCAGGTCACACTGCCAGACCTGCGTCTGTCTTTTGCAGAGATGCTACTATTTTGTGTGTCTTGATACCAAGAAGATAAATGCCATTTACAGCTCGAGAGAAAAAGTTCAGCTTCAGGAGAAGTGGGAACCAAATTTGCCTTTTATCTGAGTTCCAAGGTTGGGGCAAGACCTGGGACTGGTTTGTGATATTGAACATGTTAATTACTTAGAGTGGGTCCAGGTGTTGCTGTTTTGTGCTAGAATTTTATGCAGAAGGATGCAGGGGGCAGGCTGGTTGGGGCTTGGGCAGGACTTATGTGAGGTTCATAGATCCACTGTCCCAGCTGCTCTGGTGCTGATGAGGCTGGTGCAGCCACAGAAGCGCAGGGTGTGAACAAGGCCAGACCTGAATGGCGAGTGAGGTCTCTTGTCCACTCTTGCGACTCAGAAGCCGTGCAATGGGTCTACAGGGGTGGTGATTTCTTCCCCTCAGTGAGTTCTCCCCAAATGCCACTTTCTCAACAATTGGTGCAAGGTGGGCAGCTGTATGCTTTATCTTCCCAGCTGTGACACGATGCTGATAAGTACACCGGGATGCAAGTGTGAATGGAAGTCTTGTTGGATAGATGGAGTTAAGGGCAGGGCAGTGTGCTGTGGGAGAGGCCAGAGGAAGGGATATGCAAGTGAATGCCTGGCCAGGGAAGGGAGTGCAGGGTGGCACTTGCTCTTGAGCTGATTCCTGTCCTTCAGGCCTGGCCTCCCATGGTGAGATGTGGCCCCTATGCCTTCAGCAGCACCACCCCTCCAGGCTGACTCAGAGGGAATTGGCTGGCTCTTTAACTTTTTAATTGGAGTGTAGCACATGCTTAGTGGGGAAAATGACGTGTTTGCATATGCATACGCTATCAGCAAGGTCAGACCTGAGGATGTTTCTCTGCTGGAGCATGTGAGGTCCTTTCCTCCTGGTGGGGCAGAGGTCACTGCACTCACATCGCCCCCCAACCACCCTGTGGCTGCGGTCACATGGCCACCAACCATGGGGCACAGACAATAACCTGGAGCGACTCTCTGACATTTGCGGAGGCCAAGGTCTGAGACCCCCTTGAGCTGAGGTCTGAGTGTCGGTGGAGGTTGTCCCTGTGGGGCTCTGGAGAATCTGTTTTGTTCAGTGTCCCAGTCAGGTATCCACCTCATCTCTGTAGCTGCTAGCAACCTTGACTCCACCTGCGATCCTAACCCCTTGCCATGAAACACACATTTTCACAGATCCGGGAGTGAGGGTGTGGACATCTTTGGGAGCATCATCTGGCTACTGCACCTGCCAACATTCCCCATTCAGTCATTGGGACAGGAATTCACCTCTAGTCATTCTACTGCTTTTACTTCAAACAGGCCAGATGCCTGAGGAGCTTGGGGAGGAGAGACCTCATATGTATGAAGCACCTAATGTGCATCCAACACTTAGTTGTGTGGTTTCATAACAATGATCTTACTTGTCCTGGAAGTATGTGTTGGTGGGTACTTAGATATGCTTTCGGCTACAAGGATTGTAAAGCCTGCCTTCCCGGCCTGGCCAGCAGACAGCATGTCTCTCCTCAGAGAGCCTGGGGACAGAACTGGTTGGTTCAGCCCACAGTGGCCTGGATAGGTCCCAGAGTTCCCCTGCTTTTCCTGCTGTTGTTTACCCTATCAAACTGGGCTGCCTCTGCTCCAGGCAGCAGAGAGGGGGCAGAGAGGAGGGTGGCACCAGCCACATCTGTTCCATTATTCACTCACTTTTAATCAGAAATGCAAACTCTCTCTCAGGTGTTGATCCACACAGTATGGCATTTGGTCCTATGGTCACGGCTGGAAGGGAAGTGGGGAAGAGAAAAGAGTGGGAGCAGTGGGATATCCCCATGGTGCTGGCTCCTGGATGTCTCACACTGAGGACGAGACTCCAGTTCTGAGATCACACACATTCCAGCAACTACATTGCCTCTTGAGCACTTTTATTTATTTATTTATTTATTTATTTATTTATTTATTTATTTACTTACTTACTTACTAGAGGCCTGGTGCATGAAATTCATGCACAGGAGGGTGTCCCTCAGCCTGGCTTGCACCCTCTCCAATCTGGGACCCTTTGGGAGATGTCCAACTGCCGGTTTAGACCCGAGAATCACTGATGGGTTGCTTCCTTTACATTTCCCACTGGGGATGGAGCCCACACCCCAGGCATGTACCCTGACTGGGAATCGAACAGTCACTTCTGGTTCATAGGTGAACACTGAGCCATGCTGGTAGGGCACTACATTTAGGGCTATGTGTGAAAGGTGAGCCTCTAGATCAGTGATTCTCAACCTTTCTAATACCATGACCCTTTAATACAGTTCCTCATGTTGTGGTGACCCCCGACCATTAAATTATTTTCATTGCTACTTCATAACTGTAATTTGCTGCTGTTATAAATCATGATGTAAATATCTGTGTTTTCTAATGGTCTTAGGTGACCCCTGTGAAAGGGTCGTTTGACCCCCAAAGGGGTCGAGACCCACAGGTTGAGAACCACTGCTCTAGATCATCTTGCCTTCCTAAAGGGGAGCCCCATCGGTCTGAGCCTGCTTTCCCTAGGTGGGTTTACACAGTGAGCTAGAAGGTGCAGCGTTGTCAGCTCATGCTCGGGGCCCGACTCAAATTTCCCTGCCTGAGCCCAGGGACAAAGAAGGGACAGCTTGTGTCCCAGATATTCTTGGGGAGCTCTCCATATGCCAGTGCTCCTCCACCCAGCCTGCCTGTCCCTCAGGGCACATCCTCTCCTCCAGGCTCCTGTCTCTGATCTCTGCAAGGGCCCTGATCACAGCAGTGAGCCTGCCGATTGCATGTGATGCTTTACATGGAGGGCCCCATGACTTCAGGGGATGCACTTCTGCAGTGGGAGCCCTTCTGCCTGGCCCTCTGGGTATGTGGTGGCTGGTAGCACTGGATTAGAAGTGACAACACCTTTTCCCTCTCTAGCCTGTCTTTACCCGCAGGCAGACAATGGCCACCTCCCAGCATGTAGTTGACAATGAGCACAGTGATGGAGCCACCTGCCTCCATGGCTGGCCTTCTGCCTACGTAAAGCACATGCTGGCTGTCCAAGAAGGTGTGAGAAATTCCCTCCCGGGGTCAAGGGCTCAGCCTGCCTTGCCCCAGTGGGTGAAGATATGGACCTACCCCCACCCCATGGCTGCCATCAGAGTGGCATTACATCCTAGGATTTGAGAGATGCCCTATGCACCCACACTCTTTCCATAATACCTTTTTCCACAACTCTCTCTTCTCATATCCTGTCTTATTAACTCTCTTTCCAATGTGATAACTGTGATCTACAAGACACCATACTGATTCACAAGAAATCCCATACATGTACATCAGCAAGATTTTACCCTTACCTCAAATGACATGTGCAGAATCCCAAATCCTCTCCTTGTATGAAATCATTCACAGTGACTCTAATTTCTCACTGCCATGTCTCTTTAAATCAACCTCTTACTCTTTCTCCTCCCTCAAACCCCTGTTATCCAGCCAGGTTGCCAAGCTGGTGTTAACACCACTGTGCAGTGGTGTTAAAGTGTCCCCAAATTGATAGCACCTCCGCATCTCCGAGGCAATGTGTGAAATCACCTTCCCAAGTGCTGCCTTGCAGTCAGTAGTACCCCATCCACGCTGATTTCCAACTAGTGGAGACTCAGCAGAAGAGTCAGCAGGTCTGTATCAGTCGCCCGTCAAGCATCCTGTGCTCAGAGAAGGTGGGACCTTTGTGCCTCCAGGTCCTTCCCACCCTCTGCTCCTCAATTGCACTCTCCCCTGCGCATTCAGCTGCTGGCACTCTGGGCCCTGGGCTTCCAGAGCTACTTGTTCCCCCCTGGGATTGTTCTATACAGGGCTCCCCTTTACATAGAGTGCATTCCAGGCAGTGGGTACCCCAGTTGTGAGTTGTGTCCATGGGACAGGGTCGGAGCAACTCGTTGGCACCAAGGACACTATGCCTGTCTTCAGTGCTGGGTCTAAACTCCCAGCAAGCCCCACACCAGGTGGATGAGGAGCTGAGTGAGGGGTGTCAGCAAAGGGAAGCTCAGCGAGAGCCTCCTAGTGGAGTTTTCTCTAGGTGCATCTTTAGGCAGCCCTGCCTGTGCGTAGCCCTGCCTGTTACGTGAATTTTCTCCCCAGGGTATAAACACCAGTGATTTCCAAAGCTGCCAGTCCTGATCTTTAAAAAGGTTTACAAGGTCTAATAATCTTATTTGAGATTAAATCTACTCATTCATCTGTTCATAAAACAGAGCAAACTTAGGCCAAGCCTGTCTGTCCCACAACCAAAAATAGCCTCCTTGACAGCAGAGAGGGGCCAGGTAACAAGGGCAGGTGGTAGCTGAGGGAAGGACTGAGGTGAAAATAGGAAGTCCTAGAAGATGTGGGTTCCCACAAAGATGGAGCACATCCTTGATTGCTACTTCTGAGCTGTGTGATCTTGGGCGTTCTATCCATCTCCTTTGAGCCCCAGTTTACTCATCTGTAAAATATGGTTTATAATAATACTGATCTCATGGAGTTGGTTAAATGCATGTGATGCTGCTGGTACATAACAATCATACCAATAAGTATTAATGATCAGGATGATGATGATGATGATGATGATGATGATGATAGTGATGATGATAATAATAATGATGATGGTGGTGGTGGTGGTATTGATGATGATGATGGTGGTGATCTGATGATGGTGATGATGATGATGGTGATGGCGGTATTGGTGATAATGATGGTGTTGGCCATGATGGTGGTGATGATGATGGTGGTGGTGGTAGTCATTATTTTGATGACAGGAAAGAGTAATGAATACACTCTAGTAATGAGCCATGTGGTATTGGAACAGAATAGAGTCTAGAAACAGGACTGCCCCATATAGACACTTGATCTATTAACAAAGGAGAGAATAGAGCGTCGGAGAGAAAGAAGGCTGCTTCAGTAAATGTGCTAGATCAAGTGACTCTCTATATGGAAAAATGAAGCTTGGCCTCAACCTCACATAAAACCCAACACACAAAACGTTATTTTTAGATAACCTTTCTGAATGTGGGAAGTAATACAAAAAGCCTCTGGGACAGCACAACTTTGCTGGGGCCTTCTAGGTGGTTAAGGCACACACATTTTAATAATGAGCCAGATAACTATGTCTTAAAAGTGAGAATGAGGGCTGCTCCTTCTTCTTCTGTCTCCCTCAGTTCATGTGGTGAAATTCATTCCTCTTGTTCCCACCTGGTGAGCAAAGCTTGGGATGAGTCTTGGCAGGAAAACCATTGTCTTCATCCCACCTGTAGCATGTCTGCATGGCAGGCCCGTGACCCAGGTCCATGCATGCAGTGAAACCTGTATGGTTTCAGAAGCTGTTCTCCAGGACCCATCATCTCTCTCAAGGCCTCATGAACACCCAATGCCAAGGTCTGGATGTGGGTGCAGCCCTTTTCCAGATGGCTCCAAATACATGGAGTTGACATTGTACTAAAAGGAGACAGGCTATTAATAAACAGAGTAACACATAAGCAAGCCAGCCAGCCCCGTGGTGTTAGAGGGCTAGAAAAGAGTAAGCGGGAGGGAGGAGTGGACACTGCCCCAGGGGCTGCTGTGACATGGTGTGGTCTGGGAGGGTGGCCTTGCTGTCAGGGTGCACTTCTTAGGGAAGAGGATTCCAAGTGGGTTAAGTTACAGATACTAGTAAAATTAGTGCTGCTAATGAAATAAATGATACTATGGATGAGGCAGAATTTTGCGTTATGTTTGAAATTTCTCTATCTTGAGAGGCAAAGGGGGCGTCTACTTGCAGACATGATCACAGTAAAGAACCCAGAGGGTGGGACTGAACCAGGAGAAACTGAGGAAAGACCAGTTTCATGGAGAAGATGGCCAGTTGTGTCAAGTTGACTACACAGATGAGACCTGGAAAAGGCTCTGAGATGTGGTGAGCAGCAAGTTGGGAGGGATCTGAAGAAGACCTGGCAGAAGAGCCAGGACAGGGAGGGAAGCTTGGGACCTTCCCATTTGTTACCAACCTCTGCTTTTCTCCTTGTTGTCCCACTGGAACTCAGCAAAGTACTGGCAAAGGGAGGGAAATTTCCTCTCAAGATTAAGTGCAATGGGATGTCCCAACATGGAGAACATTTCCCCATTTTTTGACATATCATAAACCTTTTCTGTATTTTACTGGGGTCATTTTAGAAAGAGATCTGGGCCCTGGATGGAAGTCTGTGCCCAATAAGGAGGTCTGGGCCCAGGATGGAGACCTGGGCCATGAATAGAGGATTGAAGACTGGATTGGAGGTCAGGGCCATGGCATGGTGGTCTGGAACCTGGATAGAGGTCTGACCTCAGAAAGAGGTGTGGATCCTGGGATGAAGTTCTGGGCCCTGGATGGTGGTCTGGGCCCCTGGTGGAGATGTGGGTAACAGGCTGGCCTTCTGTATCATGGAATGGTGGTCTGGACTACAGAGGAGTTCTGGGACTCTGATACAGGACTAGATTCTGGGTTTGAGATCTGAGTCTAGGGATGGCCATCTGGGCCCTAGCATGAAGGTTTGGGATCCAGATGTACTTCTGAGACACAAATGGAGATCTAGGCCCTCAAGGGGAGGTCTGACTGGTAGGTTGGAAATCTGAGTCATGGAATGGTGGTCTGAACTATGGATGTAGGTCTGCACCCCCATTGTCAGACTATATTCTTAGTATGAGGGCCCCAGGATGTCCTTCAGGGCATTGGCATGAAGATCTGGGACCCAGATGTAGGTCTGAGTTCCAGATGGAGGTCTGAGCACTTGAAGGGAGGTTCTGGCCCTGAAGAAAGGTCTGGGCCCTAGGAGTGAGGTCTGGGCACTGGGTGGAGGTCTGAGTCAGGGGCTGGAATGCTGGTACTTAGAATGGTGGTTTGCACTATTGCAGAGGTCTACACCCCGATAAAGGGCTGGATTGGATACTGGGTTTGAGGTCTGGGCCCCAACATGAAGGTCAGGGACACGGATGTAGGCTTGAGCCCCCGTTTGAGGTCTGGATCCTAAACTCAGGTATCGGCACCAGAGGTCAGTCTGGGACCAGGGTGGAGGTGTTGCTGAGGATCTACACTTCTGGGTCAGGGAATGGTGGTCTGGAATACTGTGGAAGTCTGGAACCCAATAAAGGACTAGGCAATGGATTCTAGTCTGGGCCCCAGGAATGGCCTTCTGGTCCTTGCCAAAAAGATCTGGGACCCAGATGTAGGTCTGAGCCCCAGGAGGAGGCCTGGATCCTGGGAGGGCTGATCAGGCCCTAGAGGGTTGTATGGGCCCCAGGGTGGAGGTTTGGGGCAGGGCAGGACCTCTAGATTATGTAGTGGTAGTCTGCACTACTGTGGATGTCTGGACCCCGATAAAATATGATACACTGGGCCTCAGAATGGCCTTTTGGGACCCCGGCATGAAGGTCTCAGACCCAGATGAAGGTCTGAGCCCCAGATGGAGGTCTGGGTCCTGGGAGGGAGGTTTGGGCACTATAGGGCTGTCTGGGCTCAGGGGCAGGACCTTTGCATCATGAAATGGTAGTCTGCACTACTGTGGATATCTGGACCCCATTATATGACTAGACACTGTGTTCGAGGTCTGGGTCCCTGAATGGCCTTCTGGGCCCCACTGTGGATCTGGGACCCTAATGTAGGTCTGAGCCCCCAGATGGAGGTCTGGGTCCTGAGATGGGGATTCAGGCCAGGAAGGGAGGTCTGTGCCGCAGGAAAAGGTCTGAGTTCAACATCTGGATTATGGAATGGTGGGCTGGACTATGGATGGAGATCTGGTCCCCTGATTCAAGACTGGATTCTGTGATTGAGGCCTGGCTCCGGAATGGTCTTCTTGGCCCTGCCATGAAAATCTGGGTCTAGGATATAGGTCTCAGCCCTGGATGTAGGTCTGGGCACTAGGAGAGAAGTGTGGTCACTAGAGGGCGCTCTGGGCCCAGGAGGGAGATATGGGTCAGGGCAGGACCTTTGGATCATGAAATGGTAGTCTGGATTAGCATGGATATTTGGACCCCAGTAAAGGACTAGGTACTGGGTTCTAGTTTAGGCCCCCGGAATGATTTTCTGGTCCTTGCCATAAAGGTCTAAAACCTGGATGTAGGTCTGAGACCCAAAAGGAGGCCTGGAACCTGGGAGGGCTAATCAGGCCTCCGAGGGCTTTATGGGCCCAGGGCAGAGGTTTGGAGCATAGGAAGGACCTCTGGGTGGTTGTCTGGGACTTGGATGTAGATCTGAGTCCTGGATAGAGGTCAGGTGCTGGGATGGCCATTTGGGCCAGGAAGGGATAACTGGCCCCCAGGAGGAGGTCTGATGCCTGAACTGGACATCTGGGTTGTGAAATGTTGGTCTAGACTAAGGATTAAGATCTGGTCCCCTGAGAGGAGTAACCAAGATGGTGGCATAGGTAAACACCTACACTGCTGCCTCGCACAACAATTTCAAAACTACAACTAAAAGACAGAATGAGCATCATTCAGAACCACAAGAAAGCTGGCTGAGTGGAAATTCTACAACTAGAAGGAAAGAAAGGGGCTCACAGAGACCCAGAGGAGCTGCAAAAAGCTGAGGTACTGAGGCGCGCGCGTGCAGAGAGTGGGTGCCGGACTACCTGGCTGGCTTTCTCTGGGAGACAGAGACTCCCAACAGCATTGAACCCCTTATCCTACTACACTAAACCCCAGGTCTAACCGAAACTCTTACAGGGGCGTGGGTTTAGACTGTGAAAAGGGAGAAGTACACGGAAATTTAGGGGAGTTGCAAAAGGGCAGAAGTCGGGTGGCGCACACAGCACTGCATGCAGAAGACCGACTGCTGATTGTGCCGCTGGCTTTCATGAGTGGGCGGGAGACAAAGCATCCCAACTGCGCCACTTCTAATTCCACTAAACCCCAGATTCGGGCGAAACCCTGGGGACCCAGATTCATATGGTCCCGGAGCACAGAGGAGCCGGAAAGGCAACAGTCTAGAGGCACTGCGAAAGAGTGCATACAGGGACCGCTCCAGCGATTACCCAGTCACGTGAGACTCGGGGGCTGAGGAGGGCGGGGCCGACTAGAAGGCAAGGTGGTAGGTTAAGTCCTGAGACTCCACCCATCCAAAGCTCAACAGAGAGGCTTTTGCAGTTTTGCAAGTCTAGTATCATAAGGCTGAATCCAACACAGAAGTCCTCCTGGCATAGTGAAAATGCTGAGACAAGGGAAGGGACCACAAACCAAAGAAATGGAGGAAAAAAAACGACTGGATATAGAATTCAAAACCACAGTTATAAGGTTTTTCAAGCATATACTAGAAAAGATGGATAAAGTTAGTGAGACCCAAGAGGTGATGAAAAAGAACCAACTAGAGATGGAAAAGGACCAACTAGAAATTAAACATACACTGACTGAAATAAAAAATATTATACGGAGACCTAACAGACTAGAAGAAGGCAATAATCAAGTCAAAAATTTGAAATATAAAGAATCAGAAAACACTCAACTGGAAAAGCAAGAAGAAAAAAGAATCCAAAAATGTGAAGATAATGTAAGGAGCCTCTGGGACAGCTTCAAGTGTACCAACATCAGAATTGTGGGGGTGCCAGAAAAAGAGAGAGAGCAGGATACTGAAACCCTACTTAAAGAAATAATGACTGAAAACTTCCCACATCTGGTAAAAGAAATAGACTTACAAGTGCAGGAAGCACACAGAACCCCACATAAAAAAGGAATCTAAAGAGGACTACACTAAGACACATCATAATTAAAATACCAAGAGCAAAAGACAAAGAGAGAATATTAAAAGCACCAAGAGAAAAACAGTTCATTACCTCCAAGGGAGCACCCATACAACTGTCAGCTGATTTCTCAACAGAAACGATGCAGGCCAGATGGGAGTGGCAAGAAATAATCAACGTGATGAATAGCAAGAACTTACAACCAAGAATACTCTATCCAGCAAAGCTATCATTCTAAATTGAAGGGCAGATAAAGAGCTTCACAGATAAGAAAAAGCTAAAGGAGTTCATCAACTCCAAACCAGTATTATACGAAATGCTGAAAGGTACTCTTAAAGAAGAGGAAGAAGGAGGAGGGAATCCAAGATGGCGGCATAGGTAAACACCTACACTGCTGCCTCGCACAACAATTTCAAAACTACAACTAAAAGAACGGACATCATCCAGAACCACAGGAAAGCTGGCTGAGTGGAAGTTCTACAGCTAGGAGGAAAGAGAGGGGCTCACGGAGACCCAGAAGAGCTGCAAAAAGCCGAGGTACTGAGACGCGCCCGCTGAGAGAGCGGGTGCTGGAGTATCTGGCTGGCTTTCTCTGGCGGGAGGGAAACGGAGACTCCCAACGGCATTGAGCCCCTTATTTTACGACACTAAACCCCAGATCCAGCGAAACTCATACGGGGGGAGTGTGGACTGTGAAAAGGGAGAGGTGCACGGAAATTTAGGGGAGTCGCAGAAGATCAGGTCTGGTCTCGCACGCGGACGGTGCTGCGCGCAGGACAGATTGCTGATTGTGCCGCTGGCTTTCGCAAGTGGGCGGGAGACAGACCCTCCGAACTGTGCCACTTCTGACTCCACTAAGCCCCTGTTTCGGGTGAAACCCTGGGGACCTAGACTCGTGTGGTCCTAGTGCTCAGGAGAGCTGGAAAGGCAGCGGTTAGAGGCACTGCGGGTGCGCGCGCGCACAAGGACTGCTCCAGAAATTACCCAGTCACGTGAGACTCAGGGGCCATGGAGGGCGGGGCCGACTGGAAGGCAAGGCCGTCTCTTAAGCCCTGAGACTCCACCCCTCCCCAAGCTCAACAGAGGCTTCTGTGGCTTTGCCTCTGGCATCATAAAGCTGAATCCAACACAGAAGTTTCCCCGGCATAGTGAAAATGCCGAAACAAGGGAAGGGATCACAAACAAAAGAAATGGAGAAAAAAAAAACGACTGGATATAGAGTTCAAAACCACGCTTGTAAGGTTTTTCAAGAATATGCTAGAAAAATTCGATAAATTTAGTGAGACCCAAGAGGAGATGAAAAAGGACCAACTAGCCATACAAAAGAGCCAACTAGAGATGGAAAAGGTCCTACTAAAGATGATAAAGGACCAAATAGAAATTAAACATACACTGACTGAAATAAAAAATATTATACAGAGTCCTAACAGCAGACTAGAGAAAGGCAAGAATCAAGTAAAAAATTTGAAATATAAAGAAGCAGACAACATTCAACTGGAAAAGCAAGAAGAGAAAAGAATCCAAAAATGTGAACATAATGTAAGGAGACTCTGGGACAGCTTTCAGTGTACCAACATCAGAATTGTGGGGGTGCCAGAAGAAGAGAGAGAGCAAGATACTGAAAACCTGTTTAAAGAAATAATGACTGAAAACTTCCCACATCTGGTAAAAGAAATAGACTTACAAGTCCAGGAAGCACACAGAACCCCAAAGAAAAGGAATCCAAAGAGGACTACACCAAGACACATCATAATTAAAATGCCAATAGCAAAAGAGAAAGAGAGAATATTAAAAGCAGCAAGAGAAAAACAGTTTATTACCTACAAGGGAGCACCCATACGACTGTCAGCTGATTTCTCAACAGACACGATGCAGGCCAGATGGGAGTGGCAAGAAATATTCAACGTGATGAATAGCAAGAACCTACAACCAAGAATAATCTATCCAGCAAAGCTAACATTCAGAATTGAAGGGCAGATAAAGAGCTTCACAGATAAGAAAAAGCTAAAGGAGTTCATCAACTCCAAACCAGTATTATATGAAATGCTGAAAGGTACTCTTTTAGAAGAGGAAGAAGAAAAAGGTAAAAGCCAAAAAATTATGAACAACAAATACATATCTATCAACAAGTGAATCTAAAAATTAAGTGAATTAAAAATTTGATCAACAGAATAAACTGTTGAATATAATAGAATCAGGAGCACAGAAAGGGAGTGGACTGATAATTCTCAGGGGGGAAGGGGTGAAGGGTGTACAGGGAGAGACTGGACAAAAATCATACACCTATGGATGAGATCAATGGGAGGGAGCTAAGGGCAGAGGGAGGGGTGGGAGCTGGGTGGAGGGGTGCTATGGAGGGGAAAAAAGAGAAACAAATGTAATAATCTGAATAATAAAGATTTACTTTAAAAAAAAAGGAGAGGAAGAAGAAAAAGTAAAAGATAAAAAATTATGAACAACAAATACATATCAACAAGTGAATCTAAAAATTAAATTAATTAAAAATTTGATCAACAGAATAAACTGGTGAATATAATTGAATCAGGAGCACAGAAAGGGAGTGGACTGATAATTCTCAGGGGGAAAGGAGTGAGGGGTGTACAGGGAGAGACTGGACAAAAATTATACACCTATGGATGAGGTCAATGAAAGGGAGGTAAGGGTAGAGGGAGGGGTGGATGCCGGGTGGCGGGAAGCTATGGAGGGGAAAAGAGAGAAACAAATGTAATAATCTGAATAATAAAGATTTAATTAAAAAAAAAAGATCTGGTCCCCTGGTTTAAGACTGAATTCTGTGTTTGAGGCCTTGGCCTCAGGATAGGTTTCTAGGCCGTGCCATGAAGGTCTGGGTCCCAAATGTAGGTCTGAGCCCCAGATGGAGTTCTGGGGCCTGAGAGGGTGGTTTGGGCCAGGGAGGGAAGTCTAGGCCCTGGGGGAAGGTCTTATACCTCACTTGGACATCTGGGTAATGGAATGGTGGTTTGGGGTATGGATGGAGATTTGGTCTCCTGATATAAGACTGGAATCTGTGTTTGAGGTCTGGTCCTGGGATTACCTTCTCAGCCCCACCATGAAGGTCTGGAACCAAGATGTAGGTCTGAGCCCTGGATGTAGATCTGGGTGCTGGGAGGGAGGTGTGGTCACTAGGGGTGCACTCTGGGCCCAGGAGGGAGGTTTGGGTCAGGGACAGGACCTCTGGATCATGAAATGGTGGTCTGGACCAGCCTGGATATTTGGACCCTAATAAAGGTCTAGACACTGGGTTCTTGACTGGGCCCTAGAATGACCTTCGGGTCCTTGCCATAAAGGTCTGAGATCCAGATGTAGGTCTGAACCCCAGGAGGAGGCCTGGGTCCTGGGAGGGCTGTATGGGCCCAGGGCAGATGTTTGGGTCAGGGGCAGGACCTCTGAATCATGTAGTGGTGGTCTTCACTACTATGGATATCTGGACCCTGATAAATGACTATACACTGAATTTGAGGTCTGGGCCTCAGGATGGCCTCTGCATGAAGGTCTTAGACCAGGATTGACAGCTGAGTCCCAGATGTGGGTCTGGTGCTGGGAGGAAGGTCTGGTCACTAAGGGGCGCTCTGGGCCAGGGAAGGAGGTTTGGGTCAAGGGCAGGATTTCTGGTTCATGAAATGGTGGTCTGGACTAGCCTGGATATTTGGACCCCAATAAAGGACTAGATCTGGGCCAGGAATTGTCTTCCTGTCCTTGCCATAAAGGTCTGGGACCTGGATGTAGGTCTGAGCCTCAGGAGGATGCTGGGTCCTGGGAGGGCTGATTGAGCAGAAGTTTGGGGCAGGGGCAGAAATCTGGATCGTGTAGTTTTGGTCTGTGCTACTGTAGATGTCTGGACTTCAATAAATGACTATACAATGAGTTGGAGGTTTGTGTCTCAGGATGACGTTTTGTGGCCCCTGGCATGTAGGTCTCAGACTCGGATGTAGGTCTGAGCCCCAGATGGAGGTCTGGGTTTTGGGAGGGAAGGTGATGTGAGGGGGGAAGAGAGAGAGAGAGAGAGAGAGAGAGAGAGAGAGAGAGAGAGAGAGAGAGAGAGAGAAAGAGAGAGGAATCATTGATGTGAGAGAAACATATCTATTGGTTGCCTCCTGCACCTCCTGCACACCCCCAACCTGGGGCTGGGCATTGAAACTGAAATCCAGTTGCATGCTGTTGACCGAAATCGAACCAGAAACCCTTCAGTGGGCAGGCCAATGCTTTAAGCAGTCAGCAACACTGGCCAGGGCTTGACCGCTTAAACAAAATAGTAGGTAAAGTTTCACTGAGATGAAATTCACAGAGCAAAACACACAGTGAAATCCTGACAGTATAGAGAGGTGAGTTCTGACAAGTGTGCACAGTTGTGTAGCCATTTACATGCCTTCAGAAAATCCTCTTGTGCTTCTTCCCATGTCAGAGGCAACCAGCATTTTGATTTCCTCAACCATATTTTTATTTTTAAAATAATTTAAAACAAAATAAAATATATGCATCTGTGTTTGGCTTCTCTCCTTCCCACTAGGCTTTGAGATGCAGCCTTGTTTGCCTGGACCAATCATTTCTCCTTTGATTGCCATGTGTGTCACATTGAATGGGGCCCATACCTGCTTGTTCTTCCTTCTGCTGGCGGTCAGGCGTGCTGTTGCCAGTTGTGCTTCTGGGAAGAAAGCTGCTGTGAATGTCCTGCACGCCTCTCTATGGGCATGGAAGCCTGTATCTCTTGGTGCAGATCTGAGTAGGACTGTGGGGCAGATGTTGGATCATTTTTTTTTTTTATTAGAAATGGCGTGGCTGCTCCTTGATGGTGACCTCTTAAAGAGGGGGTGGGGATGGAGGGAGAGGACTGGGAGCAGGGGAGTGGAGGGGCCTGCAGCACATAGATTAGTCAGGGCCTTAGGCCTGTGACTCTGGTGGTTATGGACACGCAGAGTGAACTGGTGGGAACAGAAGCACCAGTGCTGCAGACATACTGAGCTCAGCCTATTGTTCTGGGCCCTGCCGCGGAGATTCTGCACGCAGTGGGGCAGCCTGGCCCTTCTGGTGTTCCCGTGCAGCCCCGTGAGGCCGCTGCGTGGAAGCAAGTCTGCTCCAGCTCTAAGGTGAGTGTGACTGCCCGGGGCCTTCTGGGTGTGATGTCACAGCGTTTCTGAAGGTCCCGAGGTTGCCCAGCAACCTCATTTTGAGTAACATGTTTACAGAGAAGCTGCAAACATGGCTTTTAAACTGGGAAATCTCCTAATTAGAATACTTGTGCACATTAAACAGGTCTGTGAGCCAGCGTGCCCTGTGCCCCTGATTACTATCTCTCAGCATCTCCTTGGTCAGGCACTTCCAGGCCAGGACACGGGGTTCTGTGAGGTGTGAGACGAGGGGCCTAATGGGCGGGGCCTAGAGTTGGGAGACAGGGATTGGTGGGGCAGTGGGCGGCTGCCAGCCTCTGTGGGGAAGTGCTGATCGGGAAATGCCTAGAAATAGCCTGCTCTGCACCAGCCAGTCTTCCCCTTCACTGGCAGAAACACCAAACGAGGTCCAGACAGCCTTCACAAGGGCCTCGCCTTGGAACACTCACTCTCCTCTCACTGTCAGATCAAAGTCTTCCATCATGCCGTCTGGTTCTGTCTTATTCAATTAAATTTTTAAATTCAATTTGCCTTGTGCATTCATCTTCTTTGAAATCTGAGAGACGACAGCACCCGCTACAAATTGAAAGTAAATGGCTGGATTAGCTTGCAGAGATGATTCAAGGGGAGGGCTCTTCCCAGAGACCAGCAGGCCCTTCAAGGCAGCCTGGCCCCAGCAAGAGTTGGCTGGGGCAAGGTAGGGGGAAGGGAGGGCTAGCTGGGGGTGCTGAGGGACAAAATGGATAAAAGACTTAAGTGTAAGATGGGAAACCATAAAAATCTTAAAAGAATTATAGGCAGCAAAATATCAGACATATATCAGAGAAAGACAAGTATCACATGACCTCACTCATATATGGAATCTAATGAACAAAATAAACTGAAGAACAAAACAGATCCAGAGACATGGAAACATGCAACCGACTAATAATTTTTAGAGGGAAGGGGATGGGGGCAGGAGCAGGGCCGGGAAGAAATTAATCAAAGATCTTACCTGCATGTATGCATAGCCCACAAACAGACAAGAGTGCTGGGAAAGTCTGGGGTGGGGCTGGAATGGAGGAGGTCAATGGAGGAAAAAGGGGGGACACCTGTAATACTTTTGGTAAACTTTGCCAATACAACTCCTAGGGCAATGCAAACTAAGGAGAAAATAAACAAATGGGACTACATAAAAATAAAAAGCTTTTGCACAGCAAAATAAATCAACAACAAAACAACAAGAAAGCCCCAGCATGAGAGAACATATTTGCAGTGTTATCTCCCATAAGGCCTAATCTCCAAAATTTATAGGGAACTCAAACAACTTAACAAAAGGAAGATAAACAATCCAATCAAAAATGAGCAAAGGACTTAAACAGACACTTTTCAAAAGAGGACATACAGAAGACCAAGAGACATATGAACACATGCTTAAAGTCACTAATCAGCTGAGAGATGCAAATAAAAGCAACAATGAGGTATCATCTCACACCTGTCAGAAGGGCTATCATCAACAAATCAACAAAGGACAAGTGCTGGTGAGGATGCGGAGAAAAAGGAGCCCTCATGCACTGCTGGTGGGAATGTGGACTGGTGCAGCCACTGTGAAAAACAGTTTGGACTTTCCTCAAAAAATTAAAAATGGAATTCCCACTTGACCCAGTGATCCCACTTTTAGGAGTATATCCTAAGGAACTAGAAATACGAATCAGAAAGGATATATGCACCCCTATGTTCATAGCAGCACAATTTACAACAGCTAAGATTTGGAAACAGCCTAGGTGCCCATCAGCAGATTAATGTATTAGAAAACCGTGGTACATCTACACAATGGATACTACGCTATTATAAAAAAGAAGGAATTCTTACCATTCCCAATAGCATGGCTGGACCTGGAGAGCCTTATGCTAAGTGAAATAAGCCAGTCGGAGAAAGATAAATATCACATGATCTTACTCATTTGTGGAATGAGTGAAATCATGAGACAGAGACAGAGAAATATGAAACAGACTGTCCAACCTCAGAGGGGAAGGGGGGTGGTAAGAGATCAATGAAAAGACTTGTATGCATGCATATAGGCACAGCAGGGGGTGAGGGCATGTGTGTGTGTGGGGTGGGGGCGGGGGGAAGAAGTGGCCAAGGAAAGGTCAATGGGGAAAAGGGAGACTCATGTAATACTTTAAACAATAAAGAATTTAAAAAATATGTTTAAAAACCCTACAAAAAATAACCTTGGGTGAGGAGTTGGGGTACAAACACTAAACAGCCAGCCAAAGACTCGTGGCTGCCACTTTAGAGCTCTGATGAAGGGGACAAAAGTGAACATCATCTCACATGTGTGAGATAATGGGTTTAACAGTTGATTCACTACACAAAAGAGGCCTCTTTCAAAACTGCCTGTCCTTCTCTGCTTATGAGGCGGTGTTAGAGAGACACCCATGCTGTGGCCCTCATGCTTCAGTGTGCATGAGGCTCTCCTGGGCACTTGTAGAAAATGCACACTTCTGGTCTTTTGGTGAGAACATCTGATTCAAAGACCAGGGCTAGGGCCTGGGAATATACATTTTAAAAATTTACCTTTATTGTTGAAAGTATTACAGGTGTCCTTTCTTTTTCCTCCATTGATCTCCTCCATTCCAGCCCCAGCTCAGACTTTCCCAGCACTTTTGTCTGTTTGTGGGCTATGCATACATGCAGATAAGTTCTTTGGTTAATCTCTTCCTATCCACGCTTCCTCCTCCCCCTCCCTCCCGCCATCCTCTTTCCTCTGAGAATTATTAGTTTGTTGCATGTTTCCATGTCTCTGTATCTATTTTGTTCTTCAGTTTATTTTGTTCATTAGATTCCACATATGAGTGAGGTCATATGATACTTGTCTTTCTCTGACTGACTTATTTCACTTAGCATGATAGTCTCAAGGTCCCTCCATGTTGTCTCAAATAGTGAGAGATCCTTCTTTTTGCTGCTGCACAGTATTCCATGGTGTAAATGTACCACAGTTTTTTTATTTACTCATCTATTGATGGGCACTTGGGCTGTTTTCAGATCTTAATTATTGTAAACTAGAGGCCTGTGCACTGATTCATGCATTGGTAGGGTCCCTCAGCCTGGCCTGTTCCCCCTCACTATCTGGGACCCTTTAAGGGATGTTAGACTGCCATTTTCAGCTGGATCCTTGCAGGCCAGGCCTGGATGGAGCCCGTCCTGTGCCACTCCTGCTCATCCCGGCCCCATTGCATCTGCCACCACTGCCATTCAATAGCACTGCTATGGAGGCAGGAGAGGCTCATACCGCTACAGCTGTGCTCGCCAGCTGTGAGCCTGGCATTGAGTACCTGACGATCAGCTGAGCAACACTCTTGCAGTGTGAGGGCACTGACCACCAGGGAGCAGCTCCTGCATTGAGCGTCTGCCCCCTAGTGGTCAGTGTACATCATAGCAACTGGTCAAACAGTTGATTGGTTGTTTAGGGTTTTATATTTATGACAAGAGGGCTAGTGCACAAATTTGTGCACGTGTGGAGTCCCTTGGCCTAGCTGGCGATTGGGGCCAATCAGGACATCTTGGCTAATCCAGGGGCTGGCCGGCCTAGGGGAGGGACTGCAGGAGGTTGGCTGGCTGTGGGAGGTTGGCTGTGGGAGTGCACTGACCATCAGGGGGCAGATCCTGTGTTGAGCATCTGCCCCCTGATGGTCAATGCATGTCATAGAGACCAGTTGACCAGTCAGTCGTTCGGCTGACTAGTCATAATGGTTGCTTAGGCTTTTATATATATAGATGCCATTGCTATGAACATAGAGATGGATATATTCACTCTGATTGGTGTTTTAAACTTCTTAGAATATATTCCAAGAAGTAGGATCACTGGTTCAAATGACAGTTCCATTTTTTATTTTTTGAGGAAACTTCATACTGTTTTCCATAATGGTTGCACCAGTCCTCATCCTCACCAGCAGTGAACTAGGGTTCCCTTTTCTCTACCTGCTCACTTGTCATTTGTTGAGTGGTTGACAGTAGCTATTCTGACAGGTGTGAGGTGATACCTCATTGTCATTTTAATTTGCATCTCTCTGATGATCAATGATAGTGAGTATTTTTCCATGTCTCCTGGCCATTTGTATGTCTACTTTGGAAAAGTGCCTATTTAGGTCTTCTGCCCATTTTTTGATTTGGCTGGTTGTTTTCCTTTTGTTGATTTGTATGAGTACTTAATATATTTTGGATATTAACCCCTTTATCAGATGTATCATCGGCAAATATATTTTCCTATATAGTGGGCTCCTTCTTCATTTTGATGCTGATTTCTTTTACTATGCAGGAACTTTTTATTTTGATGCAGTCCCATTCTTTTATTTTTTCCTTTGTTTCTCATGCAGTCTGGAACGCCAGATGATGAGGGTTAGTTCCTAGTGGCTGGTCCTTGCACTCAGAGATGACTGATATATCGGGTCACAGCAATGCATCCAATCTTCTGGTGGCACCCAGTTAGGCATGTCAGTCTCTGTGGAAGGTCTGTATGTCAGAGGGTGGGCATCAGGTCATGTCCACCGGGCAGTGTCAGTGGCCAGGCCATTTGACCAAGGGTGCCTAGTAAGGCACAGTGTGTCATGATGAAAAGTTCATTCATCTGGGGAGTTGGGCCACATTAGCAGGCCTGGGCACACCACGTCAAGGTGGTAGGGCTAGTCATCCAGAGGCACCCAGTTGGGCATCCTGGTTTGGGGCAGCAGGTCCCTGTGTCCAGGCTGAGCCAGTTTCAGGGTGCTCTGTTGTTGGAGGAGTGGGGTCAGGTATAGAGCTGCTCTGGTAGTGCAGGGGGCTGTGTACCCATCTCACCTCTATGGTGGGCAAGCAGGTAGCTCTGTTCACTGAGAGGCTGGGGCAGACCAAGCACTGAGCTGCTGAGGGATTGGTGCCCTGTCTCTCCCCTACAGAAGAGGTGGTGCTGGCTGGTAGCTCTGCTTACAGAGGGATTGGGCAGACCTAAAAATAATATTCTTAAACACACTTGGAATTTATATTTTGATAAAGGATATTGCCATGCTCATGGACCCTGTGCCCTCTAGCACGAATTGGGCCTGCTTCTTGTGGGCTCTGTACCTGCGCTCATGAATATGCATGTCTGACCCTGCACTAGGCGGAGCCACCTGGGTGACAGACTATACCCTCATTCCTTCAGTATCTCAGTCCTGCCGTGCGTCTGGCATCTCACAGCGGGTCCGTGCAGATTTGAGTGAGTCAATGATTGGATGGTGTCTTAGTTACCTATTGTTGCTTAATAACAACCACAAAACATAGCAACTTAGAAGAACACACATTTGCTATCTCACCATGTTAGTGGGTCAGGAATCCAGGTGGGGCCCAGCTGCGTCCTGGGGCTCAGGGTCTCTCCAAGGCTGCAATCACAGTGCCACAGGAGCTTTTCCATCTCAAGGTCCAGTGGGAAGGATCTTCTTTCAGATGCGCACAGTGGTTGGTAGGTTTGAATTCCTCATGGCTGATGGACTGAGGGCTCAGTGCCTCTTGTCTGTGGACACATGGGCCTCTCCATCCTGGTAGCTGGCCTTATGCAACTGGGAATGTGACAGAGAGTCTTCTAGCAAAATAGGAGTCACAGTCTTTTATAACCTACAAGTCATGGGGTACCATCTGTCACTTTTGTCATGCTCTACTAATTAGAAGCAGGCCCCACACACACTGGAAGGGAGGCGTGAACATAGGGTGTGAATACTATGAAGGGGGATCTTACAACTCAGACGAAATTAGTCAATGACTTTAAGTATCAAAACAGGCCACTCAGTCCTGAGGTTTGGCTTAACATCTTCTCATATACATGAGAGGGTTGCTAAAATATGTCCTGGTGTGGTGAAAAGAGGAGAGAACTTTGGAGGCAAGAGATGGAAGTTTGAATTCTAACTGTGTAACTTCTGGCACTGCCTTTGGTCACCTCCCAGAATCCTCCGTCTTCTCATCTGAAAACAGGTTGTTTGTGAGGCCGAAATATGATCATGAATGTATGGAAAGTGCCACTCAGAATTTTTGGCACATAGCCTGCCCTCCATGGATGCAGCTGCTGTGTTTATAGGAGCTGGCCGAGCAGCTGGGTTGTTTATAAACATGCAGGACATGCCTTGAAAAGCTTCTTTTTAAAATACTTAATGGGCTGAGTCTGAGACTCCTTCAGAGGAGTCTATGATGGTTCTTCTCTGTTGATTTTGCACATACAAACCCACTTGATTATGAATTGATGGGGAAAGAGCCACAATTCAAGCACATGTAGAATGTTTCAGAAGGGAAACATTTTTTAAAAATTTATTTTTATTGAATTTATTGTGGAGGCATTGGAGAAATACCATATAATCTCACTCATGTGGAATCTAATGAACAAAATAAACTAACAAACAAAATTCATAGAGAACAGACTGACAGCTGTTTGAGGGAGGGGGCTAGGAGGTGGGGTGACAAAGGTGAAAGGATTAAGAAAAAAATACAAAACCTTAGACAAACAACAGTATGTTAATTACCAGAAAGAAAGGGAGCTGGAGGAGGTAGGAGAGGGTAACTGGTGATAAATGGTGACAGGAGACTTGACTTGGGGTGGTGAACACACAATACAAATTCAGATGATGTGTTATAGGACTGTACCTGTGAAAGGAAACCTTCACAGCCGTGAAATCCCTGCATAGGCGTGTTCACCATGCTAATCAGGCAGAGTAAATGGCCTCAATAGGAAACTGCCAAGTGGGCAAGAGATAACAGGGAAGTATCTATGGGCTGAGGATGGTGGGATAGGCAGGTGGTTGCTCCTTTGCTCTACGATTTCAGGCAAATTAAAAAGTTAGTGGACACAGGAATGAGACAGAGATAAGAATGTTACATAAGCCTACTGCTGGCTGATGCAATAGAAGAATGCAGTGTGGACATGTATACCTAATCAGCCTTCCTTATTCCCCTCCTACAATTCAGAACCTGGGGCCCCGTTATGGGGAGAGCTGGGAATGAGGAGGGAGGAACAGAGAAAGAGGGGGAGGAAGAGGAGAGCAGGGGAGGGAGAGATGGGGAAGAGGACAGGGAGAAGGAAGGGTGGGAGAGGGAGTCACAGATGCCAGAAGGGGTCACTGGACCGATGGATCTGATGGATCTCAGACTCTCAGGTACCACTGATCTGCCTCTTGGGGGAGGAGTGAGAAGTGAAGAGAAGGGAGAAGGCTCACTCACTGCATGTCAGGCAGGGCCCTATGTTTTGAGCAGCCTGGGCATGGGGTGAAGGAAGCTCTGGTTCTGCCTTTCTCAGGAACTATGATTGTCAATCATATCAACTACTTACTGAGTTTTCAGTGTGTCAGGCTTCGTGCCAAGCCCTTTAAATGAGTTATTTAGACTAGTCCCCAAAGCACTCCTTTGAGAGAGAGAATGCAATCAGTCCTATTGTGCAAACTAGGGAACTGGCCTCTGACACCGTGTTGAGAATCAGGGTCCCCTGGGAAGTTGAGTCAGGCTGAGCTTTAAGTCTAGGTGTCTGCTGTCAGACCCTGTGTGTTTTAAAGGCCACTTTTCTAACAGGGTGGTCACACACATCCTGACCCGGAACAATCAGGGCTGAGTGTCTACAGGGCAGGTTGCAAGTGCTATGGCACATTCCAGTTGGTTAAAAGTAGTTAGAAATTGCCCTCCCCCCAGCCCCCCTCGGGGGCTGGAAATAGGTCACCATTGCCCTACACCATCTGGAAGGTGGGAAAGCTCAATGTGATCAACTTGGCTAGACTTCCAACTGCTGACATTTTAAAATAGTCAAGGCCAGTTTATCCCCACTGCGTTGACTTAAAGGGCTGGGGAACAAATGCTGGACCTACAACACGTCCCCCTGAGCCCACGGGGACCTGTGTGAATATTCCAGTGGCCCTGTGCTTTGGCGGGCCATCCAGGCAAGTGTTCACAGGTCCTCAGAATTTCCCCAATGGGACTCAGCTTCTCATGCCCACAGTGGTGACTCAATTATCAGTTCACCCTCCATTGGTCGTCGTCCCTCCCCTTTCATTCCCAGGCCCCTACTGGCATTTCCTGGAATCAAATAAATAAGCACATCCCGTGTCAGGACCCAAACTGAGTCAGCCATTGTGGCAGAGGCTGCTCGTGGCTCATCCAGTAGCCATCACACCCTTTCCTCATGGTCATGACCCACCACAAAGGCAACCATAGAAACACATTTTCCAGGCTCTTCTGCAGACAAGGGTGGCCAGTAGTGTGTGACCAGATGTCATCAGGAAAGATTTCTGGGAAAAAATTGGTAAATGGGGTAACCCCACTGGGAGGCTTCTCTTTGCTTTTCCCCTCCTCCTTGGGTTAGGCAGCTGTAGTGGCAACAGTGAGTGCCAGTGCGAGGTCATGATGAGGGTGGAAACCACAGGCTAAGGTAGCCATGGATGGGCAGAGGACTTGAGTGTATTTTCTATGGGAGAAAAGTGCTCCCCTAATGAACAGAGCCACTACTTTATAACTTTCTGTTACTACAGCTGAGCTCCGTGTAGTAGTTTTCCCTATGCCACACAGGCTAGGCATTCACCATAGAGCATACAGGCGAATGAGAGGAAGAGTGCAAGTCCCCATGGAGGGATGTGCTGCACCTCACCTGCCCCTGGTAGAAGCGCTGGTGCCAGATGCTGGGTGTGCTACTGGCAGCAGGCTTCAGCTGTCAGCCCTTCCACATGCCTTGTGTGTAGAAAGCCACTGTGAGAAGCTGCATCCCTTGTGGCTTAGGGTTCAAGATCTGGAGAAGGGCCGCACACAAATGACGAGACAAGATAAGAAATAATAATTTGGAAATTGGGGGCCAGGCAGAGAGTCCAATGCAAGAGAAAGGACTTCACTGGTGTCCAGGCCTTGCCAGCCTTTTATTCAATTTTAAATACGTATCTGGTAACAGACAGACTGTCTTAATGGTCAGTAAATATTGTAAAGATTTATTCTGAGACTATTTGATCAGGAAATTGCTTGAGCCACCATTGTCTCAACTAAGCCACATGCGGCTCTTTGGCCCCTTGAGTTTTTAGCAAAGGCCAGCTTAGGAGTACCCTAATTAAGTTAATAATAGTGTACCTACCTACATAGTTTAAGTTTTAAAAATTTGGCTCTCAAAAGAAATTTCAATTGTTGTACTGTTGATATTTGGCTCTGTTGACAAATTGAGTTTGCTGACCACTGGACTAAACAATCGGTGCATAACTTTGCCCCTTGCCAGAGCTCAAGGTTCATGAGTCTTCTGTGTCCCTTGTTTACACTTTTCTGATTGTGAAAACAATGGGTAGCTCCCAACAAGCCACCTCACCTGATGGCACACCCTTTCCATGGTGGCCCCCTCCAGTGATGGGTGGAGCAGGAGGCATAAAGGTCTGGTGACCTTCGCCCACCTGGGGACACTCTGAGGCCTGTTTCAGAGCCAGGCTCCCTGCACCACAGCTCCCTCTCTGCTGCAGCTCCTGCTATGCTGTTCCCTGCCTCATCCTCCCTGCCCTGTCTGGCCTCCTCCGTAAGCACATGCCCTGCTACCCTAGCTCAAGCTGCTTCTTGGAACCACTTTACCAACCTCCTTCTCAGAGACACCCCTGCAGATTTTTGGGCACGCACCAAGGTGGGCTTTCAACCCCTATCCTCTTTCCATATGTAATACTTTCTGGTTTTGCTTTTACAAAATCAAGTCACACTGTACAAACTCTTTCTGTTTGATATGGTGTTGTGCGGGGTTAAGAGTGCAGACACTACACATAAGTTCAAACCCGAGACCTGGAAGTTTGGACATGTGCAGCCTCTCTGAGCCTCAGGCTTCTCACCTGCAAAGTGGCAAGTGACCAAGTTCCCTTCCAAAGGTTGTCAGTATACATGCAGTGCTTACAGCAGGGCAGAGTCCATCTACATATATAAAAGGTTGATATGCTAAGTGTCCAATCATCCAGGTAATGACATCACATAGCAACACCCGGCTTCCTCTCCTTAGCAACTAGCCTCCATGGAGTTTTTTCAGCCCAGGAACACAACTTGCTTTATAGCCAGGTGCAAATATTTCACTCTTTAACCAAATATCAGTAAAGCATTTTCCCATGCCTCATCTCATTTGATTCTTACAGAAGTCCTGGAGTAGGTAGGTAGGAGACTGGGTGGAATCCTATTTTATTTTCATTACCAGAAAACGGAGATTTAGAAAGCTTAGAAACTTGACTCAACTGAAAAGAAATTAGAAATGTTGGACCTTGAAAATGACTTTGGGTTTTCTCACTGCACAGAATATAGTCAAACACCGCTGCAGTTAAATATTTTACCTTTTGTTCTCCCTGCATGATCTACAATAATAATCTGCTTCCTGTTGATATTAACTGCTGTGTTGTTGACAATTACCTGGAGTGCTTCACTGGGCTGGAAAAAGTTTAGCTACATCAAAAAGCAGGTCTAATTAAGCAAGTTTATTCTATACATATAAAAGGCTATAGAATATGTACCATGCATGCATAAGTTGACTTGTGCATGTGTCGCACATATAAAGCTCTCGCTGGTGCCAACTGCATACTTGTGTTTTAATCTATCATTGTCAAACGTGAATTTGTTTGACACTTCTATTATAGAGAAAGGACGAATAGTGATATTAAAATATTTCTTCTAATTCATTTCCTTTCAATGTGTACGAATCTGTGTACTGGGCCACTAGTCCTCAATAAATATCAGTTGCCAGTAGAATTTCACAACTGGATTTCAACACAAAGCAACATTTTCCCAAACACCTGTATTCTTCTCTCTCGTTATATTTAATAGTCTCATGGTTTTCCATTGTAAGAGTGGACCATAGTTGGTTTAACCCATCTTCTCTCATAGAAGGTTATTCTTGGGAGAGGGGCCAGTGTGTGCAAAGGCCAGGAGGTAAGAGAGGGCAGAACCTGACTTGGTATGGGGGAAATGGAAAGGGAGGGCAGAGTCAGCCCCTGGGAGCCTGCAGCCAAGGTTTGGGCCTGACCCTGTGGTGGATGCCACAGTGAATGACGGCTCTCTAGGGTGGCCTTGCAGACACAGACACCAGGCCCAGGGTAGATATTCATGAGGAGGAAGAGTGGGTCTTTTGGGGGACTCAAGGTCAGGCTGGCCCTGGACTGAGAGGCTTCCTACCAGTGCCTCAGAGGAACTGCTGAGAAACTTAAACTGAGTGTGGACCTGGAGGGCACGATGCCAGGGGAAGTGAGCTAGTCAGAGGAAGACAAGTGTTACATGGTCTCACTCTTATGTGGAATCCAATGAGCAAAGCAAACAAGCAAAATAGAGACAGACATACAGCCATAGAGAGCAGACTGACAGCTGTCAGAGGAGAGAGGGGCTGAAGGTAAAGGGATTAGGCAAAAAGACACAGAACTCACAGACACAGACAGCAATGTGGTGATGACCAGAGGGAAGGGTGGGGGCTAAAAGAGGGTAAAGGGGACAAATGGTGATGGATGGAGAATGGCTTGGGGTGGGGAACACAACAAACTACAAAGATGAAGTGTAAGAGAATTGTACAAGTGAATGAAACCTATGTGATTGTATTAATCAATGTCACCCCAATAAAGGAAATAAAAACTTTAAAAATTCAACTGTGTGAACTGGAGGGTTCACTGGTTTTTCCCAACAGTTCATGGATTGGACAGCACTCCGGAGCAGCAGGAAGGAGTGTGCTGAGCTGTGCAACATGGAGGCCTTGAAAGGCAGGGGAAGGCAGGAAGACGAGGAGAAGAGGGGATTACTTCAGGCAGGTCCCCTTCCTCGAGGGACAGCAGGAGGTCTAGAAGGTAGCTGCTCACTGGTGTTGCTCAGGGATCCAGAGGGACCAGCTGGAGGTTCCATTCTGAGAGAGGCTGACGACAATAGGTTAGGCATGAAATCTTGGCTTAAAGTTGGCTTTGCACAGTTTCTCTGTTTTGAATTCATTTATCTCTCTCTCCTCTCTCTCTGTCCTTAAATAGTTTTTATGAAATATGAACTGTTTTTTTATTGTGTTAAATGTATACATATCTTCCCATTGCCCCACCCCCCACTCCTAGGCTTACCCTAACCCCTCAGTGTCTTGTGTTCATTGGTTACGCTTATATGCATGCATACAAGTCCTTTTGTTTATCTCTTATTTACCCCATCTCTCCTTAACCTTCCTGCTGTAATTTGACAGTCTGGTGCTTTACTGCTTCTGTGTCTATCCTTTTGTTCATCAGTTTATAATGTTCTTTATTATCCACAAATGAGTGATATCATGTGGTGTTTCTCCTTCATTGACTGGCTTATTTCACTTAGCATAAGGCTCTCCAGTTGCATCCAGGTTGCTGCAAATGGTAAGAATTCCTTCTTTTTTATGGCAGCATAGAATTCCATTGTGCAGATGCACCATAGTTTTCTGATGCACTCATCTGCTGATGGGCACGTAGGCTGTTTCCAAATTGTAGCTATTGTAAATTGTGCTGCTATGAACATAGGGATGCATAAATCCTTTCTGGTTGGTGTTTGTAATTTCTTAGGATAAATTCCTAAGAGTGGGATTGCTGGGTCAAATGGGATTTCCATTTTTAATTTTTTGAGGAAACTCCATACTGTTCTCCACAGTGGCTGCACCAGTCTGCATTCCCACCAGCAGTGCACAAGGGTTCCTTTTTTTCTGCATCCTCACCAACACTTGTTGTTTGTTGATTTATTGATGATTGCCATTCTGACAGATGTAAGATGGTATCCCATTGTGGTTTTGATTTGCATCTCTCGGATAATTAGTGACTTTGAACATGTTTTCATGGGTCTCTTGGCCTTCCTTCTGTCGTCTTTCGAAAAGATTCTATTTAGGTCTGTTGCTTATTTTTTTTTATTGGATCCTTCATCTTCCTTTTATTAAGTTGTATAAGTTGGCTGTAGATGTTGGAGATTAAGCCTTTATCAGTGATAACATTTGCAAATATGTTTTCCCATACACTGGTCTTTCTTGTTGTTTTGTTGATGGTTTCTTTTGCTGTGCAAAAGCTTTTTATTTTGATGTAGTCCCATTTGTTTATGTTTTCTTTAGATTCCATTGCCCTTGGAGCGGTATCAGTGAAGAAGTTCTTTTGGCATATGTCTGAGATTGTGGTGCCTGTGGATTCCTCTAGTATTTTTATGGTTTCCCTTCTAATGTTTAAGGCCTGTATCCATTTTGAGTTTATTTTTGTATTTGGTGTAAGTTGGTGGTCTAGTTTCATTTTTTTGCATGTATCTGTCCAATTTTTCCAGCACCGTTTGTTGAAGAGGCTATCTTGGCTCCATTGTATAATCATGCCTCCTGTCAAATATTAATGGAGCATAGTGGTTTGGGTGGATATCTGGATTCTCTATTCCATCCCATTGGTCTATAAGTCTGTTCTTGTGCCAGTACCAGGCTGTTTTGAGAATAGTTGCTTTGTAATATAGCTTGAAATCTGGTGTTGAGATCCCACCTACTTTATTCTTCTTTCTCAGGATTGCTGTGGCTATTCACTGTCTTTTTTTTGTTCCAGATGAATCTTTGAAGAATTCTTTCTAGGTCTGTGAAATATGTCGTTGGTATTTTAATGGGTAGTGCATTGAATCTATAGATTGCTTTGGGTAGTACGGACATTTTAATGATGTTGATTCTCCCAATCCATGAGCATGGTATCCTCTTCCATCTGCTTACATCTTCCTTTATCTCTTTTTTCAGTGTCCTGTAGTTTTCTACATATAGGTCTTTTACCTCTTTAGTTAGGTTTATTCTTAGGTATCTTAATTTTTTTTGGTGCGATGATAAATGGGATTGCTTTTTTAGTCTCTCTTTCTGTAATTTCACTCTTAGTATATAGAAATGCCACAGATTTCTTGGCATTAATTTTGTATCCTGCTACATTGCCGAATTCATTTATTAAGTCTATTAGTTTTTGGATGAAGTCCTTTGGGTTTTTTATGTACAGTATCATGTCATCTGCAAATAAGGACAGCTTTACTTCTTCATTTCCAATTTGGATGCCTTTCATTTCTTCTTCTTGTCTAATTGCAATGGCTAATACTTCCAGTACTATGTCTAACAGGAGAGGTGAGAGTGGGCATCCCTGTCTTGTTCCTGTTCTTAGGGGAAATGGTTTTAGTTTTTGCCCATTGATGTTAGCTGTGTGTTTATCATATATGGCTTTTATGATGTTGAGGTATGATCCTTCTATTCCCACTTTGCTGAGAGTTTTTATCAAGAAAGGGTGTTGGCTTTTGTCAAATGCTTTTTCTGCATCAATTGATATAACTATGTGATTTTTATCTCTCAATTTGTTTATGTGATGTATCACGTTTATTGATTTGCGGATATTGTACCATCCTTGCATTCCTGGGATGAATCCTACTTGGTCATGGTGTATGATCTTTCTGATGTAGTGCTGGATCCGATTTGTTAGAATTTTTGTTGAGGATTTTGGCATCTATGTTCATGAGAGATATTGGCCTGTAATTCTCTTTCATTGTGTTGTCTTTATCTGGTTTTGGTATTAGGGTGATGCTGGCTTCATAGAACGTGTTTGGAAGTGTTCCTTCTTCTTGAATATTTTGGAATAGGCTGAGGAGGATAGGTTTTAATTCTTCCTTGAATGTTTGGTAAAACTCTCCTATATAGCCATCTGGTCCCAGGCTTTTGTTTGCTGGAAGTTTTTTGATGACTGCTTCAATTTCTTCCATGGTTATTTGACTATTGAGATGTTTAGATTCTTCCTGATTGAGTTTTGGAAGGTTATATTTTTCTAGGAATATGTCCATTTCTTGCAGGTTGTCCAATTTGTTGGAATAGAGTTGTTCATAGTATTTTTTTTAACAATCCTTTGTATTTCGGCAGGGTCTGTTGTTATTTCTCCTCTTTCATTTCTGATTTTGTTTATTTGGGTCTTCTCTCTTTGCTTCTTGGTGAGCCTGGTTAGAGGTCCATTAGTCTTGTTTATCTTTTCAAAAAAACAGCTCTTGGTTTTGTTGATCTTTTGAATTGTTTCTTTGGTCTCCATGTTGTTTATATCCACTCTGATCTTTACTATTTCCTTCCTTCTGCTTACACTGGGCTTTTCTTGTTGCTCTCTTTCTAGCTCTGTGAGTTGTAGGTTTAGGTAATTTATTACCATTGTTTCCTGTTTTTTGCAGTAGGCTTGTAGGGCTATGAACTTCCCTCTCAATACTGCTTTCACTGTGTCCCATAAATTTTGTATTGTTGTGTTGTCATTGTCATTTGTTGCCATGATGTTTTTTATTTCTTCCTTGATCTCTCTGGTTACCCAGTTGTTGTTTAATAGCATGCTGTTTAGTTTCCATGTGTTTGATTTCTTTATATTGTTTTTATTATAGTTGATTTTCAGTTTTATGTCACTGTGGTCTGAAAAAATGCTTGATATGATTTCTATCTTCTTGAAGAGACTTTTCTTATGACCCAACATATGATCTATCTTTGAAAATGACCCATGTGCACTGGAGAAGAATGTATATTCTGTGGCTTTGGGGTGAAATGTTCTGAAGATGTCAATTAATTCCATCTGATCTAGTGAGTCATTTAGGATTGCTGTTTCTTTCCTGATTTTTTGTTTAGAGGATTTGTCCAGTGGTGACAGTGGGGTATTAAAGTCTCCTACTATGATTGTATTGCTGTCAATCTCTCCCTTAATATCCTCTAGGAGATTTTTTTTATGTATTTAGGTGCTCCTATATTGGGTGCGTATATGTTTACCAGAGTTATTTCTTCCTGTTGGATTGTTCCCTTTAGTATTATGAAGTGGACTTCTTTATCTCTTGTTAGGTCCTTCATTTTGAGATCTAATTTGTCAGATATAAGTATTGCAACCCCAGCTTTTTTTTTTTTCATTTCCATTTGCCTGAAATACCATCTTCTCTCCCTTCATCCTCAAGTTGTGTGCATCTCTTTTCCTGAGGTGGGTTTCTTGTAGACAGCAGATATATGGGTCATGTTTTCTTATCCAATTGGTTACCCTGTGTCTTTTGATTGGAACATTTAATCCGTTTACATTTAAAGTTATTATTGATAGGTACTCATCTGTTGCCATTTTTAGTCTTTACCCCAGGGTTCCTTCTTCGCTTCCTATTTCTTCTTACTATAGCAGACCCTTTAACATTTCTTGCATTACTGGTTTGGTGGTAATATATTCCCTTAGTCCTTTTAAGTTTGTGAAGCTTCTGATTTCACCTTCAATTTTGATTGAAAGCCTTTCAGGGTACAGTTTTCTTGGATTCAGTCCCTTCTTTTGCATGACTTTGTATATTTCATTCCATTCCCTTCTGGCCTGATGAGTTTCTGTTGAGAAATTAGTTGCTAGACTTATGGGGGTTCCTTTGTAGGTAACTTTCTGTTTCTCTCTGGCCACTTTTAAGATTCTTACTTTGTCATTTGTGTTTGCCAATTTAATTATAATGTGCCTTGGTGTCGGTTTTTTGGGGTTCATTTTGCTTGGGACTCTGTGAGCTTCTTGGATTTGTGTGGGTTTTTTCGTTTCTATATTAGGGAAGTTTTCTGTCATTATTTCTTCTAACAGGTTTTCTATTCCTTGCTCAGTTTCCGCTCTTTCTGGAACACCAATTATGTGGATGTTGTTTTGTTTTGTGTTATCCCAAAGTTCCTTTAGGCTCTCCCCTTGCTTTTTAATTTTTTTTTCTAAAAGCTGTTGCACTTGGGTATTTTTTCGTAACTTGTCTTCTAGCTCACTGATGCGGTCCTTTGCTTCTTCTAGTCTACTTTTGATGCTTTCTATTGAGTTCTTTATAGCAGTGATGTCATCTTTCATTTCTTCTTGATTATTCTGCATTTCTTCTTTCTTCTTCTTCATTTCCTCTTGGCTCTTACTCACATTGTTGATTTTGTCTTCCATTCTTTTCATCCACCTTATGGTCATTTCTCTGAACTCTTTCTCTGGCAGGCTTATTTCTGCTTCTATTTTGTTTACTTCCTTTTCCGGTGATACCTGCCTTTCTGTCATATGTGGGCTGTTTCTTCGTCTGCCCATGGTCTTTCTTCTCTGGGTCTCTGGTTATGTTGTTCTCCCTCCTATGTTATTTCAAAGGCACAAACTACAACACGACCAGGTACAACACACAAGGCACTGAACAGAAATGTATTCATGATGTTAATAACCACAAAGAAGGTGACCACCAATGAAAGACAAATTGGGGTAAGTAGAGAAAGAAGAAGAGGAAAATGAAGAAAAAAGAAAAGAAAAAGTGCCTAAATCAAATTGGAAGAAGGGAGAAAAAAAAATAATAAAATAAAATAAAAAATTAAAAAGGAGAAGAAGAGAAGAGAAAGATAAAAAAAAAGTCAGAGGGAAAAGAAAGAGAATAAGAAAGAAAAGGGGAACAAATTAGAGATGTGAGGAGAAAACTCCAATAGAACAGCCACTAATCCAAACAAATGCCGGCAAGAAGTACCTGGAGTTTAATACAAACTACAAATAACAACTGGTATCGAGGGAGGCGAGGGAAAAGAGAGGTAAAAAACAAACCAAAACAAAGCAAACAAAAAGCAAAACAAGTAGAATAAGCTAAAACAATCTTACAAAAAAAGTACAAAAAATTGATATAATCACCCTTCAGGCAAACAGCAACAAAAGAACATATAGAAAAACAATTTTTTGGATAGTGAAGACAGGAAGAGAGAGGTTTGTATGGACTTGGAGTAGGGGATTTGAAATTAGATATATAAGTGGTGTGAGATTTTAACCAGGTAAAGAGAAAGAATAGGGAGAATCTAAAGTTGGAAAAGGGAAAGAGAAACAAGACAACAAAATGGGGATAGTTAGGAGGAGAGTGTTGGCATAAAAGTAGAGTTGAGATAGAGTAAAATTATCATAAAGGAAAGATGAAAATAGAATGTAGAACTAATCCCAAAGTAAAATAAAGAGAAAACAAAATGACACTTTTTTTTTCCAAAAAGGTAAGTAGTAATAATACTAGTTGAAAACAAAAATGTAATAATTAAGAAGGTAAAATCAATTGAGGAGAAAAGAAAAAAATAGTGTTTTTTTTAAATATATTATATTGATTTTTTACAGAGAGCAAAGGAGAGAGACAGAAAGTCAGAAACATCGATGAGAAAGAGACATTGATCAGCCGCCTCCTTCATGCCTCACAGTGGAGATGTGCCTGCATGCAAGGTACATGCCCCCAACCGGAATCGAACCTGGGACCTTTCAGTTCACAAGCCGATGCTCTATCCACTGAGCCAAACTGGTCTCGGCGAAAAAAATAGTTTTTTAATTAAAATATGCAAAAATAAAATTAAAATTAAAAAAGAAAAAAGAAATGAAAAAAATAGAATCGGTGGTAGTGGAGGTCATTCACTTCCACTATTGTTCTGCTTGGCACTCCTGTTTCCCAGTCGGGAGAGAATTGCAGTTTCCTATGTTCCGCTGCTGAGGTTTGTCTTAATCTCTATTCTTTTGTGGTTATGCGAGAGTCAATTTGTGAGTCATCCACTGGGTGGCAGTGTTTCGGAATTGACCTCTGAGACTAAGCATAGGACCTCTCTAGGCTGTGCTTAGATCCTGCTACTCTGTGGTTCTCAATACCGGTTTGTGGGGATTCGAGCAGCCGGGACACTGTAATAACTCCCAGGCTGTCCTTCTGCCTCAGATCAAAATGAGTTGTTTTCTAGAGTTCCCCTCTGTTAACAGCTCCGAGAGTCCCCTTCCACATTTAGGGATCATACCCTGCCCCACATCCGCGGACCTTCCTGCTTTCCTGCAGCCTGGTTCCCAGAGTGTGCGCATCTCTGTTCTGTGGGACAGGACACCTCATCTTATCCCAGGCGAAATCTGACCTTTCTGTGTGGCGTGTGGACCTCCTCTGAGTCCGTGTGTCTGCGCCGATTGGAGAGCGCTGTTCTGGGTCCCCCGGCTGTTCTGTGGGTGCTGCAGCTAGTTTTTCAGACCACCGCAGACATCCACTTCCCCCTGAAAGATGGCGCGGTCCCCTGTTCGCTCTGGTGGCTTCAGCAGACAAAAACCCCGTGGCAGTGGGGCTGCCTGGTCAGGGGAACCCTGTCCAGCAGTCCCCTACCTTTTCCTGGAGGATAACTGACTCTTAACTTGCCAACAAACACTCCCAGTGCGACTCTCAGCTGCCTCTCTCCATCTGCCCAGCAACAAGGCTCCAGTCATGTCTGTCTATTCTACCGCCATTTTTTTTCTCCGAAATATGAACTGTTTACTGAAAAAAGTTATAGAAAGATGAAGGAGAGAGTTGATATAATGGACCATGCATTACAAAGTTACGTTCCCTCCTGTGCTTGACAATCACCCTGTCCTCATTCCCCTCACAAACCCTTGACCCCACACTGATTCATGAAACCAGTGCCACAGCAGTGTGGGGGCTGGAAACATGATGCTTAGCAATATTTATGCCCCAGAAACGTTGAGAGCTACACACTGTGAGTACAGGCCCAGCTTCTCAGCTCAGGGCTGAGGGTAAGCCAGGCTCTGACTCACATCCCAGGTGCTCTCTTGAGTCACTACTTGGGCAAGTTGTCTCACCGCAGGAGCCTGTGTTTTACTTATCAGTAAAATGGGCCAGTGATAGCATCTGTCTCCTGGGAAGATGATAGAAGTAATTAATTCACTCGCTCATTAATTCATTCCTTCACTTGTGGTCATTGGAAATTAGGTGTCCCTGGCCCTCGGCCTATTGATAACCAGCTGTCTGCGGTCAAGCTCCACAAACACTCAGGGCACTCACTATGTGCAGGGCACTCCTGGGCTGGCAGACACAGAGGTGGCAACCTCCCAACCCCCTCACCTGCCCCTGAGCTTACCCTCTAGTGCAGTGGTCGGCAAACTCATTAGTCAACAGAACAAAATATCAATAGTACAACCATTGAAATTTCCTTTGAGAGCCCAATTTTTTAAACTTAAACTACTTCTAATGCCACTTCTTCAAAATAGACTCTTCCAGGCCATGGTATTTTGTGGAAGAACCACATTCCAGGGGCCAAAGAGCTGTATGTGGCTTGTGCAGAAGACAGCTCTAGTGCAGGAGACAGCACACATCCAGCAAAGGCGATGGCAGACATTTTAGGCTTTGTGGGTCACAGATGGCTTTTATCACATTTTTTCTCTAAAAACCTTAACAAATATAAAAACTGCTGTGTTAGGTTTGATCAAATGATTGAATCAATATCTCTCCCCTGGGAACTGACCATTAGGCCACATCCACTTGCTAAGATCATTATCCTTCCTCTTCAGACCTTCCCAGGAATAGACCCAGCCAGAGGATTCTCTGCCCAAAAAAGCTGCCTAGAGTCCTTAAAACCTCTGACTCCTTGACACTGGGGGCTGGCGCCATTTGGGGGCTCAACCCATTGGTTTCCAGATGACCCAATACCTGTGGAAATCTTTACTCCTTTGGCCTCATGTGTTCCTCCCTCAGTGACCCTAACACACTGTTAGTTCATGGGCTATACAAAGGCAAGCCATAAAGTGGATTTACTGACCCTTGCTATAGAGGATTCAATGAAATAATAGGAATAAAATAGTTTAGCAGATTCAAAGATGACATAAGGTCTGAGCAAGCTCCTGGACACAGCCAGGCTCTGTGAACAGCAGCTGCTTTCCTTGCTAACTTCCGTGCCTGCGTGGTGTGCTCCTGCCCGGCATGGCTATGGGGTCTGCCAATGTCCAGATGTGGCTGCTGTGCTTGTGCAGACAGCAAGGACCTCCCTCAGCTCTGCCTGCCACAGGGCAGAGGCAGAGCCAGCGCCCTCCCATGAGCCAGCCATGGCCACTGGCTCCTGCCTGGCCTTGCTAAGACACACTCCCGCCAGCACCTCTCCTCCAGGGAAACTACCAGGATTAGAGAGATAACGCACTTCCTGGCAAGTGCGCCTGGCTCTCTGCAGGGCCCCGGTTCCGAGTGCCAGCAGCGGTAGTGGAAGTGGCCCAGCCACTGCTCAGGGTCCTCTTCTGGCCAGGATGGCAAGATTCAAGGACACCTCTTGGTGTCCAGAAATTTTCTGGACACGGAGTGAATGGCCCAGGGCTCACATTCTGGAAAACAGCAGGAACCAAGCTGCCCTTGGCACTTTTCGGAGGTCTGGAGCTCTTGGTCTCACTGGATTGGCATGACCTACTCTTGATTCACCCTGTTGTCCTTTATCACCTGGCATGTGCAGGCCCTCGACAAACCCTCCCAGGGTGCCTCAGTGACATGAAGTCTCCTTGCTGCCCCACCCCCATATTCTTTTAAAAATGCAACTTGGATCTTTTCTGCTTTACAAACCCGGGCGTAGCTCCTCACAACTCCAGGATGACATGCAGAGCCCTCAGGGAGAACCAACACCATCTGCAGTCCACTGTGCTGTCTCTAGCATCATCTGTCTCCTCGGCACCCAGTTTTGCTGATTTACATACTTTGGTGCCCAGAAATTCCACACTGTCTGCCCCCAGGCTCTGTGCATGCTGCTCTGTGCTTGGAATCCTCTCCCTCCTTACCAATGGGAGCAAGCTTGTTCTTTGCAATGCCACTTAGTTGTCACTTCTCACAAGCCTTCCCTAGTGTCCCTGATGGAGTCCTTTCCCTGATCTGAGCTCCACTTACATTCATTTCAATCCTGTCACTGAGTATATAGGCTAAGTTTGACTTCCAGCTCACTCTATTATTAGCTATGTGACCTTAGGTAAGTTACTTAACCTCTCTGAGCTTGAATCTCATCTGTAAAGTGGAACTGATAGTGTACCTGCCTCACAGGCTGCTTCTGTTTTGAAGAGTGGATGAGATAATGCATTTAAGTGTCATCACACTGGGAGTGCCCATAGTAGTTGCTCATTAAGTTTATTCACGTGAGCTCCAGAGGCAGCATGAGTTTCAGAGGGCAGGGATATGGTGTACTCACCATGGACCACAGCACCTAACACAGTGCCTGGCTTATATCAGGTGCTATATTAGTTTTTGTTTGAATGTTGGTGAATGAATATCATGAAGAAAATCATTCTATTTGATGTATCAAAGTGCATATAAGGGTGTTCACTGCAGCCTTTGTTTGGGAAGTAAAATATTAAAAACTGCTGAAAGCCTAACAGTGCATACTGGTCCTTTATCAGAGAAGACTTTGCAATGATTGAAAACAATGAGGTCACTCCATATGTGATGACAGAGAAAAACATCCAGGAAACATTTTGGGAAAAAAGCAAGTTTATGTCAGCAGGTACAGTATGATATCATGTGTGTGTGTACATTTAAAAGAAAATGATTTGATGGCCGTATGATAAACTGAGTGGTTATCTATGGAAAAAGAGGAAAAGGAACTTTTTTATTTATTATACTAGTATTGATATATTTATTTTATTAAGATACTAGTGGCCTGGTGCATGAAATTCATATAAGCGGAGGGATGTCCCTCAGCCCTGCCTGCATTCTCTCCAATCTGGCACCCCTTGAAGGATGTCCTACTGCCGGTTTCCGGGATCGGGCCTAAACTGGCAGTCAGACATCCCTCTTGCAATCCGGGTCTGCTGGCTTCTAATCACTCACCTGCCTGCCTGATTGCCCCTAACCACTCTGCCTGCCAGCCTGCTTGCTTCCAACTGCCCCCTGCCAATGGCCTGCTTGCCCCCAAATACCCCCATCACCAGCCTGATCACCCCCAACTGCCTTCTGTGCCAGTGAACTTGCCCCCAAATGTCACCCCACTGGCCTGCTTGCCCCCACTTTTCCTCCTTACTGGCCTGTTCACCCCCAACTGCCTCCCTGCTGGCCTGCTCACTCCAAACTTCCACCCCCACTGTCCTGATCACCTCCAACTGATCCCCACTGACAGCCTGTTTGTTCCCAACTGGTCCCCTTGCTGGTCTGCTTACCCTCAATGCCTCCATCCCACCGCCCCCAGCCTGATCATCCACAACTGCTGTCCCATTCTGGCCTGATCACCTACAACTGCCCTCCCCTCTTGGCCTCTAACCACCTCTATCTCGGCCCTTTCCCCCCTTCCCCCCCCCACCATGATTTTGTCCAGAAGAACATCTGGAAGGTCTCCTGGAAGGTTTCCCAGTCTAATTAGCATATTACCCTTTTATTAGTATAGATAGAGGCCTGGTGCATGGGTGGGGGCCGGCTGGTTTGTCCTGGAGGATGTCCCAGATCAGGGTGGGGGGCCCGCTGGGGTGCCGGCCAGCCTGGGCGAGGGGCTGAGAACTGTTTGAAGGCTGGCCACAGCCCCTTCAGAATGTGGGAGGGTGTCCTGTTGGGGTGCCTGGCCAGCCTGGGTGAAGGGCTGGTGGCTGTTTTCAGGCTGGCCATGCCCCCTGGCAACCCAAGCTCCCAGCCCCTCCTTTCTTTCTTTCTTTCTTTCTTTCTTTCTTTCTTTCTTTCTTTCTTTCTTTCTTTCTTTCTTTCTTT